>OV049924.1:166281601-166359811 GCA_920104205.1 Eupeodes latifasciatus | reverse complement strand
AACCAGTTTGTTAACACAAATAAAGTCTTTAAAACACAAAATAATTATGGTAACAAATAGGTAATAATTTTTATTAAATAAATTAAATAGACAAGTGTTCACTTGGGAATAACAATGATGAGTGATTAGACTGACCAAAGGTTTGCAAAAGGCAAACTAAAAAGTGGTCAGTCTACATAAATATTAAATATCAAATATCAGCGCGTGAGGCAAAACATTGAACTTTTATTGAAGATCATATTTCGTCTGGCCTCACGCTGCTGAGGGAGTTGGGTGGAATATGGGTTGTGGGAAAGGTAAAAATTTGGATAACAAAAATAGAATTAAAAATAGTGTATGGGAAATGATAAAGGCATAATTTCCCATCGTGTCAGCATTTATTTAAAATGTAGGTGTGATATTATGGTCGGGTGTTTTTGTGTTACTTAACATACTCCCCCCCTTTGAGGGATCTAATCACTCAAAACTCTAAAATTCTGTATCTATTTCGAAGCGAAGCTTCTTCTAGGAAGGGGTTTGGGTTTTCTATTTTTTACGTAGTAAAATATGATGAATCCGACCATTGCAATAAATAATATGAAGCTTATACCATAGTGATGGTAATCATGAGTGTTTATATCATTTGCCCAGGTATCCTTATCTAAATCTTTAGCTACTTCATTTATTTTGTCCTTTAAAATTTGTATTTCCATATAATTTGTCTCATTACCCGAAGATGAAATAACACTATTATCTTTAGTGGATGCCGTTGTTTTAATTGCCTCGGAAATTCTTATTGAAGGAACAAATGAATTTTGTATAGTGGTATTGCTTAGAACTCGGCCATTTATAATTATATGTGGGAGTTTCAATGTACATGGTCTTAAAAATTCTATCAAACCACTTCCACTTAAGGCTAAGCTCTTCGTAGTTCCTTCACATACAAGTAAACCAGTTGCAACATCTTCAAGAGCGAATATCCAACTATTGGAACCTCTAAGACTTATCCATTGATCGTGAAGAATGGATTTTGTTAAAAAACAGTGACTTATAGCACTGCTCATATGGTTCAGTAATGAAACTGCACAACTTTTATCACTGTCTCGATGGATCATTGTTGGTAATTGTTGGTTTCAAATATAATTTTTGGTTGAAAGAAAATGGCAGGACAGTAATTGATTTTCTGTTAACTCAAAATACCTATCTCTTGTTGGAGTAACTGCTAAATACGGGGATGATAATTCTATAATGAAACTTGAATCATTTTTAAATAGTGGAAACGGAACCAAATTAAAGAGCTGAAATTCTTGGTTATCAACTAAAGGAATCATCATTTCAAATACTATTGAGTCATTAAGACTTCGTCCTTTAATGGATGACAGCTTAAAAATATCTAATACAGATGCTGTAGGGATGTTAAGATAAGGCGGAATATTGTTCCGAATAATTTGGAGTTGTTTGACAAATTGTGATGGCGAAATGAAATGAGGATTCATTTTTACATTATTAAGACTTAGGAGAACGTCAAGTAATGTGTCTTGCACCCTCTCGAGGTTCGTAATTGATAAAATCAAATATGATGTTAACGCTGAAAAACTCTGGCTGACATCAATTATTTCTTGATGCCTTTCAATGTTGTTTAATGATAATTCGAACATAGTCTTAAGGCCTTTATATTTCTCTGTGAGCTGCAAATTGTTTCGTTTAAGCAAATTCACCGTTGAATCCGCGATCGAGCTCTGCCTTTTTAAGAGATGTACTAGGTGCTGTTCATCTTGTTGGACCAAAGAGATTTGCTGCTGTATGTCCTTAGCATCATCCTGATCCAATACCCCGAATAGACTGTGTGCAACATTTCCGACAAAGTCGAAAGGAGATCTAGCAATCCTAACCCGTTTGTTATAAGAGGTATGATAGTTATGGACAAGGTCATTGTTTGATTCAATTATGACTACCCTATGTTTCAATGCGGTTATTGTGGGCAAACAGTAGGGATTAGTTTTTAATTCATCCAAGCAGATTTTATCCATTCTGTCTAAATACGTTTTTACTTCTCCTAGCTCTGCCCAATATGATGACAAATTGTAAAATATATAAATATTCCAAAAACTATTAACTGTGCTAGCAGTACCAATATCCTCAAAATATATGCCTGTTGGATTGTCGAATTTAGTCATCTTTATGGGTTCAGTATCTGCGGCGATTGTTAATGGAAACAATAGCAACATAAAACATAATAACGTTACCAAAGAATTGCCGATGAATCTTCCACTTCTTAATCTCATTGAGGGTTGGGTTTTTGTTGGTGCTTTTAAAGCCTCCTCTTGCTGCCCTTTATAATCAATAGGTAAAGGACAAAGGTTATGGATGGCTCTTTGGTATGTTCCTGTATCTGTTTTAACATGCGCTACACGCACTAAACCATCCGTTCCCTTCACGACTTCGATTACACGTCCAAGCTTCCATTTCATTGGAGGCTGTTGTGAATCTTTTAAAACAACCATTGTTCCAGGTTCTAAATTTTGGGACTGCGCTTTCCATTTCAACTTCTGTTGGAGAAGATGGAGATATTCGTTTGACCATCTTTGCCAAAAATGCTGTTGAATGTGCTGAACCTGACGAAATTTGTCTAATCTTGAGATTTTTTGATCAGAAATGTTAGGCTCTGGAAGAGAAGTTAATGGAGCGCCAATTAGAAAATGACCTGGAGTTAATGCCTGTAAGTCATTAGGATCGGAGGAGTTGGGTGTGAGTGGGCGTGAATTTAATATGGCTTCGATTTGAACCACAACTGTTGAAAGCTCTTCATAAGTTAAAGAAGCTTCTCCTAAATATTTTAATAATAATATTTTTGCGGATTTAACAGCGGCCTCCCAAAGTCCTCCAAAGTGAGGAGAGCGTGGTGGAATATGTTTCCAATTGATTCCCATTTTCAGACAATTTGAATTGATTGATGTTTGAGTTTCGGGTGAATCAAGAAACTCTTGGAAATCTTTCAATTGATTTCTTGCCCCAACAAAATTTGTGGCATTGTCACAGAATATGGTATGGCATACACCCCGTCTTCCTACAAACCGCTTCAAGCAGTTTATAAAGGCTTCAGTGGTAAGGTTGCTAACCACTTCAATATGCACAGCTTTGGTAGAAAAGCATACAAATACTGCAAGATATGATTTGGTTGGAGTTTTTCCTCGGACTTTATAATGTGTCCGTATTGGTCCACAAAAATCTACTCCTGAATAATGGAATGGTCGAGAAGGAACGATTCTTTCTTTAGGTAGGTTTCCCATTAACTGATCGATGGAACTGGGTTTGGCACGGAAACATTGCATACATTTAGAAAGTACCTTGCGTGTTTCTCTTCCTACACTTAAAATCCAAAACTGTTGCCTCGAGATAGATATAAGTGTTCTATGGGAAACGTGTAGATGTTTTTCGTGTAAATGCTCTAAAAGTAGTGTTGTTACAATGTTATTTTTTGGGAGCAATATTTGGTTCTTTGATTGGGAAGGAATTTCAGCATTCTTAAGCCTTCCGCCTACATGTATCAACATTGTTGATTTATCAAAGTATGGGCTTAGTGATAATATTTTGGAATTATTGTGGAGAGGTTTTCCTGCCTGAAGTGCTTTATATTCTTCGGGAAAACCACTTATCTGTACGCTCCTCCACAAAAGAATTGTTCCCTTCTGGATGTCTTCCAAAGTTAAGGGACCAGTTCTTTTGTTTTCTTCGCAACGAAATTTAAAACTCATTATGAATCTACAACAATATGCAAAGATTTTTTGTAGCGTAAAAAATGAATTTTTATGATTAACTGAGGAAAGTAAATCATCTTGGACCGACACAGTCAGCACCGTCTTTTGCTTTCGACGCCCAGGAATTTGTTCTGGTATTAAATACTCCATTTTATTGCTTGACGTGTCAGTTTGTCTTAAAAAATCAGGACCATCAAACCAAATGCTCGATCTGATTAGATCTCGCATTCCTAATCCACGCGATATAAGGTCCGCAGGATTTAATTCTCCTCTAACATAATTCCAATGATTCAAATCAGAATTCGATTGAATTTTAGCTACACGATTTGCAATGTATGTCTCCCATGTATAGGACGGTGCCTTTATCCATGCCAAAACAGTTGTAGAATCTGTATAATAACTAACGGATGAAATTGTTCGACATATTATTGGGAGTATTTTTTGTACCAAATCCACCAATAAAACAGCCGCCTGAAGTTCTAGTCGAGCTATGGTTGTCGCCTTTAAGGGAACGACACGAGATTTTGAACACAACAATTGAACAAAAACCTTTCCTTCATTGTCAATAGATTTTAAGTAAATGCATGCGCCATAGGCATTTTCACTGCTATCGGAAAATGCATGCAATTCTAATTTCGTTGCTGAATTTATTAAAACAAAGCGGGGTATATTAATTTCCTGCAAAGAAGAAAATTCCGACAAATAGTTTAGCCACGTAGAAGCCTGCTGCGGAGGCAGGTTTTCATCCCAAGCAATTTTGGTTTTCCAAAGTTCTTGGAGAAATATTTTTCCCAATAATGTTACTGGCCCTATAAGCCCCAAAGGATCAAAGAATTTTGCCAAGTCAGCAAGAACGCTTCGCTTTGTTACCTGTACATAACTGGGTGCTATATAATCGTAGCAAAATTTAAACGTGTCTTGGGTTGGGTCCCAAACTAAACCAAGTGTTTTAATCACCTCAGATTGATATATAGTCAACATTCTCTCTCGATTTTCAATAGGAATATTTTCAAGAACGCGTGGATCATTTGAGCAGAATTTTGTTAAATCAAAGTTTCCTTCTCTTAGCAATTTTATGGTTTCATCAAGAAGAGACTTGGCTTCATCAAGATTATCTGCCCCGGTAAGGCAGTCATCCACATATATGTTTTTTGTTATGATTTTTGATGCATTAGGGTATATATGCTGAAAGTCGTTTGCTAATTTCACTAAGCATCTAGTCGATAAGTAGGAAGCAGAAGCCGTTCCATACGTAACTGTGTTCAGCTGGTATGTTCTTAACGTGCTCATGGGATCTGACCTCCATAGAATAAGCTGATACGCTCTATCCTTGGGATGAATTAGTATTTGACGATACATTTTGCTTATATCGCCAGTGAAAACATATTTGTAAAGTCTAAAGTTAGCAATTATTGAAAATAAGTCTGCTTGGACGGTTGGACCAACCATGAGGGTATCATTAAGTGAATACCCAGATGTCGTCTTTGCAGACGCATCGAAAACTACCCGGAGCTTCGTTGATGAACTCTCAGGTTTAAAAACGCAATGATGTGGAAGGACATAGTTCGATTTTGGTATGCACTTCTCGGGAAGCGGAGTCATATGACCTAGACGTTCATATTCCTCCATGAAACTTGTATAGCTTTCTTTCAACTCTAAGTTCTTCCCAAGCTTCCTTTCCAATGAATAAAAACGCTTTTTTGCCATTTCTATCGAACTTCCCAATGTTTCATTTGGTACCCTTTTAAAGGGGAGTCGTACTATGTACTGGCCACGACGTGGTCTTTCCACGTGCTTATTAAAGTGTTCTTCACACTTAAATTCTTCCTCACTGTACACTTTTGATTCACCTTCGACATTTTCAATTTCCCAAAAAGATCGAACTAATTTATCTAGAGAGCTCAGACTAGGTTTTGAGACCGAATGACAGAAAGAATTGTGATTAGAATCTATGCTGCTTCCTGCTAAAACCCAACCTAACCTTGTATTTCTTAATAATGGAAGGTTGCTTGAAACTTTAAATTCTCCTGGTAAAAGAAGCTCGAAAAATATTTCTGCTCCGATTAAAAGGTCTATTCGGCGAGAATTAATGGAATTAGGATCAGCTAGGAGAATGTTGGATGGCAAATTCCAAGTTTGAATGTCCATAGGTGCAGCTGCCAGATAGTCACTTATTTTTGGCATTAACCTAATTGCTGAGCTAAAGAGGTAGTAATGAAATTTAGTTGTGAACCTGAGTCCAACATAGCACGACAAGGGATACGCGTACCGTTTGAACATAGAATGTTAACTATTGCAGTGGCCAGATAAACCTCACGACCTTTCAATACGACTCCTAACGATGTATTAACAAATGACCCTGAAGGAGCCTCACCCACCCGACCAATATGATTATCACACTTACCGGAAGCTGAGTTTTTTATTTCCTTCTTGGCCGGATAATGCAGTAAGGTGTTGTGTCTCCCGTTGCACTTTTTGCACCTGCTTTGCTGCTGACACGATGAAGAATGATGCCCTTGCAAACAGTTGGTGCATAATTGAAGTTTCCGCACCTTCTGATTGCGATCTTCAACTGAAAGAGAGATGAATTTTTTACAACTAAAGATTTTATGACTATTCGATTTACAAAATTGGCAAGAAACTTCCCTAGAATTGTCGGAAGCTGTGGTTACAACTTTCTTCCTTTCTTCTGGCTTCACCGCTTCCAGGGCTTGGAATCTGCACTCCACAAAATGAAGTAGCTGCGTTAGCGTTGGACTGCTTCTCGGTGATTGTAATGATTCTTCGAATAGCATTCGGGTATCCTTGTCCATCCTGTCCAGCAAGAGGTGAACAACTACTGGATCCCATCCACTGGTGTCGAACCCAAGGTTGTTTATGGCTTGTATGACTTCTTTAGTTGTATCATGAAGTCTTTTAAGGCTTTTCACGTTGTCGGCGATGATGTTGTGTTGAAACAATCGATTTAACTGTGCACTTAACAGCAATCTCTTGTTGTTGAATCTGTCAACTAGTGTATTCCATGCTAGCTCATAATTACTATCCGTTGCATGGAAATGTTGAATCAGATTATGGGCATCGCCAGTGACGTTGGTTTTCAGGAAATACAGTTTTTGTGCCGGCGCGATTGGTTGATTGTGTACCATTTGCTGATACAAGTCGAAGAACTGAGGCCAATTGAGATAACTACCGTCGAACTTCGGAATCTCAATTTTGGGTAGCTTTATTGCGGTTGACTTCACTTGAGGCGGTTGGCTGGTGGTTTCGTTAATCAAGCTGTTGTTGGGTAAACAGCTAATCCTCAAGTCCAATTCGTCCTGAAGCTCAAAATAAAGCTCTATGTCGGCTACAGCTGCATCGTCTCCAAGTCTTTTATATGCCGAGGTTATGTCCTCCCAGTTTAATATGAGTGTTTTAATTTTTTGATGAAACTGCTGCGGTGAAGTTTCTTTTAAATTCACTGGGCATTTGTTTAATGATGCTTGGAAGATTTTACCAAGCAGTCGGAATTTTCTCTCCATTGTCATCCTGTTAGATTCGGAGGTAGGGTTTACTTTTAGCCCTGTTGGGATATTTGAATCTGGTGATACGGTGAAGTGTTGCTTTGAAGGCCCTGCAAGGGGCCTGACTGCGGTTGGTCCTAGGTCCTCTTTTAGCTGCTTGGGCTGAGAATTGACTGCTGTTGGTCCTAGATCCCCTTTTAGCTGCTTGGGCTGAGGATTGACTGCTGTGGTCTCTAGATCCCCTTTTGTCTGCTTGGGCTGAGGGTTGACTGCTGTGGTCTCTTCTTCAGCCTCATCAGATTTTTTAGACTCCGCATCACTAAACCTCTTTATTATGTCATCTCTTGTTGTCTCATAAACCTTTTTCACCTCGTCATAATATCCTTTGGTGAAGTATTCATGCTCTGTTGCTTGCGGATAATTATCTCTTATCTCGCTGTCCACTCCATCAAAAGATTCCCACAATTCATTTAGTTTAGCCCAACGTGCATTTAAATACTGCATCGTCTTTCTACTCGGGCCATCTTTTCTGTAATTGCGGGCGAGATTGCAAATCTCCGTTCCTACCAACTCTTGATTGTTGGTTAATTCGTTGATGGAAGACATTTTAAACTTTTATTTATTTTTAGCTGCGTTTGTTTTTATTTTTCACTTTTATCGACTCACTTCACTTTTTATTAGCACAATTATTTGTTTAATTTACTACAGGCCACTAAACTTCTTTTAGTATGTCCTGTCACGGTCGCCAATTGTTAACACAAATAAAGTCTTTAAAACACAAAATAATTATGGTAACAAATAGGTAATAATTTTTATTAAATAAATTAAATACACAAGTGTTCACTTGGGAATAACAATGATGAGTGATTAGACTGACCAAAGGTTTGCAAAAGGCAAACTAAAAAGTGGTCAGTCTACATAAATATTAAATATCAAATATCAGCGCGTGAGGCAAAACATTGAACTTTTATTGAAGATCATATTTCGTCTGGCCTCACGCTGCTGAGGGAGTTGGGTGGAATATGGGTTGTGGGAAAGGTAAAAATTTGGATAACAAAAATAGAATTAAAAATAGTGTATGGGAAATGATAAAGGCATAATTTCCCATCGTGTCAGCATTTATTTAAAATGTAGGTGTGATATTATGGTCGGGTGTTTTTGTGTTACTTAACACAGTTCTTCGTCTTATTTCTCTATTTCTCACTATCTGGCTAATTCGTAGGTTAAGTAGTTTTCTTTCCATCTTGGTTTGGCATTATGTCAAGTAAACTTGAAGGCTTGAAGTCAAGGATATAGTTTGTAACCTAAACGTCATAACAGGTAGGATAGCAGAGTCTAGTTAATAGGAAGTTATTGTAATGGGTCCGATTTGTCAAATTGAAAATTTTGACATTTCTCGACGTTTCAAGGTCCCTAGAGTCGAAATAAAAGATTTTTAGAAAGATGTCTGTGCGTGCGTGTGTACGTACGTCCGTACGTCCGTATGTCCGTACGTTCGCGACGTTTTTTTCGTTGTCCATAGCTCAAGAACCAGAAGAGGTATCGACTTCAAATAAATTTTGTTATACAGATAATAAGGCAGAAAGATGCAGAAAGGGCTCTGAAGAAAATTGCGTGGGTGGTTTTTTACCATAGCAATTTAAAAAAAAGGTGAACATTTTGGTTAACCCTTAATATCTTACGAACCAAAAATGCAAGAGACTTGAATTAAATTTTATATAATATATTGTAACGTGATACCAAACAAGTATATTTTTTGAAAAAAATCCAGTTAACAGTTTTTTTTATAAATCAAAAAAAATGAAAAAAAAATTTGTCACCTCGAAAATCTTACGAATACAAAATTATTTTATCTCCAAAACAATTTTGTGCAACGAAAAATAATGTTTTTGACATCTGGTAAAATTTTGAGAAAAATCGAATTGATAGTTTTTTTATAAAAAATAAAAACCTAAAAAAACATTACTCAAAGTTGGTAAAAATTGAATTTCGACTCAAATATCTTTTCAAAACTTTGAGATATTGACTTAGAACTACTTTTATCTTTCAAAAAATATTGTTGTCAACATTCAGTAAAATTTTGAAAATAATCGAATTGATAGTTTTCTTACAAAAAATAAAATCTTAAAAGAAAATTTAACAAAAGTTGGTAAAAATTGATTTTCGACTCAAATATCTTTTCAAAAATTTTGAGATTATGACTTCCAACGAATTTTAACTTATAAGAATTATTGTTTTCAACATTCGGAAAATTTTGAGAAAAATACAATTGACAGTTTTTTTACAAAAAATAAAAACCTAAACAAAAAAATTAATAAAAGTTGGTAAAAATTGATTTTCGACTCAAATATCTTTTTAAAAATTTGAGATATTGGGTTTTAACTATTTTTATCTTTTGAAAAATAATGTTGTCAACATGCAGTAAAATTTTGAGAAAAATCGAATTGACAGTTTTTTAAGTTTTAAAAGAAAATTTAACAAAAGTTGGTAAAAATTGATTTTCGACGCAAATATCTTTTCAAAACTTTGAGATATTGGCTTTTATCTTTTAAAAAAAATTGTTTTCAACATTCAGTAAAATTTTGATAAAAATCTAATTGACAGTTTTTTTACAAAAAATAAAAACCTAACAAAAAAACAATACTAAAACTTGGTAAAAATTTACTTTCGAATCAAATAGCTTTTCAAAAATTAAAAATATTGTCTTCAAACTTTTTTTATTTCACAGAAAATATTGTTTTCGATATTCAGTGGTTTTTTATAAAAATCCGACAGTCGATTTTTTCATAAAAAAATAAAATCTACAAGAAATAGTACGCAAATTTGGTAAAAATTGATGTTCGGTTCTTGATATCTCTCAAATTAATTTAATTCATCTAATTAGTAAAAATTTAAGAAATGCTACTAAAATTGGTAAAAATTTGTTTTTCACTAAAAATCTATTTAACAAAACTAGATTTTCAAACTAAACTATTTCTTTATATGAAAAATATTGTTGGTAATTTTTAATTTTTTAAGAATAATTCAACTGACAACTTTTTTAACCCAACACGAAAACCTACAAACTTTGAAGCAAGACAAATCGACAGACGAGATGGGAAGTTTTCAGTGTGGGTCGCATCCCAGCCTCTTTTATATATTTTCGTGTTTCGTCCCTTAGATTTGATTGTAATATTTGTTTTAGACTCCAAAATTGTTTCCAACTATTGGTAATGCGTCTAGAAAGTTCTTTTTTCTCTTGGTTAATGAATGACTTAGTCTGTCCTAGATAAGTATAGTCTTCTACATATTCTATGTGTTCGTTATCCAGCATTATGTCATCTTTAATATGGTTAGTCATTATCTTAGTTTTTGACTTATTGATATGAAGTCCAACTTTCTTGCATTCATTTGTCAATTCTATGAGCACAGATAATAAATTTATACAGATGTCTCACCCTTATGGCGAGAAATGATATATGAAACTGAAATCAACCAAAAAAAGAGCTTTTTCAAAAAGCTTTAACACATTTACTAAATGTACACGAAATCTATGTTGCTCGTCTTCTTTCCCATGAACGAAAACTAAGGCAAAGAAAAAACTGAAATCATTTTTGTATGTTCTTTTCCTCTCATAATCCTAATGCACAGTAACACATAATACACCATGATCATTCTTCACAAATGAAGACAAAACTCGTTTTATTTTCATTTTTTGTGGTGTGGTGTGGTTGGTGGTGATGCGTTGAAAACAGGTGCAGGAGAGTTGATCGCTTGTCGACGACGAGAAAAAAAAATATGTACAGTTGTCTTTGGAAATAGAAACAAAGCAAGGACAAGGTTGTCTTTATAGCTCGAGTTCTTATAATCGGATATGTAAATGCTAAATATGTAATGCTGAGTGCATTCATGTGGATTTTTTTTTATAAATTCATCTTTTTCTTCAATTTTCTAAAATCTCTAAAATACATTTTTCGGGGAGAGTAGGTACGATAACTTAGGCGACAGAGTTTAATGACGGATTTGTATAGAACAGTTACAAACAAGAATTTTTTACTATGGGAGGGGGGGTATATCTCCCCCCGTTTAGGCGGTAGGGGCAATTTAAAAAAATATGTACATTAAATTGAAACAAATAATTAAAAAATAACGGTAATACTTACAATTAAGTATTATACCTTTTTTTAAAGCCAACACTTTTAGTCTAAGAGCCGGCAGCAAATTTTGGGAGTGGAGTGATAACCAAAATATATATACATGTATGTGTAGATATACGCAACATTATGCCAAAATCAACCGTCTGGCAGGTTTTTTTTTCAGCCGGGGGCGGGGGTGGGGGTTCGAAAATGGTCATTTTTCCGATTTTGGAGTCGAAGTGATAACCACTTAAATGCATATATAAACAATAGGGGATAGTGCCCTGATGTCAAAAAAGTGAGTCCAAGACGTTTTGCTTTCAGCCTTCCCCTTGCCAGACGGCCGCCAAAATGCGCGAAAATCAACTTTTTGGGTCGAAGTGATAACCACTTAAATTAATATATAATCAATAGTAGATGGTCCACCTATGTGAGAAAAGTGTGTCCAAGACGTTTTACTTTCAGCCTTCCCCTTGCCAGACGGCCACCAAAATGCGCGAAAATCAACTTTTTGGGTTGAAATGATAACCACATGAATGATACATCAAAAAATCACAAAAATTCTCCTGATTGTAAAAATGTGTGTCCAAGACGTTTTACTTTCAGCCTTCCCCTTGCCAGACGCATTTTAACACTTCTTAAAAGAATTTTTCAACTTAAATCCTTTAATAACTTTTTTCCTATTAAACATAGATAACCAAAACAATCATATACCAAAATATCAGACAAATTCCCCTGATTCTAAAAATGTATGTCCAAGACGTTTCGCTTTCAGCCTTCCCATTGCCAGACGCATTTTAACACTTTTTAACAGAATTTTTCAACTTAAATCCTTTAATAACTTTTTTCCTATTAACCATACCCAAAACAATCATATACCAAAACATCAGACGAATTCCCCTGATTCTAAAAATGTATGTCCAAGACGTTTTGCTTTCAGCCTTCCCCTTGCCTGACGCATTTTAACACTTTTTAACAGAATGTTTCAACTTAAATCCTTAATAACTTTTTTCCTGTTAACCATAACCAAAACAATCATATACCAAAATATCAGAAGATTTCCAATACGTTTTTTTTTTTCAGTCTTATGCTTGCCAGAAAACCCTAAAGAAAGAATGCACAAAAACCACCGTTTTCCTTTAAAGCATAAGAATTGTATTTTATTTAGAAATAAATTATTGATCACATGACATAAAATTGAATGAAATTTTGAAATTAGAAATTATTATTATTATTATTAAATTCTTTATTATTTTTTCAATAAACGTTATAAAAATTAACTTAAGAATAAGGGCGTGGCAATCATGCCGTCTGCCTGATATGACATTTCATTTGAATTGAAAAATATAAATAAATAAAGTAACATTTGGTAATTAAATATGTGTGTATAAATATGAAAGTATCATTTACTTGCTTCTCTTAAACAATATAATTAGAGCTTGAGGTTAAAGAATTTGAAATAATAAACTATTCAATTTTAATGATTTGAAACATAAAATAATATGATGCTAAAAGCACAGTTTTAATTCAATTAGATGAGATTAAGCAATTTTAATGATTTGTAACATAAAGGTAAAATTCAATTTTAGTGATTTGTAACACAAAAAATAAATAAATACAGTTTCAATAATTTTTGTAATTATATAATGTAAGTTTGAAACACAAGATTTGGCCAAATGATCAGATGAAGGTCTAAAAACTGTTTCGGTAAGAAAGAGCATGCTGACAGTATTCGTATAGTTTACGCCATCCATATTCACCATTGAGAATCTCATAAAATTGAGATAAATTTAAAAAACTATAATTGAAATAAAGTCGACGAATTTCTTGAAGGATTGGACAAATAGCCACGAAATGGTAAACATCCTCTAATTCTCTACGGTTGCATAAGTTACAAAGTTGAGGCAAATCGTTTCTGTATGGAATATAGTTTAGGTTTAGGATTTCAACTCTTGTTCTAAATACAATACTGATAGTCTGGACTGAAAACTCAGAACGGAAATAGTTGACATCTGATAAAAGTTCATGGTTAAGATTTCTATATATACTTCTAGATGTGGAGGACTTTGCTTTATCTAAATTTTTAGTATACAATTTTTCGTCAATCTTCGCAATAAGATTTGAAAATTGATCTTGCCATTCATCGATGTTGGACACAGTAAGAGATAGAGCAAAATCATGCGAAAGGGCAAGCTGGTTCCATTCCTTGAAGGGGGATGAGTTTGTAAGTAGCAAATTTTTCAGAATAACTTTATGAAGACAGCCGTCACTCCTTTTTATGAGTTTTGTTAGAAAATCAGCATTTGATTTTAGATTCCGTATAAATATTGGTGTTATCCCTGATTCTACGTATATTGAGTAGTTCGGTGTTGAGTTGGGCAATCGAAATAAGCGCTTGAAGAAAAACCTATGTAAGTTTTCGAAAGCTTCTAATGGTATAAATCCGAAAACTTGAGCACCATAAGACATGCACGCATTGACAGTTGCGTTAAAAACACGGTATTTGGAACTAATGCCAATGTTTTGATTAGCAAACAATTTTGGCCACATCATATTGAGTGCAAGTTTAGCTTCTGTAACTTTCATTTGTGAATGCTTGACAAAGCTTAGATTGTTCGTCATTAAAACTCCTAAATATTTGAATTCCTGTACGACTTCAATACGAGCATTGTTGTAAGTCCAATATTCATTTAGAGACCTTCTACTTTGCCTTTTTTCGAAAATTAGGATTTTTGTCTTTTGTGTATTAACTTGGAGACCCCAAGTTTTACAGAAAATGCTAAGTTTATTAATTTGGAGCTGTAGCGTGGATGGATTATCTGCCATAATTACCAGGTCATCCGCGTACAATAAAACTTTAATTGAATCACCAGCAAAAAAAACTCCACCGGGAAGAATATCTGATATTTCATCAATGAATAAAGCAAAAAGTAATGGACTCAGGATACATCCCTGAGGGACTCCAGCAGTTGTTTCAAACGAATGTGAGAAATCATTTCCATCCCATACTGTTGCAGTCGGTGATGAAAGAAACTTCAGATACATAGAAAGAAATTTGTGAGATAGACCCAAACATGACAATTTGTAAATTAAAGCTTGTCGATTTATCTTATCAAAGGCCGCTCTAAAATCAATAAAGCAAGTGTATAACTTTTTATTTTTGTCAATGAATTTTTTGGCAATACTATAAAGAGCAAAAATATGATCCATGGTCGAAAAACCTGGGCGGAAGCCTGCTTGGAATTTGCTAAGCAAATGATTATTTTCAACCCAATTTGAAAGCCTTTTGTATAAAATTGTCGCAAAAATTTTCCTGATTGAATTTAGAATAGAAATTCCTCTATAGTTTTCGACTAATGTGGGGTCTCCTTTCTTGAAAATAGGAAAAATTATGGATTCGTTGAAACTACTGGGAACATAAGGGCCGTTAAACATGGTGTTGAAGAAAAGGACAAGATAATGTTTAAACTCCAACGTACTATGTTTATAAAATTCCAGTGGAATACCGTCCGTACCTGGAGATTTATTGCTTTTCATTGCATGAAATGTTGATTCTAATTCTAGTAAAGAAATAGGAGAATCTAACTCATTGACTACAATCTTGGGCATTGCGTAATCAAAAGTATGAATATTATCCTCCGCCGACAAAAGAGTTTTAAAATGAGCTGCTAGTGTCTCAGCGTCAAGAGAGCTATTCATACATTGGCTACGCCCGCCAAGTACACGGACAGTGGTCCAAAACGTTTTAGAGTCTTTACAGGATTCAAGCTTATTTGCTAAGTTTCTGATATATTCATTTTTTTTATCAAGACAAGTCTGTTTGAATCTTTTGTTAGCCTGAGTATACATGTTTTTAAAAAAATGAGAGTTCGTAGATCTAAAAACTTTAAGAAAAGCGAATGAAATTTTTCTGAGGTTTTCACACTCTCTATCGAACCATTTATTTACCGGTAAATTTTTTTTCTTTGTTGCTGAAAAGGGAGCAGCTTTCCTGATTAATCCCACTATACTTTCAATTGCTTGATCGATAGAACTGCCAGTAAGCGGAAGCAAAGAATTAATATGCCGATTCATAAGTCTTGTGTATAATGAACCGTTGTTGTCTGACCAAAAGAGTTTATTTAATTGACTAGAATTTTCCTGTCGAGTTCTCGTCACAAATTTTGATTTAACTACTACAGGCATATGTGCAGAATATATAGAGGAAATTACTTCAAAGTCTATAACGGAGGAAAGCCAATATCCCGAAACAAAAGCAAAATCGATTACCGATTGGCCCTGCCCACTCAGAAATGTAAAATCACCGTACATGTCGCCTTTGGATGAACCATTCAAAACATATAAACCGAAAGATTCTAAAAAATCAGTTAAAAGCTTGCCGTTACGATTGAAGACATCATCTTTTGAGTTTCTTAATTCATGAATATAAATTTGAGGCGCTAAAATGTGAACCGAAGAGTTTTGATATTTACCAATTCTAGCATTAAAGTCTCCTAAAATCATTAAGTTTTCTAATGAACAATTGTTTAAAAAATCGACCAAATCATCGAAATCATTTTGCCAATTATTGCAATTCAAGTACACCGGAATGATATAATAGTTAACATTATTGCTTACAATTTGAAATATAATTTTGTTTTCTATAGTTTTAAAATTGACAAAATGTCCCAATAGGTTTTTTTTAATTCCATATAAAATACCCCCACTGGCTCTTCCAAGTACATTGTTTCTAATAGCTGATGTAAACATGATTTTGAAATCTTTGAAATATTTGTAGAAATCATTTTCGTTCTTTTCTTCCAAAAAAGTTTCTATTAAAATGATAATGTCAAATTTATGAATGAAATTGAAAAAATCAGCTAATAACAATTTACTTTTAAGGCCAGTAATATTATAACAACATATATTCAAATCTACAAAAATATTAAATTGGCAGACGGCAGATTTACCCTATTGTGGTGGGAGCCTAATTTGGTGTGGTGGTTTCCGTACAGTTGGCGCTATCTGCATTTGAAGACACGAAGTAGACGATTGGGCAACCGTGTCCAACTTCAGCTTGAGTCCCTCGCTGCAGTCAAAGATGTCATGTGTTCTGTCACCAAACAATTTTAGAAGAATTGTCAATTCAGCTTCGTTGTTGACAATTAAACCGCGTGACATTTTAAACGTAAAGTGATGATTGTTGATATGTAGTTTGTCGCCTTTAACTATAATTTTCGCATTTTCATTGATTTCCATTAATTTACTTCTTATTCCGAGTAGCGTTTGTCTTTTTTTCCGATACAAGATAGATTGTTCGCGGAAAATACTAAATCCTGTGTTTTTTAATTTGTGCGCTTGAGACATCAGTTTATCTGTCACTTCGGTAGAAGTGAATTCCATTAGAACTGTGCCTCTATGAGGATTGTTGACGGGAATTTGTCGGGCACTTTTGACAACGAGTTCATCGCCTTCGTTTAATTTCAGAAGCCCCTCGCAAGTCTGTTTTGCCAATTGGATTGCATCGGCTTCTGAATCTAGAGGAAGGTGTATAACAACAGATTTCTCGTTCGCCTTCCGAGACAGGACTTCTAATTGTGTTTCGAGCAATTCACAACGATCAGTCATCAGTTGTAGCTTGTGGTTCAGCTGCGTGTTGATTTGTTTAAGCGAGGTTATTTCTTTTGAAAGTGTCTCAAAATCTTCCTTCGTGGCAAGATCCTTAAGTTTTTCATCAAGAGTGTCATTAAGGATTGTTTTGAGATCAGTTACAGTGAGCTTTCCAACTTCCATATTTGTTGTTTTGTTCGATGATTTTTTTTTTGCTTCGGTATTTTGATCGGGTGAAGTTTCGGTTATGTAGCGTTTGCGGTTCATTAAAATTTGTATAACGCAAGTTAGAGAAAAAAATTAATCGAATCGATCTGAATTTAACAAAAACTGAATTGAAAGCAATATTTTTGGGTGAATTTAAATAAAACGTGAGATATTTTACACTTCGTATAGGTTTTTTCGATTAAAAGTTTATTTAAAACGTTAAAAATTTGGTACATGCGAGGGAGCTTAATAAATGAAACACTTTCTATTTAACAGTTGAAATGTCAATCAATTAGAAATTATAAAAAAAACTATTCTTCATCATCAGATTCGTCCGATGAAGAATTTTGCGAAATATTGTCTTCTTCGCTATCATTTTCATCACAGAAAATTAAATTTTCAATGGTTTCTGGGGCCACGACTCCGTTGAACCATTTCAATTTGACCATGTCATCCTCCATGGTCCAGCCGCATTGAAATGGGGAAAGTAGTATCCTTGTATTTAATATTGCACTTTTCCAAATATGGCATATATAGTTGCAACGATTAATTTGTTGCAGTAAGACGCTTCTGTTTGGTGGCAATAAACTACCTTCAAAACCTTCAGATAAAATGGTTAAGCATATAATTGCTTAAGGTTTTAAAGAAATATTTTAAATTTTTAACTTACTTTTAATATTTTTGAAAATTTTTTTCGAAGTCGGTTTACGTTTTGTAAAATAGTTCATATCTGGCATCATTCACTTTGAGGGCGGTTGTTTTATAAATTTTGCAAACAAATTCCTCTATTGTTAGAATGTCCTCTTCACTTATATAAGAAAATTGTCCGAATTTTGAAAAATGCGTCTGGCAAGGGGAAGGCTGAAAGCGAAACGTCTTGGACATACATTTTTAGAATCAGGGGAATTTCTCTGATATTTTGGTATATGATTGTTTTGGTTATGGTTAATAGGAAAAAAGTTATTAAATGATTTAAGTTGAAAAATTCTGTTAAAAAGTGTTAAAATGCGTCTGGCAATGGGAGGGCTGAAAGCGAAACGTCTTGGACATACATTTTTAGAATCAGGGGAATTTGTCTGATATTTTGGTATATGATTTGTTAAGTAACACAAAAACACCCGACCATAATATCACACCTACATTTTAAATAAATGCTGACACGATGGGAAATTATGCCTTTATCATTTCCCATACACTATTTTTAATTCTATTTTTGTTATCCAAATTTTTACCTTTCCCACAACCCATATTCCACCCAACTCCCTCAGCAGCGTGAGGCCAGACGAAATATGATCTTCAATAAAAGTTCAATGTTTTGCCTCACGCGCTGATATTTGATATTTAATATTTATGTAGACTGACCACTTTTTAGTTTGCCTTTTGCAAACCTTTGGTCAGTCTAATCACTCATCATTGTTATTCCCAAGTGAACACTTGTGTATTTAATTTATTTAATAAAAATTATTACCTATTTGTTACCATGATTGTTTTGGTTATGGTTAATAGGAAAAAAGTTATTAAAGGATTTAAGTTGAAAAATTCGTTTAAGAAGTGTTAAAATGCGTCTGGCAAGGGGAAGGCTGAAAGCGAAACGTCTTGGAAATACATTTTTAGAATCAGGGGAATTCGTCTGATGTTTTGGTATATGATTGTTTTGGTTATGGTTAATAGGAAAACAGTTATTAAAGGATTTAAGTTGAAAAATTCTGTTAAAAAGTGTTAAAATGCGTCTGGCAAGGGGAAGGCTGAAAGCGAAACGTCTTGGACATACATTTTTAGAATCAGGGGAATTCGTCTGATGTTTTGGTATATGATTGTTTTGGTTATGGTTAATAGAAAAAAGTTATTAAGGATTTAAGTTGAAAAATTCTTTTAAGAAGTGTTAAAATGCGTCTGGCAAGGGGAAGGCTGAAAGTAAAACGTCTTGGACACACATTTTTACAATCAGGAGAATTTTTGTGATTTTTTGATGTATCATTCGACCCAAAAAGTTGATTTTCGCGCATTTTGGTGGCCGTCTGGCAAGGGGAAGGCTGAAAGTAAAACGTCTTGGACACACTTTTCTGACATCGGTGGACCATCTACTATTGATTATATATTAATTTAAGTGGTTATCACTTCGACCCAAAAAGTTGATTTTCGCGCATTTTGGCGGCCGTCTGGCAAGGGGAAGGCTGAAAGCAAAACGTCTTGGACTCACTTTTTTGACATCAGGGCACTATCCCCTATTGTTTATATATGCATTTAAGTGGTTATCACTTCGACCCCAAAATCGGAAAAATGACCATTTTCGAACCCCCACCCCCGCCCCCGACTGAAAAAAAAACCTGCCAGACGGTTGATTTTGGCATAATGTTGCGTATATCTACACATACATACATGTATATATATTTTGGTTATCACTCCACTCCCAAAATTTGCTGCGGGCTCTTGGTCTATTTAGTCTATTAGCCTGTTTTTAAATAAAGTCAAAACTATGCATAGTTTTTCAAAAAAATAGTTTTAAACTCAAAATTTGGACAAAAAAGTTAAAAATAAGGTTTAAGGTGAAATTTTTCAAAACCTTAAGATTTTCTACTACTGTTTCTTTTTTAGAATTCATTGCTCTTATTTGTTTTTGATCCAAAACTGAAAACTAGATGATTTTATGTCTTCCAGTTCTTGAGAAAATTGAAAATTAGCAAAAAAAAATATTTTAATTAAATTATTTTTTCCTTGCTTGAGTATTTACGTAGCCTTATTTTGATAGTAATAATCGAATATGGATTAAGATATACCAAGGATAAATTAATTTTTCTTAAATCCAGCTTATTCAAATCCAAAAGAAACTTTGCATGCACCCACCGCACCTTTCACCCACCGCACCTTTCACCCACCCCACCTTGCACCCACTCCATCTCGCACCCACCCCAAATCCTATAGTGTGCCCAAGCAGGGGCATCCCATACACACCTCGGTGTGGCCTACACCCAAACTCGCACACACCCCACTGTTGCATACACCCAAACTCACACCTACTATTTTTAGGTACTATCAAAAAAAGACCACTCAAGCAAAAAAAACACAATTAAATTTAAATAGTCGTTGTGGTTATTTTCAGTTTTTGATCAAAAACAAATAAGAGCAATAAATTCTAAAATAAAAACAATAGTAAATAATCTTGAAGTACTGAAAAATTACACTTTAAACTTTTTTTAACTTTTTTTTACTCAAAATTTGAGTTTAAAATTAAATTTTTCAATACCTATGCATAGTTTTGACTTGATTGTATGTAATGGGTGATTTTTTTGAGGTTAGGATTTTCATGCATTAGTATTTGACAGATCACGCGGGATTTCAGACATGGTGTCAAAGAGAAAGATGCTCAGTATGCTTTGACATTTCATCATGAATAGACTTACTAACGAGCAACGCTTGCAAATCATTGAATTTTATTACCAAAATCAGTGTTCGGTTCGAAATGTGTTTCGCGCTTTACGTCCGATTTATGGTCTACATAATCGACCAAGTGAGCAAACAATTAATGCGATTGTGACCAAGTTTCGCACTCAGTTTACTTTATTGGACATTAAACCAACCACACGAATGCGTACAGTGCGTACAGAAGAGAATATTGCGTCTGTTTCTGAGAGTGTTGCTGAAGACCGTGAAATGTCGATTCGTCGCCGTTCGCAGCAATTGGGTTTGTGTTATTCGACCACATGGAAGATTTTACGCAAAGATCTTGGTGTAAAACCGTATAAAATACAGCTCGTGCAAGAACTGAAGCCGAACGATCTGCCACAACGTCGAATTTTCAGTGAATGGGCCCTAGAAAAGTTGGCAGAAAATCTGCTTTTTTATCGACAAATTTTGTTCAGCGATGAGGCTCATTTCTGGTTGAATGGCTACGTAAATAAGCAAAATTGCCGCATTTGGAGTGAAGAGCAACCAGAAGCCGTTCAAGAACTGCCCATGCATCCCGAAAAATGCACTGTTTGGTGTGGTTTGTACGCTGGTGGAATCATTGGACCGTATTTTTTCAAAGATGCTGTTGGACGCAACGTTACGGTGAATGGCGATCGCTATCGTTCAATGCTAACAAACTTTTTGTTGCCAAAAATGGAAGAACTGAACTTGGTTGACATGTGGTTTCAACAAGATGGCGCTACATGCCACACAGCTCGCGATTCTATGGCCATTTTGAGGGAAAACTTCGGAGAACAATTCATCTCAAGAAATGGACCGGTAAGTTGGGCACCAAGATCATGCGATTTGACGCCTTTAGACTATTTTTTGTGGGGCTACGTCAAGTCTAAAGTCTACACAAATAAGCCAGCAACTATTCAAGCTTTGGAAGACAACATTTCCGAAGAAATTCGGGCTATTCCGGCCGAAATGCTCGAAAAAGTTACCCAAAATTGGACTTTCCGAATGGACCACCCAAGACGCAGCCGCGGTCAACATTTAAATGAAATTATCTTCAAAAAGTAAATGTCATGGACCAATCTAACGTTTCAAATAAAGAATCGATGAGATTTTGCAAATTGTATGCGTTTTTTTTTAAGTTCTCAAGCTCTTAAAAAATCACCCGTTATAATACTTAATTGTAAGTATTACCGTTATTTTTTAAGAATTTTTTCTATTTTAAATAATAATTTTTTTAAATTGCCCCTCCTGACCAAACGGGGGGAGATAGACCCCCTACCATTGTAAAAAATGCTTGTTTTTAACTGTTCTTAAAAATTCCGTTATAATATCTTGTCGCCTAAGTTATCGTACTCTTGCCCAAATATCTTTTCAAAACTTTGAGATATTGGCTTTAAACTACTTTTATCTTTAAAAAAATGTTGTTGTCAACATTCCATAAAATTTTGAGAAAAATCGAATGGACACTTTTTTTTACAAAAAATAAAAACCTGAAAAAAAAACAATACTAAAACTTGGTATAAATTTACTTTCGACTCAAATAGCTTTTCAAAAATTACAAATATTGGCTTTAAACTTATTTTATTTCACAGAAATTATTGTTTTCGATTGGATTTTATAAAAATCCAATAGTCAGTTTTTTCATAAAAAAATCTGAAAAAATCCTTCAATTCCTGAAAGAGGCGCGAAATGCAATCAAATCAAATGCCAAAGAAAAAATAGAAAACAGAAACCAAGTCATCTGCACATTCACTTGCGCCTAACTTGCCCACACAATATTCTCATATCGATACCTTCCCGTAAGAATGTATTAAGCGACACTTTTTTCGAAAATGACTTTTTAATGTGGAACTATACTAGAAGTTAAGCGCCACATTTTGACCTGGGTTTCGCTGCCCTATCATGTATACAAAAGAAACTAAAGAGGAAATAAAATTGTAACAACCGCCAAGTTTTCTCACTGGAATAATGTTGCTCCCTAAAATTTGTATTTTTAAAAAGTTTTTTGTCTTAAGCAACCAAACGTCCAAACAAAAATTTTGTTAGATGTCGCATAGTTTAACCGAAATTTTCGCTTAGCACACTCTTCCAAATAGAACTTGGTCCATTTTTGTCGGTTATAACCATCCAGATATGGTTTTCTTTAATTTTGAATATTTTTCTATGAAGTAGGCTACTGCTTTTTTCCCATTTATTTTGTGTTTTTTTTTGTGTCTGGTCGGTTGTAAGCGTATTTTTGTATGTATGTAAATTCCGTTGCACAGATAGCTGTTGATTTTATTTCAAATATTTGAATGCAGTAAGTAGGCTTTGGTTTTGTATCAGGTTATTTTGTTCCTTTTGCTCTCGTCAGTTGTCATCGTACTTTTTTCGTTGGAAGTGTTGAAAAAATAGTGGCTTGTTGTGATCATTTATTAATTAGATACATATACATACATACGTTTTTGTTTGTTAGTTCATCGTTTCGTGGTATTCTAGTGAAATTTTAAATTTTACCATGAATGAAAATTTGCCAGGTCCCTCTGGATTGCAAAAGCCAATTTTGTTTCATTCAAGAGCTAGACAAATGGTTGAATTAGCAAAACAATCTTATGCAGGAATGAAAGTAAGTATAAATAAGCTCCTTGATTCTTGATTCTTGATACATTGTTTATTATTTTGAGGTAGGTGAGATAAATACAATTATGAATTATTTTAGGTTGATCATTTTGAAAAAAACTAAAAGCACTACGGGTGAAAGGAGTTTGTCTGCACCATACAAATCTATATCTGGGTCTGAGTCTGAGTGTGATCCGTTTGAAACAGATGGGAGTTCATCTTGGCATAATGATTCCATAGAAAATTCAAGTTCCGATGAAATAATAGAACATCGAAAAGTAAACGAGAATCCAAAGCCGAAAGTCAAGTCCATTGAGGTATGTAACCAGGGGTTGGGGGTAGACTCAAAAAGAGCTCGTGTTGAGAAAAAACAAAAATCTGTGCAAAGAAATCCATGCAAGAGCTGCCAAAACAAATGTGCTACTAGATTAAGTGAGTCACAAAGGCAAGCCGTTTTTGACTTTTATTGGAAACTGCCACATACACAGCAAATAGATTGGTTATTATCTTGTGTTGATCGTGTTCCTATCAAAAGGCGACGAAGCAAAGAAATTGAAAAGAAGACAGAAACAAGGAAATATTTTATAAATTTTGAAGGGAAGAGAATACAAGTATGTATGCAGTTTTTGTTGAAAACTCTTAACATTTCCAGTAGAGTTGTCACATATGCCCTTGAAAAAACAACAGTTTTAAATACATCGGAAACAGACAAGAGGGGTGCAGCACCTACGTCAAATGCTGCATCCAATGATTTAAAAGAAGCCGTTTGCACATTCATTGAAAGCTTACCAAGGGTTCCATCCCATTATTGCCGTTCTAGGACCAATAGAACTTACTTGCCCACCGAGTATTTTAGTGTTTCGAATCTTTACAGAAAATTCAAAGAAAACCAAGAGGAACAAGGTTTGAATTGTGTCTCCGAAAAAATATTTCGCGGAATTTTTAAAACGTATAATATTGGCATCCATGTTCCCAAAAAAGATAAGTGTACCTTTTGCGAATCCTTTAAGGACCGTGAATTGGATGAGACAGAGAAAAAAAAAGTGTTAAACATTCCCAACAGAAAGAAACGAGCCATAAACTGTTTAAGGAAGACCAGGAAAAAGCCAAAAATTCACATTCATTTGTTTGTGCGAGTTTTGACCTGCAAAAAGTTCTAAACGTTCCACATACGCAGAGTATGCTATTTTATTATTCGAGAAAATGTTCGTTTTATAACGAGACAGTTCATGAGAGTGGAACTCATAATGCGTATGCTTTTGTTTGGGGCGAAGTTGATGGAATGCGAGGAGCAAATGAAATTTGTTCAATCCTCAATTAGTACTTGAAAATCGTCGATGAGAGAAAAACTGTTACTTCCATTTCCTTATACTGTGATAGCTGTCCTGGACAAAATAAAAATCGCCAAATCATAACAATGATTTTTTTGTTTTTACAAAAACAAGCTTAACACATTAACGAAATTAAATTAACATTTCTACTTCCTGGCCATACCTACATGCCTGTTGACTCTGTGCATGCTACTATAGAGCGATTTGTTAAAAAAAGGACAATTTGGACACCATCAGAATGGGTTACTCTGATTTCGAATTCAAGGATAAATCCCAAACCTTATGAGGTGGTAGTGTTGACATACAAAGATTTCCGTGATTGGAAAAAAGAAGCGCTGAAATATTTTCCAACGAAAGGAGTAAAAACCAAGGAGCAAACTAATTTCAAGATTACGGAATCTAATATTTTCATTTTTTCTAAATCATGCCCTGAAATAAAGTATTCGCAATTTCAAACACCTTCTCCTTTATATACCCTGGATTTTTGTCGCACGCGCAACCAAGTGAAATGCCTTGAAGAATTCAATGAACCTGAAATTCTATATTCTTCCAAACTCTCAATATCAGGCCCGAAACGAAAGGATTTGGAGAGTCTGCTGAAAAGAAAATTAATTCCTGAACGATATATTCAAGAATACGAGGATATAGTAAGTACAGTCGGTGAGAAACAAGACGAATTACCAGAAACAGACGAAGAAGATGATTTATCTGAAAATTATAATCATTAATATTAAAATTTCCGTTTTATCTCTAAAACTAATTTAGTAATCCTAAAGTGTCCTTTTTGATTTTTTTTTTAAATTAATATATTATTTTACTTTTTATATCCATTTTTATTTATTTTATTTGTAATGAGAACAAAATAAAAAATGAATTAAACGACACAATTTATTTCAAACCTTTATTTTTTGTGACCATCACAGTGTCTTAAGCGCCATTGACCATTGTATCAAGCGCCAATGTCTTGACCACGAAAATGTACTAAGCGACAAAAACTTCTTATCTGATTAAAATTTCGGTTTTGCAATGATGTCAAGTTTTGTATTCTGAAAATCCCTCTCCAAATCTGTTCCTTCCATTACAATACACAAAAAAATGACTAAATGAGACGTTTTTTTGTTTCCTGAACAATTTTAAAAATGTCGCTTAATACATTCTTACGGGAAGGTATCGATATATCAATACACAAGCAACTTCTTCTATTCTCCTTACCGGACACCTAACAATCTAACATTCACAAAAAAATAAACAAAAAAAAGATCCAACATTATCACCCCTTTCTTCTTTTACGCAACAAAACGCGCATAAAAGAACAAGATATGCATAAGACATAACCTGCACCAACTCTCAAACCCATATACATAGGTATTTCCTTGTACAAAATAGGGTTGTTTTGTTTACATTTGTTTGCAACGGACCAAACTTTGTTTTTGTATTTATTGGCAAACAAAATGACAAAAGAGAAGAGAAAAGTTTCTAAAAAGAAAAAAAAATATACAAGGCAAAAAGAGCTTTCTCAGCTTTATTTTTATAAGCTCCTTGTCTGTTAAGGCTTGTCTGTTAAGGGAAAAAATTGTTTCATTTTTTCCTCCAGGGATGAGACATCTGTATAAATTTATTATCTGTGCTATGAGCATATTTTGTATTTGTCCGGAAGTTGATGAAATGAGAACTATGTCATCAGAGAATCTAAGGTTGCTCAAATATTGTCCCCAAATATTTATTCCATATTGTCCCAATTTAGTTTCTTGAATATTTCTTCCAGTACGGCAGAGAATAATGGTGATGACATTGGATCCCCCTGTCTTACGCCTCTCTTTATTTTTATTTCTCTTCCTATTCTTTCGGTTTTTATTTTCGCCACGCTGTCTGTATATATATTTTTCAACGTCCTTATAAAGATAGGATGAATTCCTTGGTTTGTCAGCGCTGTCCATATTTCGTCATGTTCTACTGAGTCAAATGCTTTACTGAAGTCAATATATAAAAGATACAAAGGTTTTTCAAATTCGTTAGTTTTTTCAATGAGTTGGTTCATTGTTTGTAGATGGTCTGTTGTTGAAAAACCTTTTTGGAATCCTGCTTGTTCTCTTGGCTGATTTCTGTTTAATGTGTCCTTAATTTTTGTATATATTACTTTTTAGAACAGTTTATATATCATAGAAATGTTTCTTATTGGTCTGTAGTTATTTATGTCATCTTTATTTCCTTTTTTGTGAATAAGCGTAATTTTAGCTTGTTTCCATTGTTTTGGAATCTGCTGTGTTATAAGTATGTCATTAGAAATCGTGGTCAAGACTGTAGAAATTGGTTGTTTTCCATATTTGAGCATTTCTGTTACAATACCGTCATTTCCTGTACACTTATCTGTCTTTAAATCGTCAATTGCTTGTTCAATATCTGTTTTTGTAAAAAGTGTAACAGTATTTAAGTTGGAGTAACTGTCCGCCATCGATATATTATTATCTTTTATTTTTTTTTGTGGATTTGAAGAGTTCTTCGAAAAACTTGGAAGCAGACTCATTTATATCTCTCCTATTAATAGCGTTGTTATTTTTGTTCTTAATTGATGTTATCCACTCTTTTCCGTCGTCAAGAAATGATTTTGTCTTTTTAATAGATTTTGTGTTGCTTAATATATCTTTTATCACTGTTTCGTTATATGTTTGGATATCATTTTTCGCATCTTCTTTTATGGTTTTCCGAAGGTATCTTAGTTCATGTTTTCCTAGTCTGATAAGTTGTCCTTGTTTCGTAGGTTATCTCTTTTGGTTATCAGCGCTTTAGTGTCATCCGTTAATTTATCAGGTTTTGGAGTAACATCAGTCATGATTGAAACTTTCGCCGAGTTCTTTATTATCTGTTCTAATGAATCATATGTATTTTGAAAGTTTTCGTTTATTCTATTTGTAGTTATATTAAGTCTTATTTCTTTCTTAAGCATGTCATTATATTTTGCAATATTTTTGGTTGGTATTATTCTAGGAATACTGAGTGTTTGTTTCTTTTCAACGTATTATGGTCCACTTTTATTTTTGCTCTAGCCTATGGTCACTATCAAATTTAAAATGATTCAATACGGAGATGTCATTAATAGTTTTCGGTTTATTTGTTAGAACTAAGTCGATTTTGGTCCATTTCCGTGTTTCTCTCTTTTTGAAGAAAGAATTTGCAAATCTAAGATTCGTCTCTTCCAGCCACGTCCGTATCCAAATGGTCCCATTACTTCTTCATCGTTCTCAATCTGTTTCCCTAACTTGGCGTTGAAATCTCCTATAACATACATTATCTCCGTTTTTGTTTCATTATATACTTTGTCCAATAAATTGTAGAAGTTCGAAATTTCTTCGTCAGTTGCTGTTTTGGTCGGGGCATAAACCTGAATTATCGTCATTTTTGTGTTTTGTATTTTTAAACATAGGCTACAAATCCTTTCACTAAAACATCGTACATTTAGTATTCTGTCCTTTAAACTCTTTTTGATGAGAAATCCAACTCCATGCAAGCCTTTGGTCTCACCAATGTAACAGAATATATCATTCTGGTTTTCAATTATGTTTTGTCCAAAAATTCTTAGCTCGGATAGTCCCAGTATATCCCAGTTGATAGTTGATAATGCTAGTCTTAGTTCTGATTGTTTTGCTTCTGTAGCTAATGTTCTTACATTGTATGTACAAATGTCTAGAGTGTTTTTGGATTGGTCTTGGTTTGATGGGTAGTTTTGAGGGAATTGGCCGTCATTCCCCACGATGGCTAATCGGCTTGGGGTAGAGTCCTTATTATTCCATGTGCTTATTAACGATTTATTAAAGTGTAGGCAAAAAAAAAATGGGGAGAAGTATTTTGCATTTACGAAAAAAAAATCCGGTTCAATATCTTTTGAAATACATATACATTTCACGACTCTTAGTTTTGGAACAATGGTTAGAACACTTTTTAAAATCTAAAACAAATATAAAAAGTTGGCATTTTGAAAAAAGGGAGTCTAGAGTTTGTTCATATTTTGCCCATATCTTTTAAAATTTGGATTATAGAGGTCCAATAATCTGGAACAATGTTCAGAACAACTAGAACAACCTGGAACAATTTTCAAAAAATTTATTTTCGGAAAAGGGGGCTAGGTTAAAAATTGCTTTTCGGGTCTAAAACCCCCATTTTTGTGTCTTTTAAAAAAAAAAAAACTTTGGAACAATGCGGAACAAACCGGGAACGACCTGAAACAGCTTTCCAAAATAGGTAAATCGAAAAAAGGGGGGATAACTTCAGGCACTAAATAGTATCAAACTTTTACCTAGAAGCTGTCAGGAGCTTCAAATTTCACTTTAGTTTTGGAGTCGAAGAGTACGAAAATAATGTTAAAAATCGAGTTTTCGACGAAAGTATTTATAAAAATATTTATTTTATTTTCAAATCAATCAAATCTAAATGCAAGGAAACAGTCACATTACACCAACTTTAACTACTGTAATGCGGTGGTTAAGACCTTTAGTAAATACTTACTTACTTAAGGTGGCGTTACAGTTTGGGGTGGACCTGGGCCTCAAACAACATGCGCCTCTAGCCAGCTCGGTCCCTAGCTAGCTGTCTCCAGTTTCGAACGTCAAGTTTTTGAGGTCTTCACCCACTTGCGTGCGCCGCCTGAGTCGCGGTCTTCCTCTACTGCGCCTTCCCTCAGCATTTGATTCGAAGACCTTCCGGGCTGGAGCATTGATGTCCATTCGCTCAACATGACCTAGCCATCTAAGTCTTTGGACTTTAATTCTGTTAACTAGGTCAGGGGCCTGATTATGGGATTCACGGCGAATCGTTTTGCTAGCGAGTTTGTCATTTTTCAATTATTGCATTCGCTTTCGCATTCTTTGTTTTGAATTCGACCAATTAACGAATTCGAAGGCGAGTTTGAAATGTCATAATGTTTGTTGGCGAGTTGAAATCCGATATCGTTTTTTTGGCGGATTTGCAGGCGAAATAGTGTTCATTATTATTCACTGTTCGATTTAGTGGATTCTTTCTTTATTGTAATTATATAAAAATGTGAGTTAGCTTTATTTTAATTTTCTTATAATTTATCCACAATTCACAATAAGATATAAAATTTTGAATAAATCACCGCATATTTCACTAATTCAATCAAAACAAAACAAATTTTGTTTGGAAAGCTGTCAAATCACTGGTATATAGGAAGAATAAGTCAAACCAAAGTGTCAAATCACTGGAATATTCGCTTCGCCGCGAATTCGTTAATAAGGAAACACGACGCGAGTCGAATTTGAAAGGTCGAATTGAACACGATACGCCGCGAAGCTCATAATCAGGCCCCAGTGTCGCTGTACAGCGCGTACAGTTCGTCGTTTTATCTTCTCCATTCTCCATCTCTCGAAGCTTCCTGAGACGCTTTCATCTTTCTTTGACAGAATCCAGGCCTCAGCCCGGAACCTGAGAACCGGGATGATTTTAGATGCTCGAGAGAGGACTTTACTGCTCAATTGCCTTCTAAGTCCAATGTAGCAGCGATTTGCAAGAGTTATTCTTCGTTTGATTTCAGTTTGATTTCGCTGGTGTCGTTGCCTGTGTTTATAGCGGTGCCTAGGTAGACAAAGTCCTTAACTACCTCAAAGTTATAGCTGTCCATGGTGACGTTTTGTCCAAGACGTCGTTGTTCAATGTCCTTTTTTGATGACAGCATATACTTGGTCTTGCCCTCATTGACCACTAAACCCATCTTCTTCGCTTCCGTCGCAATGCTCAAAAACGCTCCACTGACATCAAGCTTTGATCTTCCAATTATGTCAATATCATCTGCGTATCCGAATAATTGGATGACCCTTTAGAAGATTGTGCCTCTAGTTTTAAAGGTTTAGTTTTGCACAATTCTTTCCAGAACGATATTGTAGAAGTCGCATGACAGTGCATCGCCTTGTATAAAACCTTTTTTGACATCAAATGCATCGGTGAGATCTTTTCTGACCTTGATAGAGCAGCGTGCATTCTCCATCGTCATTCTGCACAAACGGATAAGTTTGACAGGAATGCCAAAACTAGACATTGCTCTGTAAAGCTCTTCCCTATAGATGCTGTTGTACGCGGCTTTACAATGGATAAAGAGATGGTGGATATCGATTTGAAGTAGTGTTTTTTTTTCGATAGTGGACTTTCCTGGTCTGGAGCCACACTGATAAGGACCTATCAGGTTGTTGACGAACGGCTTCAGACGTTCAGATAATATTGCAGAAAGGATCTTATATGCAATGTTCAGGAGACTGATGCCTCTGTAGTTAGCGCAATTTAGAGGGTCACCTTTGTTATGAATTGGGCACACTATGCTGAGATTCTACTCATCGGACATGTTTTCTTCCGACCATATTTTGCAGATGAGTTGATGCATGCTCCCTACCAAGTCATTGCCTGCCGCTTTAAAAAGTTCGGCAGCGATGCCGTCAGCTCCAGCAGCTTTGTTTGATTTCAGTTTAGATATAGCTCAAACCAGGGGTTCCGCTGTGGTGGCCGTGTGAAACCTAACACTTCAGAGGCGGCATCTCTGATGGCTGTAAGGCAATGTTGCCACTGGTTTTCAATGCTTAATGCAGGCAGCATAGGACTTCTTAAGAGGTTATTAGAGATTCGATCGGAAAAGAACATGGCAGTCGCTTGCGATTGTAGCCGTCTAACTTCGAATTTTCTCACAGTACTTCCTTGTTTTGGCTTGGATCGGGATATCCGTAGCCGTTCCTTGGCTACAACGAGGTAGTGGTCCGAGTCAATGTTGGCCCCTCGGAATGTTCGGACATCCTGTATACTGGAGAAGTATTGTGTGTCGATCGCAATGTGGTGAATCTGGTTGACAGTTGATTGATCAGGAGATTTTCGTGTCCCCTTGTGGATATCAAGATGTGTGAACCGCGTACTAGCTACCAGAATGTCTCACCCCGCAGCGAAATCGATCAGCCTGAATCCGTTGTCGGAGGTAGTATGGTGCAAGCTGTATCTCCGGATTGTTCCACCAAAGATGTTTTCTTTACGTGGCTTGGCGTTAAAATCTTCTAAGACAATTTTAATGTCATAGCCAGGGCACTGCTCATATGTCTTTTCCAAGAGCTCGAAGAATATGTCTTTGGTGTTTTCATCTTTCTCCTCTGTTGGGGCATGCGCGCATATTAGGCTTATGTTGGCGAATTTAGCCTTGATGCGGATTGTCGTGATGCGCTCGCTCACACTGTTTAAACTCAAGACATTTTGCCTGAGTCTAGTTCCAACAACAAATCCACACCCAAATAGACGCTGTGTTTGTTCTCGGTAGCAGTCGCCGTAGTATACATCGCGGTGTTTTAGTTTGCGTTTGCCCGGGATGGACCGGGCACTTCATGGATGGCGGTAATATATGACTTGCAGCAGTTTTGGGCTTTCGCTAATTTTTCGGCTGCAGTTGGTCTGTTGAGGGATCTAACATTCCACGTACAGATCCGAAGTTCGTTGTCCTTATTTCGTTTGCTTGGGTTGTCAACAGTAAATCCGTCCGCATCCGTGGCTTGTTGTTGTTGGTGCTTCGCAACTAAGGTATTTTTTTGTGGTCAGGAAGTCACCGGCACAACCCCCAACATGGAGGGCCAGGTCCTTGATTTAACTCCAAGGGCGAGAGCTGGCATAACCGCTCCTTACAGGCCTGTTCTTGGAATATGTCGTAATAGCCCTATAAGGTGTTCACTAAGTAGTTCAACCTAACTGGAATTGTAGACGCCACCGTTGATTCCATCTTGGAAATGCCTTCGCTGCCATCTGGATGAAAGGAGAGGTGTCTCGTTTGCTACCCCCAACAAATTTCCACTGGGGTTGGACCCCAATCTCCAATTGAGGTACTAGGCAACCGATGTTCACCACGGGGAGGGAGTAGGAGTTGGTAAACAGCGGTGGGTTTTGAGAAAAGCCTGTGGACGCTTGTGTCCTCTTAAATGCACATGTCTACCATTTGAACATCAATGCTGTGAATTACATGTAACTAAAACATTTTCTAGGAATGGCGAACAAACACGTACAATTGCCACAATTAACAACAAATCGTAGGACGCACTTTAAAACACCTGCAATCATAGGCATTCTAATACAAATGCTAAAAATGATCAAAGAGGGTATTAAAGTTAAGAAATCCATGCTGCGTTCACTTCGAGAGCTAAGGAAACTTTCAGATCACATACATACAGTTAAATATCAATGTTGTGATGACGGCGTACCTGTCTCAAGCTGTTCAAGTTAATTTTTAAGGCTAAGGCTTTACAATATTCACAAAATGTATTTGCGGAGATCATTTTTATTCGAAATTAGTATACAGGGTGTCCATAATGAGTCCAAACTTATTATAGTAACTGGTCATGACATAACTTTATATCTTGTAAATTAATAATTTGTATTTATATTAGTTTGTTAATGAGTTAAAAGATTTAATGGAAAATTATTTGGAAATATATAACACAGGTATTAAAATTAATGTGAGATATTTTCCATTGGACTTACCACTAAGATCGCAGAATAAAAAATAAATGAGGAGGAGCCTCATTACATAATCATCAAACATTAAAATGTATCGACAGTGCTATCGATTCAAATAAAAGAATAAGTTATGACATCTAGTCATAATGTTAGTTCCTCCTTTCTACTCAAAATTTCAATCAAAGAAATAACATTCATTTCAATTGCATAGTGTAAACTGTAAACTTGTTAAGAGAGAGCTCTTATTAAGTCAATAATTAAAATCAGCAACAACAAACGATTTTTAGTACAGTTGCACATTATTAACTTCAGTCTGTTCTTGCAAGCTTACCACTGCATATTAATGAGTTAATTTTCATATAGTAGAAAAAATAAAAAATGGTTGGATGTTGTAGGATCTGGGGGCTTATGCTGTAACTTTTCCTACACACCAAGTGCTTACTTTACCTCCTCGTGGTAACCACCGGATACTGGTTATATCTTTAGATATAACTTGCGAAACTTGTAAGCGCGGGTGCAAATTGGGAAAAAGCACCTTATCAACGGCCCAACAAAGTTGGAGGTAAGTGCGAGGGGCTAACAACCCCTCCACAGTGAAAAACTTGAAGTTATGAGAGAGATACCAGCCTCGGATAATGAACCCCCTCTTATGGTAACCAGACCCGGAACGATAACGGACTACGCATTGAGAGTTTGTACCTGGAATGTAAGAACCCTCTAGAAAGATTGCATATATTTGGATGCGGATTCGTCGTGGGAAATCGGCTTAGATCGAAAGTCATGGATTTCAAGCCAATAAGTGATCGCCTGGCTGTGATCCGCATCAAGGCCACATTACAGAACATCAGTATAATATGTGCACACGCCCCTACCGATGATGCTGAGGAGTCTAGCAAGGACGATTTCTACGACCTCCTGGATAGAGCCTACGGAGCCTGTCAAAATCGTACTCGGAGACTTCAATGCAAAAATCGGGAAGGAAGACATCTTTGTCGGATTAGTTGGAAAGCACAGCCTCCACGAAGGAACAACAGATAACGGCTTCCGACTAATCGACTTTGCTGCAGCTCGTAATACGGTGATAAGTAGCACTAGGTTTCCAAGACGGAAGATCTACACAGCAACCTGGCGATCTTCGATGGTCGAACCACCAACCAAATCGACCATGTGCTAATCGGCGCAAGGCACGCATCCAACATCCTTGCCTTAGCACATTGGAGAATGCCAGAGACTACAGTGAGCGCCTGAGCGAGCGACTCTCCGCCGCCGTCCTCCCAAATACTACAGACGTCAACACATTGTGGAACCAATATCGCGAAATAATAAAAAATGTAGCCGAGCCCACCATAGGTTACTAGCCACCCCCGAAAAAGAACCCGTGGTATGATGAGTGCGTGATATTGAAAAGAGAGACGGAAAATGCACGTGTGCAGATGCTGCAACGGAAAACAAGAGCAGCAAGGGAAGAGTAGCGCACGAAAAGGAGAAATGAGAAAAAGACCCTGCGAAGGAAGAAAAGAGCATCCGCAGTTTCTCAGCTCAAAGATCTAGAGGAGTCTCGGGCCAAGAACAACACCCGACGTTTCTTTAAGAGGTCGAAGCAATTAGCTTCTGGTTTCAGAACCGGGACACAAGCTCTTCGAAACAGTGAAGGAAACCTAGTCACCAGGGAATTGTAGATGTTTTTAAGCAGCACTTCCAACAGCTGCTGAATGCGCAAAATGTCGAGCAAGATAATGACGAAAGAGAAGCAATGAAGACCCAGTCCCTGCCCCCAGCAGAGAAGAGGTAGAAAGAGCCATCCAAAAGCTAAAAAATAACACGTCCGCCGGGTCGGATGGCATACCCGCGGAACTCTTTAAACATGGAGGAGGTGTTTTGATGAGCCGCATGCACCAGGTCATCACCAAAGTATGGAAGGAAGAATGCATGCCCACTGACTGGTCGATAAGCTCCATATGCCCCATCTACAAAAAGGCGATCCGATGTTATGCAAAAACTACCGTGGCATATCCCTGCTTAATGTTGCATACAAAATCCTATCCAACGTACTGTGTGAGCGTCTTAAACCTTTCTGCAACACAATAATCGGCACGTACCAGTGTGGCCTTAGGCCAGGCAGAACAACGATAGACCAAATATTCACACTGAGGCAGATCCTGGAAAAGACCAACGAATTTCAAGTCGAAACCCACCATCTTTTCATCGACTTTAAAGCTGCTTATGATAGCATCCACCGCCAAGAGCTTATGATGGCGATGTCTGAATTCGGGATCCCGAACAAACTGATCCAGCTGTGCCGCATGACGCTAAACAATACGCAGTGCAGTGTGCAAATGGGTAACAGCTCATCCGAGCTATTCCAAACTTGCGCAGGGTTTAGACAAGAAGATGCGTTGTCATGTGACTTCTTCAACATAGTCCTAGAGCAGATAGTGCGTAAGGCAGGTGTGAGCACGGAGGGCACTATCTTCAACAAATCCACCCAGCTCCTAGGCTACGCGGACGACATAGACATAATCGGTCGATCCAAGAGAGCTGTGCTTGAGGCCTTCACAGCGATTGAAGAACAGGCGAAACTAGTTGGTCTTGAAGTGAGTGAGGACAAAACAAAGTACATGTTATCAACAAACAAAGCAACATCTGTCCACCGCCTAGGACAAAACGTCACTGTTGGTAGCAGCAATTTCGAGGTAGTAAAAAAGAGCTAAAGAGTTAAAGAGCTGTACCAAGATGTGGATTTAGTCCAGAAGGCCAAGAAAAGACGACTACATTGGCTCGGCCACATCGAGCGAATGGACGACAACGCTCCAGCCAAGAAAGTCTTCTCATCCCAGCTCCCAGGTTCAAGACGACAAGGAAGACCGAACCTACGGTACAAGGACCAAGTGACTGCGGATGCCAGAGCGCTTGGTCTCGGTGACTGGAGAGTGCATGCGAGGGATCGTTCACGTTGGAAGACTGCAGTATCTCAGGCTGATACCCTTCATGGATTGAGAGCCGGATAAGTAACTAAGTAAGAAAAAATAAACTTATTTAACGTTCAAAACGTTTATTTTTATTTGGCGCCAAACTTTTACTGTCGTGTTGGTTAATATCTTAAAAGATCAATTTGATCAACAAAGTCGGACACTGACAGTTTTCAATCAATGTTCAATTAATTAAACTCACTCTGCCGGAACACTTATGTAAGTAAAAAACATATTGGAATAACACCTTCAATGAAAAAAAAAAAGTTTCAACTTAAAATTCCTAAAAATAATCAAAACCGCTTTCAATAAATAAAAAATTGCAAAAACTGAAGAAACTAAAACATAAAAACATTAAAAAAGCATAGATTGCAAATCGTGAAACAGAAAGGTTAGAAAGTAAATAAGTTCTAATTTGTGAGAAAGCCATGTGTTTGTGCTTATGAAGCCAAATAAGATTGCCATCTGAAACAATTAAAAAAAGAAACTTAAATAATAAAAAAAAACCTTGATCGATTTATAAATTGGATTATTAAAAAAAAGGTTAAGAAATCTTGAAAATCATTGCTCGGAGGAAAATTTAATCAGCAACAAAGTATCAGCAATATATTGAATTAATGTATAACTTATTAAAATCATAAATTTATTAACTTGTAATATCTCAACAAATTACCATTTTTTAACTAGCCTAATACTTAAAACTAATCTACATATAACCTAGTTCTAAGAATACATTTTTAGTTTATTAATTTGTTCATTATCTTTCTTTAATTGGACTAAAAATAATATTTACAATATAAAAAATGGCTAAATAACATTATTTTGAGTATCTGAAAATGTGTGAAAATAAATAATGAACAAATGAATGTGATCATAAGTGCTGCTGTCCAATCTGCGACAGAGAAAACAAGACATACTTTTAACAGTACAATTGATGAGCTGACAACAAGACTTAGGCAACTAGAAATACCAAGAGTCGTATAGAGGTTTATCAACTTGTGACGAGTTGTTGGTACTCGTAAAGTCTTTACCTGAGTTCAAGGGTGAACAGGTCAAGCTGCTTTTGCAGCTAATTATTATTATTATAAGCTTATTATAAGCTTTTTATTGCCTTAAGTTTGATATATACATTAATTGATACCTATTACATTTAATTTTAATTTAGATTTTACTTAACATAAAATTACAACTAACATTACATACATATATACTTTTAAGTTAAAATTGAATTGCAATTAAAATATAATAAATTAAAGTTTAACAAATGAATTGAAATCAAAAAGTTTATTATGTCGCGTCGGTCGAATATTGGCATAAGCCTCCCCCAGGGCTGCCCATGTATCTCTATTTTTGGCCTCGTTGTACCAATTTGTTGTTAAATGGGATAAATCGTCACTCCATCTTTTATTGGGTCGTCCTGCTGGTCTCTTTTTATCTGGTTTCCATTTCGTCGTCAGTTTTGTCCATCTTTGATCCGGAAGTCTAGATAAATGTCCTGCCCAACTCCACTTCAGTCTTCTTGTTCTATTTATGACGTCTATAATTCCAGTTCTTGTGCGGATATCTTCATTTCTAATCCTATCTCGCGGTCGTATGTTTAGAATTTTCCTTTCCATTTTGGTTTGGCATATTCTAAGCTGGTCAAGTGTTTTTGTAGTCAAGCTCATTGTTTGTAGTCCGTAAGTTAGAATCGGCAGAATAGCAGAGTCGAAGATATTTTTCCTTGTGTCTGCACTTTGGTCCAATTGTAAGATTTCTTTCAGGCTCCAGAATTGTCTCCAGCTGTTCGTGATGCGTCTGTTTATTTCTTTATTTTCTTGGTCTTTGAATGATTTTATTTGTCCCAAATATATATAATCTTCTACGTACTCGATTTTTTCTCTGTCCAAAGTTATATCATCTTTAGTGTGATTTGTCATGACTTTAGTTTTTGATTTGTTTATTTGTAGTCCATAATTTCTGCACAAGCTAGTTAGTTCCGTCAACATTTTTTGAATATGTAAAGATTTTGTAGAAATAAGAACTATATCGTCTGCAAATCTTAAATTGTTAAGGACCTGTCCAAATATCGTTATTCCATAGTTCTTCCAGTTAGTTTTTTGAAAAATGTCTTCCAGGACAGCTTTAAATAGAGGTAGTGAAAGTGGATCTCCTTGTCTGACTCCTCTTGTTACGTTAAATTTTCGTCCAATTTTCACTGTTTTTATTCGTGCTGTGTTATTTTTGTATATGTTTTTAACTGTTTCTATTAAATCTGGGTTTACGTTTTGATTTCTTAGGGCGGACCATATCATTTCATGTTCAACGGAGTCAAAAGCTTTACTAAAGTCAATAAAAAGAAAATAAACAGGTTGTTTAAATTCGTTGCACTTTTCTTTTAGCTGATTCATTGTCTGTAGGTGGTCTGTTGTGGAGAATCCTTCTCTAAATCCAGCCTGTTCTCTTGGTTGTTTGTTATTGAAATCGTCCTTTATGGTCCTGTAAAGTGCTTTGGAGAACAGCTTGTAAATTGTCGAAATGTTACTTATTGGTCTATAGTTGTTCATATCGTCCTTATTTCCTTTTTTATGTATTAGTGTTATTGTTGTTTCTTTCCATTGTTCAGGGATTTGTTTTGTTAGAACGATTTCGTTGAATATGTTTGTAAGAATGTTGGATAGTGAGTTTTTTGCGTATATTAACATTTCCGCTGATATTCCGTCATTTCCAGTGCATTTATCTTTCTTCAGATCGTCTATGGTCCTTTCGATAGTTTCTTTGCTGAATATATGGGTTTGTGTCGATATTGAATCATTGTTCTCTATTGTTTCTTCTTCTGTGTTGATTTTAGTCGAGGTGAACAGTTTTTCAAAAAATAATAATGTAGCGTTTTCATTTATGTCTCTTCGGTTTGTTATATTAACTGCATTTTGATCCTTCATATTTACTATCCATTCTTGTTTATTATTCAAATATCGTTTTGCTTTGTTTATTGATTTTGTTTGTCTTAGTGTATCTTTTATAATTTTTTCATTATATGCACGAATATCATTCGTTATTTTAGATTTTATTGTTTTCCTGAGTTCACTTAGTTCTGTTTTTTCTTGGTTGAGTAGTTGTGTTTTTGTTCTTAAATGTTCTCTTCTTGATATAAGGGCTTTGGTTTCGTCTGATATTTTTTCTTTGGAAGTCTTAATGTTCGTTATTGAGATTTTTGCTGTAGTCTTTATGATATTTTCTAACTTGTCATTTGTATTTTAAAGCTCGTTATTTGACGGTTCTAAAAGTTGGTTGATCTTTGTCTTTATTGTTTCGTTGTAGTTGATAAATTTTTGTTCTGGTATTATTTTAGGGATGTAATAGATTTGTCGATTTCTTCTTAATGTTTTATGGTTTATTTTTATCTTCATTCTAACTAGTCTGTGATCGCTGTTAAAATTTACATTATTAAGGGCAATAATGTCTTGGATAGTTTCAATTTTGTTTGTGAGTATGAGGTCTATTTCATTTTTTGTCTTTCTATTTGGTGAGATCCACGTCCATTTTCTGCTATCTTTCTTTTTTAAGAATGAGTTCCCAAATTTTAAGTTCATTTCTTCCAGCCACTTGATGAGTTAGGTTAGGTTAGGTTAGGTTAGGTTGTAAGGGGTGTGCACAGCAAGAAGCTGTTGCGTACACGGGGGCCTATTGGTCCATTGTGGTCCCCTGTAAAAGTAAAAATTTAGCATCGATGCTCTCAGTTCAATTCAACTCTGTCGATTAGCGTAGACTGGCTCGTTAACGAACCAGCCTGTGCTATCTATAAATTTCCTCATGCTCGCCATTGAGACCTGTGCTAGATCATCCAGTTCTCCAACAAACCTTTTTCCGAAATGACGGAGTCGGCTGGTTTGGAGGTTCGGACAGTCGCAGAGCAGGTGTTTAATGGTTTCCATTTCCTCCTCATCCTGACAGCTCCTACCAAAATCGGGTGCAAATGCCCCTATTCTATCAGCCATTGTGCCAATGGCGCAATGACCTGTTAGTACACCTATCAAGATTTTAATGTTCTTTTTACTCAGCGATAGAATATACCAAGTTTCTTTTTCATTTGTGTTAGGCCATAAACTTCTAGAGATTGCACAATCGTTCCTGGATTTCCAGGAGATATTGGTTTTCTCTTTTAGTTTAAGGTCTATCTTCCTCTTGAGTACCCCAATCGGGACGAGTGGTCCCCTAACTGAATGGTCGCTACTACTTGTGTCTGCTTTTGACCCTTTCCTGGCTAGTTCGTCTACTATATCATTCCCTTCTATATTGCTATGTCCGGGAACCCAGCAGAGTTTTACCTGGTTAGTGTGGCAGATTTTGTTTAATTCCTTCCTACAGTTTAAAACTGCTTTTGATCTAATAGTCTCACTGGCTAAGGCTTTGATAGCAGCCTGGCTGTCCACGAAAAAAGTAATCTCCGAAGAGCTTAGCTTTTCGTGATGTGCCAATTCAGCTGCTTTTCCAATGGCAAAGACCTCGGCCTGAAAGACACTACAGTCAGGCGGGAGTGTATATGACGCTCTGATGTTGAGAGATTGGCAAAACACTCCAGCACCTGTTCCTGATTCCATTTTTGAACCGTCAGTGTAGAAAGGGATACCCTGTTTACTTATAAGTGAATTAGGATCCCAACCCTGTCTTTCTGGTATGAAAATAGAATATTTCCTGTCGAAATCTAGTAAAGGAGGGATGTAATCGGTGGTCTCTCTCAGTCCTGGGATCGTGTCATATCTTTGTAAGATTGACCCGTGGCCATAAGTGCTATGCCTCCAAAAACTCAGTTCTCTTAAACGAATTGCAGTTTTGGCTGCCGTGCACTTTATGAACTCATCCAGAGCCGGGAGGTCCAAGATCATTTCCAATCCCGCTTGTGGTGTGGATCTTTGAGCCCCTGTAATTCCTATACAGGCTAGTCTCTGTACCTTATTCAGGTTCTTGAGATAGCTTGATTTTTCCACCGCCTTCCACCATACAATAGAGCCATAGGTAAGAATGGGTCTGACAATCGCTGTGTACATCCATTGGATGACTTGCGGTCGCATACCCCAACGTACACCGAAGGTCTTTTTACATGTGTAGAATGCATATAGTGCTTTTTTCATTCTTTCCTCAGTATTACGCTTCCATGTAAGCTTGGAGTCAAGGATTACTCCTAGAAATTTAGCTTCCTTAGAAGGTTTTAGAGGAATGCCATTTAGTTTGGGAGGGTGGAAGCCCTCCAGTTTCCTTTTCCTCGTGAACAAAACTAGCTCTGTCTTGGTGGGGTTGACCCCGAGACCGTTCTTAGTTGCCCAAGAAGATAAATCCTTTAATGCATTTTCCATAATGTTTTCGATGATGGTAAGAAACTTGCCTGTTATCAAAACCACTATGTCATCTGCATACGCAACTATTTTAATGCCCTGATCTTTGAACTTTGTGAGAATTTTGTTGACTACGAGGATCCAGAGCAGGGGTGAGATGACTCCTCCCTGTGGTGTGCCTCTAGTAACTGTTTTCTCAATAGTGCTAACTCCTATTTGAGAGTTGATAATTCTGCCATTTAACATGGTGAAGATCCAATCGACAATAACAGATTCATTCCCAACTTCAACTAAGGCAGTCTTGATCGACTCCGTTTTAACGTTATTAAACGCACTCTCGATATCAAGAAATGCTGCCAGGGTATATTCTTTATGTTCAAGACTTTTCTCAATATGTGAAACTACTTCATGCAAGGCAGTCTCCACTGATTCACCTTTAAGGTAGGCGTGTTGGTAGTTGCACAAGTTGTGTTCGTTGAGAAGTTCTCTAACATGTAGATCAATTATCCTCTCTAGTGTCTTAAGGAGAAACGAAGAGAGACTTATTGGTCTATAATCCTGAGCGGTCGAGTGAGTCGGTTTCCCTGCTTTTGGGATAAAGACTACCTTGACCTTTTTCCAGCTATTAGGGACGTATCTAAGTTTGATACAACTTATGAAGATTACCCTAGGCCACGGAGTTATTACTTTGAGAGCGTTTTGAAGGAGAGCTGGGAAAATCTCGTCCGGTCCCGCTGATTTATAGGGTTTCAACGAGTTTATTGCCCAGATAATCTTCTGCTCAGTAATAACCCGATTTAGTTCTAACTTTGATTCCGTGTGAGTAAAATCCAGCGTGTTCGATTGCAAGCAATCCGAACTTTCTGGGTTTTTACAACCGGGGAAATGAGTTTCCATGAAGAGTTCAAGCGTCTCTAGGCTCGAGTTCGACCATGTTCCATCAGGGTGTTTTATGTACCCCGGGATCGTGGGATTAAGGGCCAGGGTTCTACGGAGCCTTGCCGCCTCGCTTGTTTTTTCAATGGATTCACAATGTTTAGCCCACGAATCCTTTTTGGCCTTCCTGAGTTAGGTGTAAGTGTTAAGTGCGGCTCTATAAGACTTTAAATCCTCTTCTTATTTACTCAGTTTAGCTTTATTGAAAAGTTTTCTGACCTCTGTTCTGCGTTTCTTTAGTACACCATTCCACCAGGGTGGTTTAGTGGAGTTATTGGAACGAGATAAAGGGCAGTGTTTTTCAAAAGACATTCTCATTTTGCTAGACAAGTTATGGACAACAGTGTCAATGGTTGAAGTACTTAGACTTGTATTGTCCTCTGGTGGATCAATACAGTCTTTCAGCCATTTTTTGTACTCTGTCCAATTCGTTCTAGTTGGGTTCCTGTAAGGTTTCTTTTCAGTAAAGTTCCTGTCTATAGAGAAGAGTATCCTAAAGTGATCCGAAAAAGATTCTTTAGGTGAGACTCTCCAGTCCTCAACCGAAATTTTACTATTATTGCTAATAAGAGTCAAATCTATGATTTCCTCCCTGTTTTTGTTTCGAAAGGTAGGGTGATTGCCCCTATTACATATCGATAAATTAGAACAGAGAATAAATTCAAAAATTGACTCACCCCTTTTATTGATGTCCTTAGAGCCCCATTGAGTGTGGTGAGCGTTGGCATCACCTCCCAACACCAAAGGTGTACCGTTTGCTGTGGCATGGACCACCAGATCGCGGACTGTTTTTGATGGTGGGCTCTCCTCCTCGTACGGCATGTACGTCGACGCTAGAATGAAGTTTCCTTCATTCGATTCGACGCTGATTGCCGTGTTTTCCTTGTTGCTGTACCTAGATAGGAAGAAAGCGTTAATTGATTTTTTCACTAGGATACAACTTCTAATATTACCTTCATCTGACGTGGAATGGAAAAGGTTGTAATGTTTTGACCTCAACCCACGGATTCGGTTTTTGCCTAACCATGGTTCCTGGATCAAGGCCACATCCACGTTCTCGTGAGACATGTAGAGCGTAAGGTCGTACGTTGCTGCTTTAGCGTGGTGCAGGTTTATTTGCACCACTAGCAGCTTTTGACTCCCCTTTGCCCTCATGCCTCTTAACCTTTACGGTTCCGAGACCATACCTCAACACGTCTTTTCTCTCTTTCAGCAGAAGGTCAGATTTCTTGTCTGCCACAAACAAGAGGTCCTTCCCTTCGCCTCCATGACTCTTTCTTGAGTGTTGGAGCTTCCATTCTAAAATGGGAAGCTCTTTGTTCTGTTTCGCCAACAGCTTTATAATGGCTGCGTCCTCATGTTCTGCAGGAGGGGGGATCCATATGCTAAACTGCTGGCGGAGTGGTAGAGCTGCAGCGCGGCGGGTAGAATCTCAAGGGAGGAACCTTCCCATAGTTCGCCAATGTTGGCGATTGTGTGGTTCAGAAACTCCCGTGATTTCTGGTCACCGCAGCAGACCACTTTAACTCCTCGCCGCCATCCGGCACCATCAAAGATATAGTCTTCAGAACTATCGTTCTCTGATGCTGCCATCATAGCTTTGAGGATCTCATTTTCTACAAGAAGCCAGTTTTTTGCCGAGATTTTCCCATCTGGGTCGTCACGGCTTATAATGGCAATTTGTAGGTCGATCGGGGTGGTGTCGAAGCTGTTGGTTCTAAGTTTCTTAGCACCGTCTAGCTTGACTGTCTCCTCCGATCTTTGTCTCTTGGACGTTCCTGGTTTCATTCCAGAAGAGGTGCCTGCCGGTGCTTGGTCTTTCCTAGCGTTGGCTGGCTGTTTCTTGCTGGAAGTCGCCTGAACTTTTCTCTTGTCGTTCCGAGCGGTCGAGTTATTGCCAGCCTGTTCACAGTTTGCCTTTCTAGGGACAGACCTAGATTTGGCAGCATCTACTCCTTTGCTCTCCAACTCTTCGGCATTCACTTGCCTTGTTATTCCCCTGGGTGCAGTGGCAGTCTCTGCCAGCTGCCGCTCGAAGTTCTTAACCAGCTTCCTGTGCTTTTTTAGGAGAGCTTTATCTCTCGAACTGAGCGCCGCAGGGTCTTTCAACTCGGTCTTTTCCACGAATCTTTTGGAGGATCTGTAGTTGCTGCGTTCCCTCGAAGCTTTGAGGGGTGCAGCAGACTTCAGCATAGTCTCTTCTTGATTCGGTTCCATCAGTAGCTCGTCCTCGGTTTGACTACCTATGGAAGGAGGTCTGTCCGAGGTCTCCGTACTTTTGATAGTTAAACTATCTAAGTCGGGAAGGAGATCTACTGAGAGAAAGACCGGTTGTCTTTTTAACTCTCTTTTTCCTTCTTTGAAGTTTACTTCTGTCACTGGCGACTTAGCTTCTTGCGAAGCCAAGCCCCCGCCGGCAGCTGTGACCTCTGCCGACTTTTGAACGTATATCCCCGTTCGATTTTTTTCCTTTTGTAAACTTTTGTCCATGGTTCATTATTTAGATTGACATCTCTGCTTTTGTTGGTTTTCTTAGTTGCCCCACTCCGCAGCTGGATTGCTGAAGAGTAAGACGTAAGCCGCCTCGCCACAACAAGGCGAAAACCGTGAGGGGGAAAACACTTGATGAGTTTCTCCCCTCTTTCATTTCTTAGTCCATATCCATGAGGTCCTAAAACAGAGTTTTCTTCTTCATTTAATCTTTTTCCAAGTCTTGCGTTAATTCTGTTTTTTGGTTGTTGAATGTTTCTTCAAGATTATCATAGAATTTTATCATTTCTTCTTCCTCAGCTTTTTCTGTAGGTGCATATACTTGGATTATAGTCATTTTTGTGTTTTGAATTTTAAGTTGTATGCTACATATCCTCTCATTATGGAATCGGATATTAATTATTTTGTCTTTTAATTCTTTTTTAATTAGAAATCCAACTCCATATAGTCCTTTTGTTTCACCAATGTAGCAGAAGATATCATTATCATTATTAATTATTCTTTGTCCAAGCAATCTTACTTCAGCTAGTCCTATTATATCCCAATTTATGTCTTTCAATGCTAGTCTTAATTCCTCCTGTTTTTCGTCCGTACTCTCTTCGGACGTTGAAAGTACAGATTTTTAATGTATTTTGTTGTTTTTTGAGTGTTATGTTCTCTGTTCGCTTATTTTTATATGGGGGGGTTTGATCTACTCTTCCCACGGTGATCAGCCGGGTTGGGAAGGATTTTTGTGTTGATATATTTGTATTGATTTCTGAGTCTTGTTCGGTGTTCACTTCTTGTCTTGGCAGTTTATTGTAAGGTTGATGGTTGGTAAGTCTAGATTGCTATTTGTTATAGGTTAGTTCGTTGTAGCTTGAACTGCATTGTTTTTTATTTCGTGCGCTATTTTCTCTTTCTACCAATTCGTTTGTATTTTGTTGTGTAAGAAATTTCATAATAGGTTTTATTTGTTGTCTCTTGGGCTTAATGTCCGTTGATCCAATTATTGTAGTTTTCGTCTTGTTAGTACTTATTTCCTTGTTTTTTGGTTGTCCTGATGGTGAGTTTTCGTTAGAGCGGGATCTCTTCTTTGAGGTTTCTAGGCTATTTTCTTTCCAAATTTTGCCTTCAACCACGAGTTCATCTAGTTTGAAGTGTGCTCTTTTTCCTTCTTTTTTGAACTCGAGTAGTTTTGGTATAAGAGGTTTTCTAGCTTCAACTACAGATTTTGGTAAGTCTTCGGCGATGGTGAAAGTTGCCCCAGATTTCTTTCCCATTAGAACTTTTTGTTTCTTTTCGTAGCTTTTGAAGGTAATTCTAATTGGTCTAATTTTTCCTTCTGTTTTCTTACCTAGACGAAAGCAGCTCTCGATGTCATTTTTGATTAAGTCAAACTGTTCGTTAGATTTATTAATCAGGTCAATAATCAGTAACAGGAGCTCTTCAGGAGTCCGTTCATTTTCTTCTACTTTAAAGCTAATAAAATGTTTGAAAGGTATGAGGAAAGCTCAAAGCATGTCCAGGCTGTTGCTATTTTTTTATATTTGCAATTATATTATATTAAGTGTGGAATATGACATCATTCAAATGCCTGCCTCGGCTTCTTACGGTGGAACGAATCCGAGTCTCCAATTTTCAATGACTCTTCCACATACATAGATCCTGCTGAATTTGAGCGATGGCCTGTGTTGTGTTCACCTTTAGGGCATCGGTCGATTGTGGTTTATTGCACAGACTTGCGACTACAAGAAACCCCACAGGAAAAAGTCTACCGGGTCAAATCGCATGACCTTGGTGGCCAATTCACATCACCCCTGCGAGAGATAACCTTACTCTCCAATCGTTTATGCAAAATTTAAATCGTGGCGTGTGCTGTTTGGCACTTAGCGCCGTCCTGCTGGAACTACATGTCGCCTAGGTCCATATGGTTCAATTTGGGCCATCGTTATGTAGCGCTCGCTGTTGACGATGACCGCCTCACTATAACGTCGTTTTCAAAAAATTACCGACCAATTACGCCGCCGCACCCGGCCCAAAATCTACACCAAACCAGTGGCGTAGCGTGGGTTTTTGCCGCCCGGGGCAGATCAAATTTTGCCGCCCCAAATTTTGTTTGTCAAAGTTGGTGAACACTACCATTTCTTCCATAATGAACTATACTTACAGAGTATCCATTTATTTGTAGGTGATGTATATCGATTATAACCATATTGAAAGTAACCACATTTTAAGGAACCTAACATTCAAATTTGGTTAATGTTTTAAATTGCATACTCACTATAAAATAAAAGCTCAAAAAATAAATTAAGATTAAGATATTATATTTAATTTTTTAAATCACTTCATTTTGGTTATTACTAGTGCATATAAAGCAAAAATTTAATTTTTGTATTCATTTTAATAAGGAAAGTTTCGTATATTTTTATTTTTAATGAACATTTGTTTCAATTTTTAAATTAAGCAAATTTGATTTTTTTAATTACATTGTGGCAAGCAACTCAACTGACATTGACTTATGCACGTTACCCATATTTAATAATTTATAAAACGTAGAAAATGTTTAAATTATTTGTCTTCTTTGTTTTTTACACACAAATTCTTTTATTATTCTTTCGGTGTCAATCGCATTAGTTTTTTGCATTTCTATGGCTAGAATTCCTAGGTTACTTAACCTTAGAGTACTCATTGTTGACCTGAGATAGTTTTTTATTAGTTTTAGTTTTGAAAAACTCCTCTCACATCCGGCATTGCTTATTGCTATTGTTAAAAAAATACGCAGCATAATGGTAATGTTTGGCAAACTTGTTTCTAACTTCGACTGTACTATGAAATTTAATATTCCAAGCCGGTTTGTTCTTTCAAGATCGTTAAGTCTTTCCAAGGAAGATGCAAAGGCTCTTAATCGACCACGTTCTATTTTGAAATCATCGGGAGATACATATACATCATGCTCATTGAATGCAAGTTCCGATTCGTAATCAAAATTTTCAGCCAGTAGCTTGGAAGCTGAAAGAAAGTCGAATTTTTTGGCCAAATTTTGCAATTGGTGAAATCTCTCCTTGATTTCGACGATGATTTTATCTAAGGAAGAAAACAATTTTCTTCTCAACTCTTCGTCATGAGACAGACCAACACCTGTGCTTCCATCGCCAAAGATGTACTTCCCTTTTTTTCCTTCTGGGAGGATCCAAAGAAATGCCTAAGCTCTTACACAAATTCCTTGCGTAAACAAGAGCATCATTGACTAATTTTTCTCTTGTGTCTTCAAGAAAAGTCAGTAGAGCACTGATTTTAGCTGCACACTGATAAAGGTCAAGACCTTCGGTTTGTAAGTAAATTTGACAATCATTTATTTCATGAAGAACAGGTTTTCAAAAGCCCAAAAAGCAGAGAAAAGAAAAGGATTGCATTGCTATAAGCAAAGTTCCTGCATCTGTTCTCGTATTTAAGCTTTCGCCTGTCTCAGTAAGCTTTTCTATAGAATTTAAAATATCCTCATAGTAAGAGTATGTGGTCTCCACAGAATCCGCTCTTGCACTCCATCTTGTTTCTTGAATCCTTTTCAACGATTTACCAGTAGTTGCAATCAGGACGTCCCAACGATGAGTTGACATTGCAAAAAACACATAGCATCGTTCCAATGTTCCGAAAAAAGTAACTGAGTCGGACTCAGTTGCAGCAGCGTGCAGGCAAACAAGATTTAAAGAGTGATTTGAGCATGGAACGAACTGGGCTTTCGGGTTTATGTCTTGAATTCTTTTTTGGAATCCTGTGTTTTTTCCGGCCATAACAGCGGCATTGTCGTAAGCTTGACCCCTGCAATCCATTATATCGAGACTTTGAGATGAGATGTACTAGCTCTAAAAAGTTGCCTCTGTTAGAGCTTGTAGGGTATTCTCTATGGCCACGAAAAGCTAAAGTTTGTTTTGCTATGAATTTAATGATGTCAACCATTCTAACAAGAATTTCTTGCCATTTTTTTAACTTATTAGCCAAGAGTTTTTCCTCAGTTTGATCAATGGTTTGATCTTTCTGAAGTCTTACTTCCAATTCTTTCCATTTGCAAACATTTATGTTATGTTTTGGACCTGACTCATGGTTCTGTACTTTGGGATTAAGTTTTTTCCAGTTATTGAATCCATTGGCTGAACAGAACATTGATTGTCCCTCTCTGGTCTTATCTTCTAATAAGCAGCAACAATAACAAAATAATGACATTTTAGAAGGAGAATAAGCTAACCAGCTCCTTAATACTTTTTCGCCATTTGTTAGTGTGCGGTAAAACCAATCTTTCGTTAACCGCCTAGATGTACCTGTAACTGTAGATACAGCAGCAAAGTTACTTTGAAGATGCTGCACAACTTCTGGTCCTCGTTGAACAAGAAGAGTTCTAATTCTTGGTGTAATACGGTCTGGCCATCTTCCAATGTCATCTAAATCCTTGTAGTGGGTTAAATTCTCTTTCAATGCTTTAGAAGCATAGCTATGATCTGATTCGGAGTTAGATTCTGTGCTATACAAAGTGATGTTTGCAAGGGTAGATTCGTGTTTAGTGCCAAAACAGATTTTTGAAAATTGCTCAGGATGAGTAATTTTTAGAGAATCAGGATTTGGTGTTTCCAGGTTAGCAGAAGAAGAAATGTTTGGGGTTTGAGACTGGATATGTTCAGAATTAGATGTTTTTATTTATTCAGGAGACGAAATATTTATAACTTCAGTAGAAGGGCTTGAAGTGGACGGTTGTGGAATACTAATCGCGGGTAACAAGGTATTGATTTTGGAGCTCAGTTCTGGGTCTGCTATTGGAGTTTCTGGTTCGGCAAAAGCATGAATATTAGTAGCTGACGTAGAGGCTGCAGTTTTGGAAATTGGAGGCTGAATGTATTTAAAGATGGCCCCCCGATTTTTTTGTAAATTTTCTTCCCTGGCTTTTTTTTTTACTTCGGTAAGAAGCTCCACTTTCTCTGATTCGTTTCATTTCCAAAAACTGGAAGGAAATAATTTCAATTGGTTTCAGATTTTTTTGATTTTAAGGACGATGATTTCTGTTTCAGTTGTGTATAGCCATACGATAATATTATTTACATGCACATGCAAATTAAACCGTGTTAAGAAAAAGCAAGCAATCACTTACAACGAAAAATTTAATGCAATTAAAATTAATGTAAAAATATGTTTTAAAAATGTTTGAAAAATCTATTCAAATAACAGATATTATCTTCCAAGTGAAATCATTAGATATCTTTAATGATAAGTCAAAAAAATTCTTTGAGTGATTTCCAATCGATTGGTAGATACATCATTTACGTTCTTGGCCAAAGGATAACGTGCTTAAAAATCTATTTAAACATTTTCTATGATACGATTCAATGATAGCTATAATCGGCCCCTTACTTATCACTCAATTTTAATAATACAAATGTAGCTAAGTACTATATAATGTGTGTATGACGAAAATTTGTGGATCATGTGCATCATGAAATGATAAGAACGAAAAAAAGATAAATAAACTTACTTGAAATGAAACCAATGAGGGTAGGTAAAATCAGAACTTATATGGGATTCACTCCTTCAATCCTTTTAGGTTGGCAAATGTTTTTTTTAAATATTGTTTATTGTTTATTATTAATTGTTTATCGTTAATTGTTAATTGTTCCTTTTTTGGGTGGTACTTGAGAGCTGGGGTAGGGAAATAAATTTTGTTTATGTTTGGGAATCGTAATTAAACAAAAACAAAAACACAAAACACATTACTTATACATCTTTTTTTGTTAATCATTTCTTAAGTTGTTAAGATCTACAAAAAGAAATATCTTTTATTTGAACTCAACAACTTAAGAAAACTATCACATTTCACAACGCACATTAATGTTTATTTTTTTTATGAAAATTATAAATTGTTCACTTTAAATTTAAAATTCGTAGTTCACAACCTTCTTCGTTAGTCATCGGACAAAAAAAAAAAGAGTTTGAGAATGAATAAACTTCAACTTCTATTTCTAGGATAGTAAAAGAACAAAAACAAACTTGCAGCAATGTTTTTGTTTTTGTTTTGCAATGTATTACCGGACTTTTAAAATAAGATCTTCACCCTTGTCATGTTGTGTGTCAGTCGCTGATTTTCGGTTGCGTTTACTGTTTATCGGCCGCCACTATGCGAAAGCAAATGAAAATAACTTGCATTTTGCAGGTGTTCAAGTGCCAGATACCAGAACAGTTTGGGTTGGTGCGTGAATGTTCGTGATCGTGAAGGGTTGATTTCGATGTTTTTCTATACCCGCCGCGCCGCTCCGCCGCGACGAGTCGACACCTCACCACCCGTCCCAAAAGATATGTGTTCGGTCGCAACAACCGCTAATCGTGAAGCAATTGTTATTTAAGATTTTGTTGTTTATCTGAATGTGTGATGGGTGGATCGTAATTCGCAAAAGATTTACCATCGTAGATTTTCAGTCTAATGCTTATGTTAAATTTGTGGTTAAATGAAGTTTGTGGTGGTATAGGTACAGGTCGATTGGATGCCACCCCATACGAAATTCTGTTTACCGAAAATTATTTCAGGGTTCTTTTGTTTTGGTTACCTTTTTTTTTGCCGCCCCTCAAACAAGTGCAGGGTTTTTTGTTTTGGTAACCTTTTTTTTTGCCGCCGCCCATTTTTTGCTGCCCCTCAAACAAGTGCCGCCCGGGGCATTTGCCCCCCTTGCCCCCCTCACGCTACGCTACTGCACCAAACGGTAACTTTTTGGTGAACCTCGCATGGGTTGGGTTCGTCCTATATACATATATATATATATAAATTTTATTTACGTTTATTTAATTTATTAAAAAATTGAATTTGTGTTCTCGTTAGAGAACACCACCGAGTAAAACAATTAATTTTAATTTTAAACGAATAAACTTTATTTGAGTATAGTTAAAAGCTTCAGATCCCTTTCCACTGGTGGGGGGAAATCTTCGGCTATACGTCGTAAGAACTAACTAAGAACTAACAGAATTGAGCTCAAGTAATCCCTTTTATATTACTTAATTGCTAACGCAGCATTTTGTCTGCGGATGAAAACTGATTCATAATATGATGAAATATCTTTGGTATCCATTGGATACTTCCACACAAATTGCTTAAAGGCAAAAAGTGCTGATGTGCATTTTTATGTTTATAAGATCGGATACGATCGTCCGCTATGAAAGGCATTCAATTATAAATCGTTTGATATTCTTTGTTAAATGTTTACATTATTGGAACTTGAAATCGGATACGATCGTCCGCTATGAAAGGCATTCAATTATAAATCGTTTGGTATTCTTTGTTCAATGTTTACATTATTGGAACTTGAAGTCAAGTGTTTGTGGGGATGCACAAGTGGGCTCTGATATAACACCTCCCCCTTTAGAGTCTTCTCATGGTTGCAAAGTAACCGTTGGAAGATTTACATTATTTATTATCTTCCTATCTCTATTTTTTATTTTTAAATAATAAAGTATTAAAATGATTATTATTGTTAAAATGATAAAGTATATAGTTAAACTTGACTTCTTGTGATTATATTTAAGTTCTTTAATTTCCTTTAAATTGTTTATATTTTGATATTGTAATTCTTCAAGAGTTAAATTTTGAACTTAAGTATAATTAATATTTAAAATTGTATTGGGAATTATTGGCTCATGCTTATAATTATTTCTTTCATAAACTTTGTTGTTTATTTTTATTTTACAATTTTCAAATTTGATAAGGTAATTTCCTTCTATTATAATTTTTTGATTATTACAATTTTGATTTATTTCTTGTAATTTTACATTAATTAATACAAGATTATTGTTTCCTATTTCTAATATTTCTTCTTTTGTATTTTTATTAGTTTACAATTCATTGATTTCTTAAGTATATTTTCGATGCAATCATCATTTACTTTACTTAAATTTCGTATGTATTTTGTATCTTCATATATAATTTGATTATTGGTCAGATACAGATTGTTATTTATTTTTAATTGTAAATTATTATCCTTATTTGGGATTGGTAGAACATACATTTTTTTGTATAATTCATCTGTAAATTTGGGTACTTTAATAATGAATATAATATTGGTTTTATATAATGCTAAACTCAGATTTAACTCTTCTAGGTTATTTATATTAATGCCATACTTGTTAATTTCTTCTGTCGTTAAAATGTCTCTACTAAGTATTCCTAGTCTGGATGTCATTATTATTTCTTTAATTTTTTCTATGTCCTCATGTAAGTAATCAAGATTTTCTCTTAATTTGATTTCATACTGTATTTTAGCTATATCTTGTTCGTAGTTATAGGTCCCTATAAATTTATCGATTCTTTTTATTATACTATTTGTTTCATTTTTTAAAGTTTCGGTTAATATTCTGATTTGGTTATTAAATTTGTCGTTGATTATTATTTGTTTATTTAAATTGTTAATTTCATTATGGTTATTTGTTTCTATAATTTTTAAATGTTCCTCAATGTCTTGACGGTCATTATCGTCCATGGTACCGTATACAAATTTCAAACCTGTTCCTACAATATTTATTAATCCTCTTTTTTGTCTATTTTGTTTTGGGTGAGGTAAAAGAACTTCAAATTCATTACGTATTTTTGTCATTTTCCTAACTTTGCTATCATTTTCTTCTGGCAATCTTTTAACATTTCTTTCCATGATTTCTATATTTTGTTCATACTCTGTTAGATTTTTTATGTGGACAATTGTATCGTAATTTTTAATTAATGGAAACTCTTTTAATTGTATTATGGTGTATCCATTCCCTTAACCGTTGCTTTAACTGTGGTCATCATTGTTAACGTTAATATCATCAGGATGTGAAGTGGGATTGTATATTGCCATGTTCGATGTGTTATCCTTTTTGGATCTGGAATCAATAGTGTTTTTTGTAAATTTCTTACGTACGGGAAATTGATCTTTATGAGCAATTCTATTTTTTATTTTTTTATATTTATTACCTATGTCTAACGTGTATTTTTTATTTTGTTTGTTTGTAACTTTTACTTTTTTATGTTTAGGTGTGATTTTATTTTTAATTTTCTCGGGCTCAGTTATTTTTATATAATTTTCATCGACTTCTTTGTCTATTCGACCTGTATTCATTTTATTTAAAATTTGTATTTTAGTTTTTTCTATTCTTTCATATATTTTCTCGTTGTCTAATTTATTAAAGTGAACGTCGATTGGTTTTTCTTTGGTAGTTAAATGGATTACGTTATTGTAAGATTCAAGTGCTTTTGTAGCGTGCTTTATTGGTATATCTTCATCATTGGATAGTTGTAATTGCTGTAAGATTCTCATATGTTCATTTAGACTGCTATGAAGTCTTTCTACATCGGAATTTCCGGTGTGTCTATTTGCTGTGCAATAATGTATGATTATGTTGTTATTTTCTAAAAAGTTCTTAAATGTTTCTGATACAAATGCGTTTTCATTGTCGAGAGTAATTTTGTTTGGTTTCTTCATGTATGAAAATATTCTAGTGAGAGCGTTTACTACGTCTAGTCTACATATGTAAGTCTTTGTTTTGATTGGTTCAATTGCTGCAAATTTAGAGAATTTGTCAAAACATGATAAATGTTTTTCTTTTTTATTAACAAACCATATATCGATATGATAGTGTTCGTTAGGACTCTTTGGAGTCTCCGTTTTTTCGTATGGTAGTTTAATTGGGTTTCTTTCTGCTTTTTAAGGTTTGGCATATAATATTCTCGTTTTATTTCTAAGAATATTTTTTCGATTCCTGTGTGATTGTGATTTTTATGATTTCTTAATATCATTTCTCTTGCTTCTAACTCTTTTATATCTTTTAATATAATCATGCTTCTTTGTAATATTTTATTACTTAATTTATTTTCCTTTTTCCATATATCTTGGAATTTTTTAAATATTGCATCATCTTTAACATACATACAATTTAATATAGTTGTATCTACCTACTTCTTTTATTATATTAATAAAGTCTTCTTCTTTATATTCTTTTCTACTGAATATTATTCTTCTTTTTCCAACATGTGGGTACAAAATTACTTGATGATCATTTTCATTGATTTCAAGAATTATTTGTCGATTAAATAAATTAACCGGTTTTTCACTAATAGGAATAAGATGTGAACTATCTGATTCAGCACTATGCTGTGTTGCTAACTTATCTTGGTTATGTAATATGACTTTATTGTCTTCTATTTTGATTCTGGAAAGTGCATCTGCTACTTTATTCTCTTTTCCTTGGATATATTCAATTTTAAAATCGTATTCTTCTAATTTTATTTTCCATCGTTGGAGTCTGGTATTTGGCTCTTTTAAATTATGTAACCATACTAAAGGTCTATGATCTGTTTTAATAATGAATTGTCTACCGTATAGGTAATGTCTAAATTGTTTCGTTGCCCAAACTATTGCTAATAATTCCTTTTCAATTGTACTGTAATTGCACTCATGTTTATTAAGTGTTCTTGAGGCAAAACTGAGAGGTCCATGTGTTTGACTTAACACGGCTCCAATAGCAAAATTGCTGGCATCAGTTATTAGTGTAAATTCTTTTGAGAAGTCAGGGTGTCTATTTATTAAATCGTTAGTCATTAACGTTTTCAATTTATGAAAAGATTCTTTGTAATCGTGGTCATTTATATTTATTTTGCTGTTTTTCTTTAGGCATAAAGTTAAAGGTTTAATTATTTTTGCATAGTCATCTATAAATTTTCTATAATATCCTGTTAATCCTAGAAAGCTTTGTATTTCTTTTACTGTTTTTGGGATAGGAAAATTCTTTATAGTTTCAATTTTCTTTGGATTTGGTTTAACACCATTTGGGGTTACTACATGCCCTAAAAATTCTGTCTCTTTTCGGAGAAACTCAGATTTATTTAATGATACTTTAAGATTTGCATTCTTGAGTGTCAATAAGATTTTATGGAGTGAATCCATATGTTCTTGTAGGCTAGAGGAAAATATTATGATGTCATCTAAATAAACGTAACATATTTTTCCTATGTAATCTTTCAAGACTTCATTCATGAGTCTTTGGAAAGTTGCAGGTGCATTCTTTAAACCGAATGGCATTCTTACGAACTCATAATGTCCTGTTAATGTACTAAATGCTGTTTTTTCCCTATCTTTAGCTTCAACTTCTATTTGATAAAATCCTTTTGTAAGATCTAACGTTGTAAAATATATTGCTTGTCCTAGCTTATCTAATATCGAATCCATGCTTGGAATAGGATATTTATCTTCTTTAGTAACATTGTTTAACTTTCTATAATCTATTACTATTCGCCACTCTTTATTACCAGCGTGGTCTTCTTTATTAGGAACGACCCAAATTGGGGCGTTATAAGGCGAAGTAGAATGTTGAATTATTTTTGATTCAAGCATCTCTTTTATTTGCCTATCCACTTCTTTTTTGTGGACCTCAGGATATCTGTATATCCTTGTGTATATAGCGGAAGTATTTTCCGTTGGTATGTTGTGCTTAATTTGGTTGGTGAAACTCAAATCGTCACCTTTATGATAAAACGAATTTTTGTGCGTTTTTAATAATTTTATTAATTTATTTTTTTCTTCTGCGTTCAAATGCTCAGTCCTTAGTTCATTTGTGAAACAATCATCAATAATTGTGTCAATTTGTGAAATATTGTTAAAGTAATTGATTGTACTTTCATATTCTTCTTCTTCATTTTTGCTGAGGAAGAATGGTATGCTATTACCGTTCAACTCTAACATTTTCTTTTTATAATTGATAGCACAATTATTTGGGATTAAAATATTATTCCCTAATATTCCGTTATATTCGGAACTGAATGTGTGAATTTGGAATTCACAGTCTTCGATGACTGAAAAAATAAATTGATCTTTTGGTATAATAATTTCTTTATTTATTGTAACTGGATCCCCACAAGTTTTTATAACTAAAGGATTTTTCCTAATTTTAATTAATTGCTTTGGAGCATCTTCTTCTCTAAGAAGGCTATTTGTTGCTCCTGTATCAATGAGCATTCTGAGAGTTGTTTGTCCTTTTTTTAATTTAACAAAGGGTAATCCCATTCTTGATCCGAGGCTGCATACCGAAAATTTGAATTACCTTCTGAATCATTTTGAATTATATTTTTATCTACATAATTGGCTTTAGGTGTTCGCCTAATTTTCGAAGATGTAGGATCTACATCCATAGGCTCAACATTTTGGGGTTGTTGTCTATAATTGTTTGGATTATTACCTCTATTATAATTGTTATTATAATTATTATTATTCTGTCTTTGGTAATTATTTTTATTGTTTGGTACATAAAGTTTTGGTTGCCAATTATTATTGTTATTTTTATTGTAATTATTATTTTCCCTATTGTTATTATTTCTGAAAGGATTATTAGGGTTTTTAAAATTATTATTATTATTTTTTTGTTCATACTTATTTTCAAATTTTTTATTATATTGTTTTTGTTTTTCACTGTTACTATTTCCATCTATGTTTTGTCTTATGACAAATCCTGCATTATTTAATTCATGAAGTGCTAGCTCCATGGTATTTGGTTTAAGGGCATAAAGAATTGTCCTCATATGGGTAGGCAATCTTTCTTTAAAGATATTTAATGCTGTTTCATTATTACGAGGAATATCTAAGGAATTATTTTCTTGTTGACATTTTTGATTTAATAAAGAGAGAGTTTTTTGAATGTAATTGTAAAATTTTATTACATCACCTCTATATTGAGAATTTCTCAATTCTTCATATAATTGGCCACCGAAATTTTCAATAAGCATTGCTTTAATATCCGTCCATTTTGTTAAATGGGTGTGGATTTCTATGCTTTGCCTAGCTCTACCGATAAATTTAGATTTAAGCAAATTAATGCACATTTTTTGACCTTGTTCATTATATTCTAATAAAGTTGGAATAATGTCATCGACATTTTGTATGAAGATTGGAAGATCTTCTGTTCTTCCATCAAAAGTAGATAGTTTTTCAATGTATTTTAAAGGGTTTAATTGCAGGCTTCTTAATACTACATGGTTATTATTATTAATATTATTACCAACTCGTTGTTGTTCTTGATGTGCTGCTGCTGCGACTGCTGCTGCTTCTAATGCTGCTTGTTGCTGGTTAATCGCCATGATGTTTTTTCGATAGTAATCAAAATTATGTTGTCTTTGTTGCCGTTGCGAATCTCTTCTGATTCGATTTAAATTTTCCTTCATTAATTTTTCGATCACGTTGGGGCTTTCGTTTACATGCCACTTGCCGTTGGATTCAAAAAGTTTTTACTTTATAATATGAACCATAAATTTTAATTTTTTAATGTGCGTTTTTTCTTCACACAAAAGTTTTAAACAATAATTTTTATTTTGTTTTGTTTTATTTTTGAAGTTAATTTTCTTTAAACTATTTTTTATTCTATTTTACTTTGGTTTATGTTTTATTTTATTTTGTTTTTGTAAAGAGTTTTTATTTAATTACTTTTCATTTCTTCCACTTCTTCTGCACTTCAAAATTAATCCTCCTCTATGGAGTTTTGTGGCATTACCATATGCATTGGGGTGAGTCACTGATTAATTTTATTATTCGATTTTCATTCGAATTTTAAGCACTCATTAAGTTTATACTTGTAATCGATTTTCATTCGATACACAACTTCCACTTTTTTCAGTGTTATGCAATTTTAATTTTTTTTCAATGAAATCGCCGATTTTCGCTCGCCTTTTTATTTTCACTGAATTTAATTTTTTTGCATTTAATTTTTTTTTATTGTCAACTAAAACACTTTTTTGTATTTATTAATTTTCACAATAAAAAGTTTTGGGGTCGCGAAAAAAAAAAAATTTTAATTCCGGTTCGACCACTGGATTACCATGTCTCTTATAATTTTCACTTATAGTCTGGAATCCTACCGACTGCGCCAATTTTATTTACGTTTATTTAATTTATTAAAAAATTGAATTTGTGTTCTCGTTAGAGAACACCACCGAGTAAAACCAATTAATTTTAATTTTAAACGAATAAACTTTATTTGAGTATAGTTAAAAGCTTCAGATCCCTTTCCACTGGTGGGGGGAAATCTTCGGCTATACGTCGTAAGAACTAACTAAGAACTAACAGAATTGAGCTCAAGTAATCCCTTTTATATTACTTAATTGCTAACGCAGCATTTTGTCTGCGGATGAAAACTGATTCATAATATGATGAAATATCTTTGGTATCCATTGGATACTTCCACACAAATTGCTTAAGGCAAAAAGTGCTGATGTGCATTTTTATGTTTATAAGATCGGATACGATCGTCCGCTATGAAAGGCATTCAATTATAAATCGTTTGATATTCTTTGTTAAATGTTTACATTATTGGAACTTGAAATCGGATACGATCGTCCGCTATGAAAGGCATTCAATTATAAATCGTTTGGTATTCTTTGTTCAATGTTTACATTATTGGAACTTGAAGTCAAGTGTTTGTGGGGATGCACAAGTGGGCTCTGATATAACATATATATATATAAAGATGATCTTTCGGCCAAAATTGGGGTACTCTTCCAAACGATTCGAAGCCCAGTCAGCGAACAAATAGAGTTGTCTATGGTCATGAACTTTGAGCTCCTGGGTCTGTTGGATCTTGTACGGGTGTAGCTCCAAGACCCGATTCAAAATTCTCCAAGTTGAAGTCTGCGAAAGGCTGAGTTCTTGTGCACGGCGAGGAGTAAACTGCTTCGACCGACTGCGTCTCAAATTTATCCACCAAACGTTGAAGAGTCGACTGTGAAGGGCCACCACGTCTACCGTAAAATGGAGTTATTAAACCTTCGTGATCTCCATACAACTATCCTTTATGGGTTGTTTATAAAAAACGGGCTGACGAAAGTGCAAAAAGAAAGTGAAGGAGGTTTAAATAAATGCAACGATGAAATGAATGCATAAATAGTCAATATACACTTATTTGGGTCGCAGAAATAAGAACTTATGAAGTATTGCGAATTGGTAGACAAATGGTATGGGCTATATTAAAAAGTTAACAGGCAAGGGAGCAGTTTTAAAACACGTCCGATCGACTTGAAAGACAAATGATCTATGTAAGTATCCCATCTCTAGCTTCTTTTTTACGACCATTGACCTGAATTCTGGATTTCACCAAATAGATCTTTGTGAGTGTGACCGAGAAAAAACAACAACGGAAAGTATGAGTTCAGCACGCGTCCATTTGGGCTTAAAAATGTACCTAGCATTTTCCAAAAAATGATACATGACATTTTGATGGAAGAGATCGGAAAATGTTGTCGTGTGTACTGTACATAGATTACTTTATAATTTTGTTCAAAAACAAAACAGCAACACCTTGGAGACATAGACAATTTTCAATTGCTATAAAATGCCATCTTGCGAGTTGCACCAGACAAGTCCAAATTTTCAAAAAGAAATTTTTTCGGCTTTTTAGTGTCTTTTCCTCGTGTTTTCTGGGTATTATAGAAGATTTATTCGGTATTTACGGTAGATAAGAACGTTGAGTTAGACGCGAAAGGACTTCAGGCCTTTGAAAAGTAAATATTGGCATTAGAGGATGTTTTACTTTTATAACATGACTTCAAAAAACCCTTGGAATTGACCACTGACACTTCTTCCTTTGCGATTGGAGCTGTCCTATTCCTAGGCCAATCACCATGATCTCTTGAACTCTCTCCTTTAAAGAAGAAGGCTTTGCTATTGCTACCTATGAGCGAGAACTATATTAGCCTTAGTGTGGTCATTGCAAAAATTGCAAAACTATTTGTACGGAGTCAATCGGCTTAAAATTTTCACAGACCACGAGCCGTTGACTTTTGCTATATCTGATAGAAATACATACAAACAAAAAGCTGAAGAGGTGAAGGTCAATATTTAAACTCAATTGAAGATAAGAAAATTCCAATTCATTAACAGTTCATACCTTTTGAACTGTAGCAATAATTGATTGAAATCCCCCTATAATGATTAGACACAGTGCCAATTAGGCAATTAGGAAAGGAGGATAGGATTAGAAAATCTTTCGTACGTTTCAACCTCCTACACCCATTTGTTTACATTGTTGTATTTGTAATTTCGACATTAGGTCCATGAATAATGAAAGTCCAACAACAATTCGATGCGGTGTACTTACTTGTTTTGACAGATGTTGTTGTTTTTTTTATTTAGTTGTGTGGTGAAGATTTTAGATTTTCTTAATTGAGGTGATGTCACACTTTTATGTGTTTTTTTTTAGTTTGAAAAACTTAAATTATAGTGAAATAGTTAAAACTTGTTCACTTTTTTATAATTATCAAAATACTTTTATGAAATAGTCATCGTTTTTAAATTCAAAAAGAGAGTTATTAGAACATTCAAAAAATATAATTTTTGGAACGTATCATTTTATCTGAATCACAACTCTTTATATTACATTTAAAATTAAAAAAAAAAACAATGTTTTACATTTTTGCTATTATCTTTTCAAGTTTTCTTTACATAATACAATGTCTTGTTCAGGAAATTATAACTTTTTATTGAATTGGAAAGTGTATTCTACTTAGTACAACTTTTAAATGTAGTGAAGTTACAAATTAACAATTTCTTGATACTTTCAATCAAAAAGACCTCTAGGCCATTAGGTGCCGCCCCCTTAATAATCACGGAAATAGTACTATAGGTTTTATATCCAAAGATTCCACCTATTAAAGTATGTATGTTTGGTTTGGTTAAACAAATTTTATTTTATTTTAAAACGCCATCTCTTGTTTCTTAGTCCCAACAAGCATTTTTGTTTCAGAAAGAAGTTTATTAACTTCCCATAGGAAGTTATTGTAATGGGTCCGATTTGACAAATTGAAAATTTTGACATTTCTCGACGTTTCAAGGTCCCTAGAGTCGAAATAAAAGATTTTTAGAAAGATGTCTGTGCGTGCGTGTGTACGTACGTCCGTACGTCCGTACGTCTGTACGTCCGTACGTCCGTACGTTCGCGACGTTTTTTTCGTCGTCCATAGCTCAAGAACCAGAAGAGATATCGACTTCAAATAAATTTTGTTATACAGATAATAAGGCAGAAAGATGCAGAAAGGGCTCTCAAGAAAATTGCGTGGGTGGTTTTTTTACCATAGCAGTTTAAAAAAAAGGTGAAAATTTTGGTTAACCGTAAATATCTCATGAACCAATGACGCTAGAGACTTGAATTAAATTTTATATTATATATTGTAACGTGATACAAAACAATTATATTTTTGGAAAAAAATTCAATTAACGGTTTTTTTTATAAATCAAAAAAACTGAAAAAAAAATTTGTCACTTCGAAAATTTTACGACTAAAATATGATTTCATTTCCAAGACAATTTTGTGCAATGAAGAATAATGTTTTTGACATCTGATAAAATTTTGAGAAAAATAGAATTGACAGTTTTTTTACAAAAAATAATAACCTAAAAAAAAATAAAAAAAAAGTTGGTAAAATTGAGTTTTGACTCAAATATCTTTTCAAGACTTTGAGATATTGGCTTTAAACTAAATTTTATCTTTCAAAAAATGTTGTTTTCAACATTCAGTAAAATTTTGAAAAAAATAGAATTGACAGTTTTTTTTACAAAAAATTAAAAACCGAAAAAAAAATTTAACAAAAGTTGGTAAAAATTGATTTTCGACTTAAATATCTTTTCAAAAATTTGAGATTATGGCTTCTAACTAATTTTAACTTATAAGGAATATTGTTTTCAACATTAGGAAAAATTTTGAGAAAAATCGAATTGACAGTTTTTTTACAAAAAATAAAAACCTAAACAAAAAAATTAATAAAAGTTGGTAAAAATTGATTTTCGGCTCAAATAGCTTTTCAAAAATTAAAAATATTGGCTTCAAACTTATTTTATTTCACAGAAAATATTGTTTTTTATATTCAGTAATTTTTTTTATAAAAATCCAACAGTCCGTTTTTTCATAAAAAAAAATAAAATCTACAAAAAATAGAACGCAAATTTGGCAAGAATTGATACATTTAGACAAACTTTTAAGCAAGACAAATCGATAGACGGGATGGGAAGTTATCAGTGTGGGTCGCATCCCAGCCTCTTTTTTGTAAGGTTATTTGACGCTAAAAATGTATTTTCTTAAAAACATATGGTAGCTATAACTGCGTCTGAAATACTTTGCCAATATTACTTTATTCTTCTTTTAACTTATAAATTTAAACAAATTATAAAGAATAAGAAAGGCAAATTATTTATTTTTATAAGTTAACATTATATAATTATACATTTTGAAACAACTTAAAAATATGACATTTTAGTGACCCATTTGTTCTTATTAGCATTACATCAGTTTTCTTTTCAAGTTTATTACCTACAAAAAACATACAAACCTATACGAAACAATATCACAAAATACTATATTCTATATTCTGCATTAGATTTAATACATTTTTCCTTTTCAACCAATGTTGCAACAAAATTGTCCATTTAAGATCAGGTAAGCACTATACATTATACAATTCATTCTTCGTATTTTCTCATCAATTCGTGGTGAATTGACTTTAGCAGTGGTGAATTGACTATAGCAGTGGTGAATTGATATTAGAAGTGGGGAATTGATATTAGCTTGTAGGCAAACCATAATGACAGATTGATTTCCGGTCTTTATATAGAGTGTCTTTGATGCACATTGGTTTTTGAATGTCTGCACATTGTAATGAGTGGGATATATTGAGCGTGGTAAAGCATTCCACATTCTTGTAGTGCGGCTAAAGAAAAAGTCCCTGTACTTAACAGTACGTCCGAAATTGGGCTCAAGAGTAAACTGATGGGCATTCGCAGAATTATGGGTATTACCGTTAAAGGGGAGCAATGCAACTGGCTATATAACTAGAGTATTGTTTATAAAAATAACGATACAACAATGATAGACAATAGACCTTGCGGCGGTGTTCAAGAGAAGCAAATGTCTCGGTAGGAGAACGATCTCCTATCATTTTTAGAGCAATCTTTTCAATTCTATCTCAAGTACGTTATTGGGGCACCAGCCCAAATATGAGAATTATACTCGAGTTTTGGACGATTAAAAGCTTTGTAAATTATAGCCAGATCAGAAGGGGTAAAAAACTTCTTGCATCGTCTGAGGAAACCTAAAACCTGAGGAAAAACTTAGCAGAATTTTTGGCGATGTTGAATACGTGATCACTACACAAGTGGTTTGTGATGCACGTACCTAGAACTGAAAGCTGTTCAGTCTCCTCGATGCAAGTGCCACCCATGGATAGTGGCATTGGGGAGGGTTACGCTTTTGCGACGGTAGACGGCATTGAGTTTACGAAGCATTAAATTGTACACGATTTGATGCAGTTGGTAGTCCACATCCGAAGAACAAGGATAAGAATCTACAAACAAATATGAAAAGCTGAGGGAACTGTCATCAGCGAAACAATTTAATGGGTTAGAAGTTTCAGACAAAAGATAATTTATATAAATAAGGGAGAACGTCGGAGACAAAATGGAGCCCTGGGGCACACCAGCGTTTATTTTGTAGACACAGATTTGAACCCATCTAATTTCTAACCCAACAAAGAAGAGATTCATCTATACCAAAAGCACGCATTTTTGGTAACAGATCTTAATACCAAACTTTATCCAATGCCTTTGAAATAAGAAGTGCAATAATCGTACTTTCCAAAACGATGCAGTGGACCTATTGCTACGAAAACTGTACTGCCGGTCCCTTGAAAAGAAGTTACGTAAATGTAATTTGACGATAGTTAGTTGTTTTCCATCCACTCGGAAAAAGAAATGTAGAATAGGACAGGTGGAAAAGCTTACGCAGTTGTTCTTACCAGCTTTAAAAAACACCTCTTCAGAACAATAGCGGGAATACTATCTGGGCCAGCGGATTTGTGAATATCAAGATTTTTAAGTAGGTACTCTAGCAACTGAACGAGTGCGAAAGAAGAATCGTTTACGCTTTTGAGTACAGGAGGAATTATGTAACTCATTGGCAATATCGAATTTTAAGGAAACAGGAGTGTCATTGGAAACGAGCATATGAACAGACGATGACGTAGAAAATAGAAAAGTTTACTACCCCTGGGACGTTATAGTATTTTGCCTTAATTTCTGGTCTTTCACAAATTTAATGCGTCGAATATGTCCGTTACAGGTCTAATCAAACCATGAGTTTTCTTTGAGATAATTTTTGGTAGATTCTTGAAAGAGCACGAAAAGATCAGATCCTTGCTATCATTGATATTTTTTTATTTAATTTTGATATTCAAAGATAGTACCAATTATTTTTCATTTAGGATTTTGTAAACATTATAAATTAAACTATTAAGGAAACAGGTTATTCAAAAATAAAAAAAAAACTGTTTGTTTTTTCGTGTCTGCAAAATTTATTTTTGATGTAAGATAGATTTTTCTGTTAAGGTATGAATTTTGTTCTACATATTTTTTTGTTTACATTTTTTTTAGTTTTCATAAATTGTTTCTTTTTTGTTGTTATCGATTCTTATCTCAATTATTTAAGACCCTGAAGTATTTAATTTTTTTTTATTTTGCAATCAAAATGTTCAAACCAATTAAAAAAAAAACTGCAAGAACCAATGTTATTATTATTAGATATATTTTGGAAAACAAATTTTGTGATTTTTTATCAGATTCTGTTGATATTTTCTAAATTACTTTTTTTATATGTACAAGAATTATTTGAATATTAAGAAGGGAACGAGTTATGACATCTGCTCGCCCTAATGTCAATTTCTTTTTTCGACTTAATTTTTCAATCAAAGAAATAGCATTAATTTCAATTACTAATAGAAACTGCAAACTTGTTAAGAGAGAGAACTCTTATCAAGTCAATAATTAAAATCAGCAACAACAAGCGATGTTTGGTACAGTTGCACATTATTAACTTCAGTCTGTTCATGCAAGCTGACCATTGCATATCAATGTGTTAATTTTCTTATAGTAAACAAAATTATGCTTATTTAACCCATTTAGTACCACTGTACCCGCTTGGGTACAGAAAATTGAACAACATTACTGATTTACTGTTGTCCTTCTTCAAATTTGTTTGGATGAAATTCAATTTTTTTGTTCGTTGACATATTTTTAGCAAGAATTAGTGCAGTTTATTGTAAACACATTAAAACGGTAGTCTTTTTTATTACTCCGCGTCAGGTGCGATTGCGATATTCTTGTTTTTTTTAGAGGTTGGCCCGTATTTTGCAATAAAAAAAATATTCGTTTTATCAATTTTCTTATTATTTTTTTGTAAATACATTGTTCAAAAATTTATAATAAAATCAGATAAAAGTGAAAAATCAAGTGTTCATTTATTTTTACGCTAGGTAAGTACGTGTAAAGTTATAGGTGTACCCGCTTGGGTACAATGGGAAAAAGTGACAACTTTTTTTTATGGAATGAAATTCAAAGCATTCTCAACATCATCATTTTATGGAAGGAGATTGGATAATATTCAAAATGCAATCGAAGAAAATGATCGAAACGCTGTGTTTGACATTGCATTTATACCACCAAATGCAGATTTTAATACAGACGAGGATGAAATAGACACAGAAAATTTGGATAAAGATCACATACCAAATGATGTTCTTGGTAACATTGAACTTCTATTCGGAAGGAGGATTTTGATAGCGAGGACGAAATTTCCTTCATCAGTAATAAGAGCCTCAATATCTGGGCAATCTCATAGCCAACCACGCTGGCGCTGGTCTAAAAGAGGTACTGATATGTCGATGAACCGTTTTAATAATTTTGTGATAAACAAGATGAATATGAAATGTGCTTTGGCCAACAAATCTCCATTCGAAATATGGGTGGCGTTGACTTATACGATCAGTGTATCAATGTGCATAAAATCAAAATTCGAGGCAAAAAATGGTGGTGGCCGCTTTTTACGTCAATGCTTAGCTCTTCTTTGGTAAAAGCTTGGAAACTATATAAAGTCGCAGATGATTCCAAAAGTGACTTGCTATCGTTTCAAAGAGATATTGCTCGATATTATCTTAGAAGGTATAAAATTCTCCAACCTTCGACATCAAAACGCTCCATGCTCCATGTCTACGAGTGTTGCTTTATCTGAAGGTCACCATTTTCCAAAGAGAATTGAAAAGTCTCTTAGATGCGAATCCGATGGGTTTCGAGTTCTGCGACATAGTTCTGTGTGTCGAAAAAGAATGCTTTAAGAAATTTCATACACATAATTAGCAACCATATGTTCCCATTGTACCTGCTTAGGTACATTTTAAAAACCACACTTCCTACTTTTTTTAACAAAATACAAAAAATATTTTTGTATTCCTTTGACACCATTTAATAAAGTTATAATATCAAAATTTTGAAATTTAAATTTTAAATGTCTTTGGTAATAAATAAATAAAATAATTTTTATATTTCCAATTGCTATTAAAAAATTAATCTTTTTTGATATTATTAATCTTAACATGTGCATCTGTCAATAATATGACAACTCCAGGATTAACTACATTTAAAATGGAATTTTGCCTTCACAAAGCTATTTGAATTTTATTCTTAAAATTCATACAAATTCGCCCAAGGTCCCTTTATACCATTATACAAGCATTTATAGTGAGAATAGGAGGGGCAATTTTCTAAAAGAAATGCTTTACTTTTCTTAACTGCAAACTTTACCGAACAAAATAATACAATTTGCATTTCTATATCAATTTTTTTTAAGCGGACAGATTCCATGCCGATGATGTTGTACAGGACTCTCGAGAAGATTGTTATTTGGCAACATTACATATTACAAAAACAGATGAGTACGACTCAAGACCTTATTACTTGGTTGTGGAAAATGAACGAGGTACCGATCGACACGCCATTCATTTGAACGTGGAGGGTACGTTTGCAGGTGCTTTAATATTGTTATCTTTATTTATTTAATATAAAACTCTTTAATTTATTAAGGGATACATTAAACTTATTATGTTATAAATTCTTCATTCCGCATAGATAATCATTAAAGCTTTTGATGAACTTTCTTATAACATATGTACGTAAAATTTAAATCTTACGGTTTTGACTTATTTGTCACTTGTTCTTGTTTTGCTTATTTTACCTACTTAATTTAAAAAGTTCTTTCTCAAATTATGATATTTAAACACAAATACAATAGCCAAATATAACGGTGATAAGAGTAGGGTGCTTTTCTTTATATTAGCTATCCATAGTAATGCTCTTAGTGTAGACGGTATTCTTTATTAAATTAATTTGACGAGATTATAACTACAAAAAAATAACCAAATAAGAAAGTACATACATACATCGTCGGTATGCTGCAAAAAGAACTCAAGTCACATAATTGTGTTTCTAAGTTATTGACATTTCAAAGTTTATGGCCGCTGGAAAAATCATTAAATCGTTGAATTTGAAAATGAATATTGCAATCCGGTAGTTAAATCATTTATAAATAAAATGAAACCAAAAAGTTATATTTATATTTAGTTTATTTAACTTTTTTTCGTAGAAAAGAAAAATAAGTCTTGGACATGGGCTTTTTTTGCATTAAAAAGTATTTATTTATGGACATGGGTCTTTATCATAATTTTATTTTTTAATTTATTAATCTAGATCTTATTCAGTATCATCATTAATATCGGGTTCTAGAGTTCGATTTTTGATAGCTTTGCTTGTTTTTAAGCTTTTATACCAGTGATAGAACTCATCTGGGATGGCACCTGATTTACACAAATTAATTAAGTCTTTTTTCTTTTCAATACTTATAAGAAGGCTACTTTTATAAACTTTATGGATGTTGACTTCTTTTAGATTTATGGGCCTACCTTTATCGAAAATTCAAATTTCCTTATAGGTTAGATTTCATTGTGATCGTACCTGTATTCAATCACACCAGATTTAATCTTTTGGTACGTAAAGTTAAAAGTTCAACTTTTTCGCACTGAGAACATTCAATAATGAACATTTCCTTATATGTAAATGGGTTGGGGTCGAAATATTGTATGGATCAAATTACTGTATTTAAAATACTGTATCTCAAAATACTGTATTTCAAAACACTGTATGTACAAAATACTGCATTATCAAAATGCTGTATCTCAAAATTCTGTATTTCAAAATTCTGTATATATCAAAATTCTGTAAATGCTGTAAATAAGGCTAAAAAATAAAAATCGTGAACACTTTTTTACATTGTGAAAACGATTTTTATTTTCTAGTCTTATTTACAGCATTTTGAAATACAGAGTATTAAAAGCAGAATACCTTTTTTAAGAAAACATAATAATAATTTTTATTATCATAATGTTCTAATATACTCCCTTGAACAATAACATATGTACCTATGATATTTTAAAAGTCTCTGAAATAATAAAAACAAAAATAATATAAACGGTATTTTCTTTTTATTTTCTCTTTCTCATTTTCTTCTTTTTCGTTATTTGTATCTCTCTCACATTTGTACATGAATTGTTCCTATCATAATCAACAATTGCATAAACAATTGCACCAAACTAATTGATCTGTCAAAACTTCCAGTGTTATACAGTATTATGAGATACAGTATTTTGACAATACAGCATTTTAAGACAGAGTATTTTAAATGTACAGTATTTTGAAATACAGAATATTAACCATACAGTATCGTACAGTATCATTCAGAATTTTGACCATACAGTGTTTTAAAGGGAGGGGGTCAAAATGCTGTATTTTAAAATACTGTATGGTTAAAATTCTGTATCAAAAGTGCGCACTTTTTAACATTATCAAAACGATTTTTATTTGTCAGCCTATTTACAGCATGTTGAAATACAGAATTTTAAAAACAGATTACTTTTATAAAGAATACATCATAATATTTTTTCATTGGCATAATGTTCTAATATACTTCCCTTGAACAATAACATTTGATAATTCATAAGTCTTTGAATTAATAAAAAAAAAAAAACAAATAAATGGTATCTTCGTCTTATTTTCTCTTCCCATTTTCTTCTCATTAATTGTTATTTCTCTCACAGTTGTATATGAATTGTTGTAACCACAATCAACAATTGCATAAACAATTGCACCAAACTAATTGATCTGTCAAAACTTCCAGTGTTATACAGTATTATGAGATACAGTATTTTGACAATACAGCATTTTAAGACACAGTATTTTAAATGTACAGTATTTTGAAATACAGAATATTAACCATACAGTATCGTACAGTATCATTCAGAATTTTGACCATACAGTGTTTTAAAGGGAGGGGGTCGAAATGCTGTATTTTAAAATACTGTATGGTTAAAATTCTGTATCATACTGTATGATTCTGTATATTCATAATACTGTATGGTTAATATACTGTATCTCAAAATGCTGTGTTGTCAAAATACTGTATCTGATAATACTGTATCTCAAAATTCTTCTTCTCAAAATGCTGTATGAGCAAAACATTATCTAAAAATACTGTATTTTTGCAAAATTCTGCTCTTAAGCTTCCATTATAGAGAACAACAAAAGCAGAACTCGATTTATGTAGGTATGTACATTATATCATTTATTGCAACTCCAAATTTCACTTAATTCTTAAATTTGCATTAGCTTTTAAATATCAACGAAATGAACGAACACGTGGAAGTTTTGACAGATCAATAAGTTCGGTGTAATTGTTTATGTAATTGTTGATTGTGGTTACAACAATTCATATACAACTGTGAGAGAAATAACAATTAATGAGAAGAAAATGGGAAGAGAAAATAAGACGAAGATACCATTTATTTGTTTTTTTTTATTAATTCAAAGACTTATGAATTATCAAATGTTATTGTTCAAGGGAAGTATATTAGAACATTATGCCAATGAAAAAATATTATGATGTATTCTTTATAAAAGTAATCTGTTTTTAAAAATCTGTATTTCAACATGCTGTAAATAGGCTAACAAATAAAAATCGTTTTGATAATGTTAAAAAGTGCGCACTTTTTTACATTATCAAAACAAAACGATTTTTATTTGTCAGCCTATTTACAGCATTTTGAGATACAGAATTTTGGTATACAGAATTTTAAGATACAGAATTTTGAGCTATAGTATTTTGTTCATACAGTATTTTGTACATACAGTATTTTGAAATACAGTATTTTGAGATACAGTATTTTAAATACAGTATTATGATCCATACAGGATTTCGAACCCAACCCTGTTTTAAAATACAGCATTTCGACCCGCTCCCATGAAAATTTAAAGGAAACCATTTAAAAGGAATTCGGGAAACCCCCTCATAATTATTTTTGAAGTAGGCTATTAAATATTTTTTCTGATGGAATATTTGAATTTGAGGACATGAGCTTTTTTTGCAAATAATAGATAATAGAATACAAATTGTGTAAAAAAAAACCCAGGTCCACTTGAGATCTTTTTGCACCACACGTTTGGATGTTTTGGACATAGAATTGTTTTTATGCAATAACTACAAAACTAATGTAAATAGACATGGGATTTTTTTACACAGCATAGACTATGAACTTTGGGACATTTTTGCATCATCATTATGTCAAAATCACAAAAAAGTGGACTTGAGCTCTTTTTGCAGCATACCGACGACATATAAAAACGATTCGATGGTAGTTTGTGATAAAACATTTTTGAACAATTATAATATAAATTATTTACAAAAACCAGGATTGAGAACAACAATTTCACGAAATGTTTGGTGAAATGGGTTTCTAATCTTACAAACTTCTGTCACTGTCAAAGAGGTGTCAAAATGAATAGTATAGACCAGTCAAAACAGATGTATCAGAGCTGCGACTTTATCAAAGTAATGCAATGCTATGTTAATACAGAAATGTTGATGCCTTATGCTTGATGAAGGAGAATTTTTCCGATCATAAGCCGACTATTGATTATTGTAGACTGGTCTTATGATACAACGTCAAATCAAAGAAATCTCGATCTTATGCCTGAACTAATAGAAATTGGATGAAAACTTAGCTTCATGGTCATTAAATATGCTTGCAGAGTTAGTGTAAGTTGGTGCAAACTACTTGTGGCTTGCATAAGGAGTTCCACAAACAACGAATATTTTCCAGATATGAAGTTCCATCATCGTTCTATTGGGTTGTAATCTCTATCCACAAAAATAAAGACTGAACAAATATTGAAAATTACCGACGCATCTAATTTATTAATGTTCTGCAGAAGTATTCTGTGGTATTCTTGCGAACAGATTAGAGCCAAAAGCAGCTGTATTATAAATATATTAACTAATACAAATATATATAAGAAAAACATTTCAACCCAAGAAATTATGTGCCGAAAATAAAAACTAAAAATGTAGTTACTTTAGTTTTGGCCGACACTGGTCATTTGTGGTTTGTTGCACAGAATATATTTTTCAGCATCTTTTTCCATCCCTGACAACGATACTCCTACAATTTTCCCTGGAATAACTCTCAAACATTCGATTTTCGAAAAAAAGAGGGATCTTTGTCAGAAAAGAACGATAGAAATCCTCTTTTAGAGATTTTTGAATGGGGGCCTTAAAAGTCTTTCTTATTAAAAACAGATACAATATTCAGTTAAAAATAGTTTTTATAGCTTATTTCTTTAGTTTTCTCTAAAAATATTGATATTGATTGAGATATTGATATAAATCACTTTTTTGAACACGATTACAAATTTGTTTCACAATCACTTCTATATTGTATACTGCAAGGAGTTTAAAATCTAAATATATACATATTCATATATATATTCATTCTATCAGCTAATGCGATTTGCGGAAATATGTAGCTATATTTTGTTTCCATTTTTCATGTTTTCGTTTTAAATGAACTGCAATACAAAATTATACAAAACGAAGCAGAACCCTTGGAGATGAGCTACTTAATGGGCATAGCTGGAGGTTGCTTAGCAGCAGCATTAATTTTAATCTGCTTGTGTATATACGCAGTTCGGAAGAAACAATGCTGTTTCAGAGGTAAGTGTTTTTACTTTTTTACATAGCTTCCATACATTTTTAACAGTATAATAGCTAAGATAAATTTAAAATGGCAAAACAAATCTTAGTAATAATCATCGGATACAAAAGCAGTTGAATACTTTATTTATAAAAAAATCATTAAGTGAATATACATACATGGATGGAAAATGTCGCTTTTGGACGATTGTTTAGGAGCCATTGTTAATAAATTAATGTAACGTATGTTTCCCATTTTTATCGAAAAACATGTTAATATAAATTTGTAAGTTTAGATGTTTCTAACCAATAGATGCTACAATAGTGCATTTATGCTTCCATTTTCTTGACAACTCTTCCTTAATCCAAAATTGTACATATTAGGACCAATTTTTTTTGGATTATAAATTGACCAAAAGTATTTATAGAATACATTTTGGGTTCATATACATATTGATTTGTGTACTTTCATAATATTTACAAAGTGAAAAGACTTTTTACTTTTCAATTTTACAGACTTTATTGGAAAATTGAAAAGTAAAAGTGTTTCCCAAATCTGAAACACAACTTTTTCGTGCATTGATGCAACACAGTTATATTGTGCTCCATTTCCAACCCAATATAGTGTATACACAAAAATTACTGGAAGGGACTTACGAGTGTAATCACTTTGTTGAATTGTAGTTAAATCCAATTTTAGACAACACGAATTCGATGTTACTTTTAATCGCTATCGAAGTTAATTCTTAGTTTCACTTCTCTTTGGGCACTATTAACTAGCTTCTTCGTATTCAAAATATTCTTCAAACGTTTTTTTTTTTTAATTATTTTAAAACTGCTTTTTAAAATAAAAAGAAAAAAAAAGATACATATCTCTAGTTGAACACTCGAAGTTGGGTGAGGTCAGCGCTGGTATTGTTTTCTATGTTCATAGCGCATTCTAGGTGGACAAAATCCTTAACTACCTCAAAGTAACGTCTGTCGAGGGTGACGTTGTTGGCCCTTTCTTTATCATGTACTTTGTTTTGCCTTCGTTAACCGCTAAACCCATTTTTGTTTGTTTCGCATGGCAGTACATCTCCTTTTCTAAAGCCTTTTTTGACATCGAAAGATTGCATGGTCATCCTGCGCAAACGGACCAGTTTGGCAAGGATGCCAATTTTAGACATGGCTCTATATAGTTCGTCCCTTTAGATGCTATCATATGCGCCATATGATTATTAATATTATTTTAAGCTCTATCAATTTTTCATTAAAGGGGTTAGTGAATGTATGTATATGTAAGTATTAGAAAATAAATATTAATAATGTATGTATATTATGTACATGTTTTACATAATTTTTTTTATTTCTTTTTTATTATTAGGATGTTTGAGCATAAGCCTCCCCCAAGATCTTCCATTTTTTTCGGTCGAGTGTTTCTCGCCAGTATAGTGCGACCCGAATATCATCTTCCCAGTGTTTGAGTTGCCCTCCTACATTTTTCCTTCCATTTAGTGGTAACTATTCTGTAGATAGCTTCGTCCAACGGTTTTCGAATTTTATAACGAACATCTTTAAAATTAGTTTGCATTCTTAAGGATGTATGGTTGACTTGTTGGTAAATGCGAACGTTTAAAACTACTCTGTGCATTGCTCTTTGACACGATCTGAGTTTTGTTTGAGCATTTTTAGTAATTTCAATGTTTGGCATTCGTAGGTTGAAACTGAGAGCACCGTTGAATCGAATATATATTTTCTTGTTTTATTTGAAATATTTAAATCAAGAAGATGCTTGACATTCCAGAGTTGTTTCTAAGTATTCGATGTTCTACCTCTTTTATTTTTCTATCTTTGAACGAAATAATTTGAACAAGGTATACGTAACGTATCCATAGTTATGCCAATATTTTTACATCTAGAGCATAGTTCATTTATCATAGCTTGAATTTCTTTACAAGTGTTTGATATAATAATGATATCATCTGCAAATCGAAGGTTTGATAGATATTACCCTTTTATTTTTAGTCCTTTCTTCTTCAAGATCTTTTCGAAAGCTCTGGAAAAGAGCACTGGTGAAAGAAGATCTCCTTGTCTTAGAGGATTTCCTTGGGTTAGGTGGAAGTGGCTTTCCGTGATGGAATAAAACGCACTTAGGCCAGTTTAATGGCTCATTGTGATACCACATGCATTTTGAGGCTTTATTCTAAGCTCAATGAAACCAGTTTGAGTCCCTTACGAAACGTGAGAGACTGATTATGTTAATGTAATTTAAAACTCTATAGAACAAATCTCCTAGGTAGTTTTTGCGTTTTTGAGCTAGAGCAAGGCATGTATAGAGAAGATGAAGAACGCCTAGCCGAGTGGCTTGCATTCCTAATAAAACGTGTCCGGTTATGACACCGATTATTATCGAGCTTATATGCAAGCACCTTGTTCGCTTTAAATCTAGTGTAGGACAGATATTTTTTGTGACCTGACACGTGGTGATGTTGTTCCACCTGGTGTTTGATTTCTTCATAGCGTCTTGCATTAGCAACAGTTTACAAGTAGCGATTGGTATGCCAGCATTTGCCAAACGTGGTAGGATGTCTCTATTGCCCGCCACCCAGCAAAGGTGAATATTAAACTGTTGTGCCATTTCCATTAGAGATGATCGACAGTTATGAAATGTTATAGAGTTTGTAGAGACAGAGTCCAGAGATTTGATAGCGGCCTGACTATCTGAGAAGATACGGATATCAGATGTTGATATCACGTTTTCTTTAAGCCAGGACAAGGCTTCTTTTATCGCCAAAAGTTCCGCCTGGAACACGCTACAATGATTGGGAATGCGGAATAAAAGACTTAATTTCAGTCATTCAGAGTACACACCTCCACCAACCCCTTCTTTTGTTTTTGATCCATCTGTATAAAAGTGGACTGACACGTCTTTCAGGAATGCTCTATCATCCCAAACAGATCTGGAAGGTACAGAAATCTGGAAGTTTCTGTCGAATTGCAGTTGGGGGATGTAGTGTAGTCTGTGTGCTTTGGAATGAATTCTAAATACTTACAAATTACGGAGTTGTCAATGTTATTGTTAATCCACTGCGACGAAGCTTTGAGGCGAATAGCAGAGCTTGCAGCTATTTGTTTGCTGAAGAGGTGTTAAGTAGAGTAGGGTGTCCAGTGCCGCAGATGGGGTCGTGCGAAGCGATCCACTTATACATAGGGAAGCTGAACGTTGGATTTTATTTATTTTGTCGGGGTTTATAGCCTTTTCTAAAGCAGTCCACCATACTGCCACACCGTACATTAAAATCGGTCTGATTACCGATGTGTATAATCAATGCGTGATTTGGGGTTGTAACCCCCATTTATTATCAATAGCTTTTTTGCAAGAAAAGAGAGCTACAGTAACTTCTTTGACTCTTTCTTAAATATTGCGTTTCCAATTTAGTTTTTCGTCTAAAATAGGACCCAGGTACTAAGCCTCGTCTGAGAACTTGAATTGGATTCCTTTAATGTAGGGAAATGGAATTTTGTATTTCCTCGAAAGTAGGACTAATTCGGTTTTGTGTGGGTTAACACCCAGTCCACACCGATCAGCCCAAAGTATTAGTCTGTCTAAGGCATTTTGTAAGAGTTCTTTTAAGATGTTAAGATGGTTTCCTGAAACCGCTATAGCAACGTCATTCGCATAAACCCTCCGCATCCTGACCAGTTAGGATTTCATTTACCACTAGGTTCCAGAGGAGAGGTGTTAGTAGAGGTTTCCCTCTACTAACGAATCTTCTAGCAGAAAATTGTCCAGTTTTGAGTTAATTATTCTACTACTCAGCATTAAATGAATTAACTCCCCAAGCGAACTCTCTACGTTTAGAGATGTTAGTGTAGATGTGATTGCAGATGTGTCCACGTTTTTAAAAGCGCCTTCGATGTGAAGGAAAGCAACCATAGTGAACTCTCTATGATGGAGGGAGTATTCGATGGTGAACACTAGTGTGTGTAACGCCGCCGTTTCCACCAATTTACCTTTACAGTAGGCATGTTGAGACGCAGACAGAAGTCCTATATCAAACTTGGCCTTAAATGAATATCAATCAATCTTCCTAAGGACTTAAGAAGGAATGATGATACACTTATGGGTCGTAGATCTTTAGGGTTGACTTGCGAGCATTGGGTATAAATACAACTTTAACATGCCGAGCGAATATGGACCATATGTTTAAAATAACCTCAATGATTGGTGCAATTATGTCTGAAGATTTTTGTAGTTTGGCTGGCATTATCCCATCTGGTCCTGCAGATTTAAATGGTTCGAAGCTGTTGAAAGCCCATTCTAGCTTTTCCATTGTAGATCTTGTAGATATGTTATAATGAAACTTGAAAGAATATGATTGTTGCAAGTTGCGGTTAGAGAACTACCAAAAAAATGAGTATCCAGTAGTAAGTTCAGCGATTCTTCACTTGAAATTGTACAGGAACCATGTGCATTTTTCAAACAGCTTGGCATCGCTGGATTAGTTTAAAAAATCTTCCGTAGCCTGGAGGCCTCAGAAGTTTCTTCTATCGTGCCACAGAAGGGTCGCCAGGAAGATCGCTTAGATTTCTTTAGTGCCTTCTTTTAAACTCTTAGGGATTCTTTGTAAGAATCCCATCCTCTTTTGAGCGAGTCGAGCTCTGAATCCCACCATTATCTTATGTCTCATGAAATTTTCAATTCTGGTCTGATAGATTCCGTTTTTAAGCGTGTAGTGCTTTTATCGTATATATTCTTTAAGATTCGGACTATTTTTTCGTCTGCACCTTGGTTTAAACGTGCCGTCCATATAAAATTCTGTTCGCCCGCATCGAAAGCTTTTGCAAAATCGATAAAAGCAAAATAGATAGTAATATTGTACTTCTTGCATTTTTCTATTTTTTGGTTTACAGTTTTCAAATGATCCATTGTTGAGAAACCTGATCGATAACCAGCTTGTTCAGATGGCTGGTTGAAATTAAGATTGGCTTTCGTGCTCTCAAAAACACTTTTCGCGAAAACCTTATAAACTGTAATGTAGATATTATGCTTATTAGTCTATAGCTATTAATATCGCCTTTTTTCCCTTTTTTATGTATGAGAATTATTTCAAATTGCGTCCACTGGGTTGGGACCTCCTGTGTGACTAAAACCTGGTTGAAAATATCTGTCTACGTATGTATGTTGTTCGATATTTAATGTATCTTCGCTGTCACAAGATTGTTTTGAATATAAATAGCTGTACCTAAGCTGTTTCGTTGATGTTTTTCCTTTCATAATTTTTAACATTTTTATATGAAACGGATGTTATTCATTCCTTGTTGTCTTGGACTACGTTTTTAGCTTTTTTAGTTGATTTATTCTCTTCAATTATTGATTTTATAGAATATCGTTGAAGTTTGTCTTCCTTGCTCTCGAAGTGTTATAAGATTTAAAGTTTCGTACAGTAGTTTTTTAGGTTTCCTACACGTCGCTCTGAGAATGTATCTCTATCTGCTGGGTCTTTGATAATTCTTTCCATTTTATAATACGCTATTTGAATAGGTTGGCTTGCTGATGATATAATGTGGTATCGTTGTTGCAGATCAGTGTTACAGCTTTTTATAGTCTCGGTACAAATTGATTTGCTTATTGTTTTTTGT
>OV049924.1:166241184-166281101 GCA_920104205.1 Eupeodes latifasciatus | reverse complement strand
TATTCTTATGCATTCCAATGCCATTGTCTCTCTTATATGTCTTTCTTGTGGGCGTTCTCTAAAAACTCTATTAAAAACTTTAAAGTGAAGTTTACAAACATTAAAAAATTCCTGAGTTGGTGCCTTCAGACTTCCAAAGACACTGTTTTGAGAGTAATTTTTGGCAAAGATGAAAAATTCCAAAGGACATGTTATTTTTTCATCAGCTTTTAAAAATAATTTCGAACAACTTGAACATTTGTTCCTCGAAAGCATTTTAAAAGCAAGATATCCAGTAAAATATCGCATTGCAGATGTTTCTAATGTTATTTCAGTTCCGATTTCCATATCACTTATGACTTTTTCATACAGAGTCTCATCGCATACTATTTCTTTACGAGGCCTAGGCAATGAAGACATTTTTGAAGTATTTGGTTGAGTTTGGGATGCGTCTAGCCTCAAAAATTCTACATCATCATCATCACAATTACTGTAAGGAGAAAAAGTAATAAGATTTGATGAAAGAATTTTTGACATCAGAACATTGAACTCGTAAACAGATGGATTTTTGTTATTCCCACCTTTGATGCGAATAATAGAAAATAAATTTTCTAATACGTCTTGGTGAATTCTCTTTGTGAGTAAATAATCCAAGTTCTTATATAGGCCATTACTTATATCTTGACTAAGTAATAAAACTCCGTTTATCGTCTGCTCCATACCTTTTAAACAAAAGTTTCTTGGAAGGTTATCTGATTTTTGTATTTCTTTTAAATAAGACAAAAATTGTTTCAACTCACTATAAGCTGGATTCCCTAGCTGAACTCCGCGCTTTAAAATATTTTTGTCATAATGTGAACCACTTTCCATGCAGTCAAATGCATTATTTACCTTAAGTGTGAACTCTTTTGTTGCTATAGCTTCCTTCGAGCTTTCTTTTAAGCAATTAAGTTCAAAAGCAGTTTGAATAGATGCCGCAGTTGTCCTGCTAAGTATTTGCGTAGCAAGACGAACATGCATTTTTTCAAAAGCATTTGGTGCTATATGAGAACTTCTAAATTTAGACATGTCTTAGCCACGTTGTCAATTTCTAAATTGTATATTTCTCTGAAAACATTAAAAAAAACCTTACCATCTGGAGTTTGTAAATCTGATTTCAGTAGAACATTACGAATTGATTTTAATAAGTGAGGAAAATCATAAAAACAAAATATTTTTTCATCATTAAAAATTGTAAATGGTTTTTCTTCAGAAACACCTAATATTTGATAAGCTTTTCTATTATTAGGTCCTTGATCGCAGACTACAGCGCAAACCTTAAGACCAAGATCTTGACAGATTTTCAAATTATTTCTTATAATTTCGCTTAGGTTAGCCCCATTTACACCGTTTGCTGACACAAAATAGTTTAAAACACTTTTCCAACTATCAAACAAACCATTTACCATGAAAACACATATTTCATTGGCAAAAATTCTGTTTCTTTTTGCTCCTAGGTCTTCGAAACCATCTATTAAATCATTTAAAATATTATATGTGAGGTTTTGACAAATCCTAATCTCATCAAATATCAACACAACACAACGTTCTCGCTGGTTCAATAAAGCGAACTTTGATTTTAGATACAAATGGGCATTGTTAACATATCCTGGTTAAATTCCTTTAACAGGAGCCCATCTGTATAAAGAGGATATGTGGGGAAGCCTGAAGCCCAGCCCATCCCTCAAAAATTTATAGGCGCTTTGCGATCTATAAAATATATTTTGGGAAATTTCTTTTTCGTTGTTATTATATTTTGCAGATTTCGACAACCCCATCAACATATCGCAAAATGTTTTTGAATGGTCGGAAATATGTAGCCCTTGGATTTGAGACGATAAAGATAATCTCCCTTTTTTTGAATCTTTTAAAGCAGTATGCGCTCTCTTTTTTTTATAATGCTTTATTTTTAAGTTTTTTATTTGAATTTTTAAACTTGATAATTTTTTTTTTTAAATTGCATTTTTTTTCTCCTCTTTTGCACATCTCTGTGATAATTGATCGCACCTTACACATGAAATGCTACAACTGCTCGAAGTTCTTCTTCGTTTAGTTGGAGGAGACTTATTAAGATCTTCTAAATTTAAGTCTGAACCCAAATCAGAATTTAAATTTAAAGAAGGAACAGCATCATTCTTAAGATATTTTCTTCCCACAAACTCGGGACCAAAATGGCCTCCACATACAAAGTATTTGCCTTCATTTCTGAATCCACATGCCTGCCTCCACAAATTATTCAAAATTTCATTTTTTTCCATAGAAGGGCACTTAAAAATTTTCAAATTAGGGTAATCTCTTTTTGTTTTCATACAAACGGAACAAGAAACCCCAGATAATCTCTTATCACCCATTGCTATTAAAAAAAAAACGTTGACAAATAAAATCGCTGAAAAAAAGGACCACTGACTGTAAAATTAACAAAGAAAAATGTATTGCTCAATCATATATACATAAATGAACATCCAAATCGTTCGAAAGTCGACAAGGAATGAAGTAAATTAAATAACTTCAAAATAAAAAGAAGAAGCCACACACAAACACCGATCGCACAACCCAAAAAAATATAGAAAATGTATACATACCTACGCACGACACGACCAAACAAATCCAACGACACACCAGACGAGCCATCCCGATCCCGATACCTTCCAGTCAATCGCTCGCTCAACCGATTAGATTGAGAGGCGAAGAAAAAGAAAGCGTTGCAACGCGTTGGTTGCTGCAAAATTATATAGACAAAAAACTACCTGCACAGCAAATAGTGTGTTCGAACGTAGAAGCGACGTAAAAAGAACTCAAAAGGGTTGCATTGGCAAACGAACACGAATTCAAATGAGAAAATGTATCTATCGGGTGATTTTTTTGAGGTTAGGATTTTCATGCATTAGTATTTGACAGATCACGCGGGATTTTAGACATGGTGTCAAAGAGAAAGATGCTCAGTATGCTTTGACATTTCATCATGAATAGACTTACTAACGAGCAACGCTTGCAAATCATTGAATTTTATTACCCAAATCAGTGTTCGGTTCGAAATGTGTTTCGCGCTTTACGCAAATTTTATGCGTTTTTTTTTTTTAAAAAAGTTATCAAGCTCTTAAAAAATCACCCATTATGTATTTATTGTCCTCCATTGAAAAGAGGACATTGTTTAATATAATGGGTGATTTTTTAAGAGCTTGAGAACTTTTTTTTTATAAAAAACGCATAAAATTTGCGTAGAGCGCGAAACACATTTCGAACCGATCACTGATTTTGGTAATAAAATTCAATGATTTGCAAGCGTTGCTCGTTAATAAGTCTATTCATGATGAAATGTCAAAGCATACTGAGCATCTTTCTCTTTGACACCATGTCTGAAATCCCGCGTGATCTGTCAAATACTAATGCATGAAAATGCTAACCTCAAAAAAATCACCCGATATTTATCTTTCGAACGCAACTCACAGGTCAACGTCTGTCGTCTGTTGCTGGGATATTGTATTATAGGTTTTATTTTGTTATGTTGAATATGGTTGCAAGGTTTGACTTCAACAAATCGCTTTAAATAGGGGATAAAAAATATGATCATTTTTATTTGCACTGGATGCGATATCTATGTAACTCTATTATCTGTGATAGTACTCTCTGAACAGAAACTTTTAGAGCGACCACTGAACACATTGCGGATCGTTGGCGTCAGCGTTACCACTTCTTAAAAAAAAGTGGAAGTAGATTTTAGGAAAAAAGTGAAGTAGATTGAGAAAAAAAACTAGAATTATTTAAGCCTTCATATAATATAATTCAATATGTTAATGTAACATTTCTTAAATTAATTCTTGTTGCTGGCAACGAAAACGCAAAGATTAGGCTCGTGTTGGTCAAATGAAATGACTTAAGGATGTTTTGATTGAAAGGGACGAATTCTACAAGAAATAGTTATTGTAATCGTAATACAATTTCAGTACGGGTTTCGTATTGAATCCCCAAAAAAAAAGAATCCCCACGGGATAATATCCCCAAACAAATTTAATCCATTTTGATAATATCCCCAGAGACGTAAGACAAATGGACAAAATCCCCAACCAAATAATTTATTTTGCCAAAATCCCCACGAAATCTCCAAATCCCCAGTATCCGTGTATATCTTCATTTATGCATGCAGTTTTTAGAAAAACTCTCATGAAATTCTCTTATTGTGATATTAATAAATGATAATGATAAACAGTTTCCAAACAAAAAATCACTATGAAGGCATGTACTTCTCAGTCTGACTTTAGTATTCCGAGTAATAGTGCCGAGTATTTCTTTTGTTTTGGAATAAAAATTAAACTGGATGATGTTATTGTTTCCAAATCTTTGGATTGTATTTCATGCAATATAAATGAAATTTAATATATTCAAAACAATTATGTTCGCGCGCGCGATTTAATCGCATGATTCACTACTTGAACATAATTGTTTTGGGGATATTCAATTGGGGATTTTCGCCCTGGGTATTCTCTCTTTGGGAATTTCGCTGCTGGGGATTTCGTTTTGGGGATTATGGATTTGGGGATTTTCCTTTAGGGATTATATCTTGGGGGAAATTATCACCAACCCTTTCAGTACATCAGCAAACTTTTTATCTTTGTTTTTAGACAACTTGAAAATATCTTTTCATGTGCACGACTGGTTCGCATGAATTCGCTCATGTATCCAAAAAAGTCTGTTTAAAACTATTTCCTGTATTTTAAGAATTAAAATGCAAAAAAGTTTGTTTTCAAAAATGTAAATGCCGTTTGATTTCTTAAGAAAACCTTAATTTTTTTAAACTTGTATTTGAAAATCGTTTTTGAATTTTAGTTTAAATATATTTTTGGTATATAGTTTTGAATTTATTATTAGACGTCTTGCATTTCAATTTTGTAAAAAATGATGACCCATTTTCGAGATATCAAATTTCGAAAAAAAAATAATATTTGTTTTTAAATTAAAAATAAAAACAATGACATTTTTGGCAGAAACAAAATAGTTTAGTTCTTGAGAAAACTTAAAAACAAAATAACGGTTCTATCTGAGGTACCCTTCTGGAGCAATACAAAAATATTTTTTTATATTGAAAGAAGCCAAACTAAGAACACAAATTTTAGCAAGAATTTAAAAAAAATCTATCGGTTTGTTTTTGAAAAAATTCGAATTATCGATTTTTGACCGTACAAAATTGTATTGGGACTACTGTTATTTTAAGTTTGAAAAAAAAAAACAAGAAAGACATACAGACAAGCCGACAAGCCGACTTAGCCGACAAAATCGGGGACCCACTTTTTTCGACTTCTCTACCATCGTAATGATTTTTGACCGTACAAAATTGTATTGGGACTACTGTTATTTTTTGTTTGAAAAAAAAACAACAGGAAAGGCATACAGACAAACCGACAAAATCGGGGGACCCACTTTTTTCGACTTCTCTACCATCGTAATGTCATGTTTGATTAAAATCTCGAATTCGAATTTGTTTACGAATGAAAAACTTGCCATACAGGTCCATGTCGAAAGTAAAAATGACAAAAGGGTTAAACTAGAATACATTAGATAAAACGGAACCTCACCGCAAATGCAAATGCAAATACTCAAGCGATTTTAATTCTCTAGAAAGTTTTAAGACGCAGTGGAGAAATTCATGAGAGCGAGAGAAAAATATTATTTTCATTCCCACCAGATTAAGGGTGATAGTTAATTTACCAGCCAAGAAGTCAACACAATTTATTTCATTCTATTTGAGTCTTTCCTTGTATATGTTTACATATAAAAAATGCCTTAAATTGTGTGTAATAAGGGGATGAAAGAAATTTTTGTATGCTTACATCAGCTGTTAAGGATCTTGTACCGATTTTTGTTTCTATTTACATTCATAAGTCTGCTTCTCCTTGTACACGATCTTTGTTATGAACCATGGTTTGTAGGTATTACGTATACAAAACTACGATGTGATTTTTGTCGTGAAAAGAAAAATATGGGGGTAGTTATACGTTTTGTTATAGTTATGTACATATATTTTGGGGCTAGGGTATTTTGCTTTTATTTAGCATTAACTTTTTCTTCAATTTTTGAAGATTAACTTTGTTTGAGCCTTAAAGTTTTTTTTTTGTAGATTGATATCAATTGGTAGGTGATTTTTTTTCAGGATGTGGGTTTGATTTTAAATACAAATTTTAAATATAAAAGGTATTGGTATGTAGGTAGGTATTTCATGAAATACCATATGAAATTCATGCTAGTATCCGGACAGTTATAATATCCGTAAACTTAGCAATTTCTTTGAGATTAGTTGATAGGTAGGTACAGTATTTATAAATATGTAGTTATAAAAACAAAAATGCATTCTTTATGTTGGCCCGGACAATTTGAATAATTTGATAATTGATAATATGTTCCAATCCTACTTTTGTTGTATCATTTTTAATAAATAAATGTAAACAATACACCTTAGAAGGCTTAAACAACATACAAATATTGATTATATTTAGGTAGGTAGGTACATATTACATTACATTACATTACATTACATTACACACTACTCAGCACATAAATGTACAGAGTAGAGAACACAGCACCTTGAGCGACTAGACTATATAAGGTGATAACAACACAAGACATTAATACAAGACAGAAGGACAGAAGAGAAAGAACAACAGAAAGAAAGAACACATGACAACAGCACGCGGTAGGTTTCGAGACAGTCCCCCATCTGAGTACTAAGAGCCCGTTCACACGATCCCGAATCAGCGGTTTTGCCGTATCGGCGATTTTACCGTATAAGCCAGTGGCAATATAATTTAAATGAGTATATTCAGACAATACGGCATTTAACCGTATACGGTAAAATCACCGATTAGGTCGATTTTGTAATTCGGTTTTGTCTCTGCAAATCGTTTTCGGTCGTACGGCAAAAAAACCGATTCGGTTTATAGTGGCAATGTGTTTATATACAGTACGTTCAGACGATTCGGTATTTTGACCGAAAGTGCGTCATTTTTCGTCTGGGCTACTGTGGAATAATGTATTGCTAGTATATAGTCGTTTTTGTGTTTTACACCGAGTACGGTGTAGGGTTGAGTACGGTGTACGGTTAAATTACCGTACCGTCTGAATACTCCAACCGAAAGACACCGAATCGAGAAAATATCCGATACGGCGAAAATACCGAATCGTGTGAACGGGCTCTAACCACGCTCACTGATGCTTGATTTCGGTGATCGATGGGAACCGATGCTTTATCAGTGACTAGGCCGTTGCCTTAAAAGGTACATATATGTATATATATGTTGTTTGCTGTTGTAGGTACCTTTAATACAATTTTGTCAGCTCATCTATTTTAAGATGTGTGACTTTTAGGAAAATCCAAATGAAAGTTTTGTTTTACTTATTAACTATTATAGTAAGTATAGTTTCCAAAATGTCGAAGTAGGCACTTTTAACTTTCCCATAGAAAGTTATTGTAATCGGTCCGATTTGTGGAATTGAAAGTTTTGACATTTCTCGACGTTTTAGAGAGATGTCTGTGCGTGCGTGTGTACGTTCGTACGTTCGTAAGTTCGCGACGTTTTTTTCGTCGTCCATAGCTCAAGAACCAGTAAAGAAATGGACTCCAAAAAAATTAGTTATACAGATATGAGATAATAATGTAAAAAGATGAAGAAAGGACTCTCAACAAAATTGAGAGGGTGTTTTTTTACCATAGCATTTTTTAAAAAAAAGGTGAAAATGTTGGTTAACCCAAAATATCTTACGAACCAATAACGCTAACGTATTGAATTAAATTTTATATTATACAGTGTTGGAAAATTAATAGAAACAAGTGTCTTCATCATTTTCGATACACAATATTTTTTTAGCAGTTAAGTCATTTGCCGTTAGTCTTCCTATATTTAAATCGTACTTAATAATGCTCTCAATTGGCAAAATTGTTTTGTGGAAACAACTTTTTGTTTTCACTTAACGGTAAAAAGCTCGAAGCCAATGATGATTTCTGGAAAAAATAGTAGAAACATTCTACGTTAACTGTTATTCTAACGTAAGGATCAATTTTTTTTTGTATGCAAGACGGCGTTTTGAGTTTGTTTATAAGTTTGTCAGATGTTTTATATTGGATACTAAACAAAATGTTTAAGTCATCTATAATTTTAATAAATAAGGTTGTGGATTACATTATACTCCCTTTGAACGGGGAGTGATGAAAAAACTAAGACAAGCTGGAAAAATGGTGGTTGAAATTGCAAAACCTTTAAACTGTATTTGAAACTCTACATTCAAGCCCAGAAGAAGAACCAAGATGAAGAAAAAGATAAACTTCTTCGCGTTTTGATACACTATTGGTAAGAATATGTAAAAACAAACCATTTCTTTCTTTAAGAGAACTCAAAAATGAATTAAACGGATCAGTGACATCTAGAACAATAAGAAACCAACTCAAGTCTTCCTGGTAGAAGTCCAGGAAAAGTGTCATTTTTTAACCAAGCAAAACATTACACAAAGACTTCCCTTTGCAAACAAACACTTACACCGTTTTTATTGAAATAACGTTTTGTGGTCGGATGAAATGAAGATCAATTTGTTTACTTCCGATGGAAAAATGTGAATCACAGTTGTGGGAATATAATGATTCGAGGGTACTTTTCAGCATCTGGTGTAGGTCCAATATTTTGGATGAAAGATGAGATGTGCGATGTGGATTAAGTCCACATCTTAAATTCAGTTATGCTAACATTAACGGAAGAGGAGGTGCCAATCAAATGGGAGTTCATGCAGGATAATGACCCGAAGCACTCCTCAAAATTGGCTAACAAATACTAACAACAAAACAAAATCAAATTTATGGAATGGCCATCACAATCCCCAGGCCTAAACCCAATTGAACACCTATGGGGCATCCTAAAGCGAAGGATTGGAGATTGTAAAATAAGAAAGAAAGACGAGTTGTGGTCGAAAATTCAAAGGGAATGGTACTCCATACCCGTAGAGACATGTGCCGAATTGGTGAATTCGATGGGGCGAACAGCGGAGGCAGTCATTAATAATAAGAGTGCCTCTACAAAATACTCAAAGAATTGGAAATACTTTTACCTATAAGTTACTTTCTCGCTACAAAAAAAGTACCATTCTAATTTTGTTTCTATTATTTTTCTCCAGGAGGAAGCAACATAATAATAACAAGTCTATTTTTACCATTATTTCCCAATATTATATTTTAAAAAATTTGTTGTATTTAAGCAATAAATTGTTAAAAATCTATCTGTATAGTTTTTATTTTCCTACTCTTCACAAATACCTTTTTATGTGTTAGAAAGAATAAACACGAAGCTTGTTTCTAATTTTTTTCCAACACTGAATATTGTAAAGTGATACCAAACTAGTATATTTTCGGGAAAAAATCCAATCAACGGTTTTTTTATAAATAAAAAAACTGAAAACAAATATTTGTCACATCAAATATTTTAATAACAAAAAATGATTTTATCTCCAAGACAATTTTGTGCAACAAAGAATAACGTTTTGACATCTGGTAAGATTTTGGGAAAAATCGAATTGACAGTTTTTTTTATAAAAAATAAAAAAATAAAACAACATTACTAAAAGTTGATAAAAATTTATTTTCGACTCAAACATTTCAAAAATTTGAGATATTGTCTTTAAATTAATTTTATCTTATAAAAAATATTATTTTCAACATTCAGTTCAATTTTGAAAAAAATCGAATTGACAGTTTTTTACAAAAAATAAAAACCTAAAAAAATTAATAAAAGTTGGTAAAAATTGATTTTCGACTTAAATATCTTTTCAAAACTTTGAGATATTGGTATCAAACTAATTTTATCTTATGAAAAATTTTGTTTTCAACATTCGATAAAATTTTGAGAGAAACCGAATTGACAGTTTTTTTTACAAAAAATAAAAACCTAATAAAAAACAATACTAAAAGTTCGTAAAAAATTACTTTCGACTCAAATATCCTTACAAAAATTAAAAATCTTATCTTCAAACTAATTTTATCTCACAGAAAATATGGTTTTCAGTATTTTTTTTTATAAAAATCCAACAGTCTTTTCATAAAAAAATAAAATCTACAAAAATAGCAACATTGGTAAAAAATGATGCACGGTTGTCGATATCTCGTGAATAATAGAAGATATTGACTTCAAATTAATTTAATTCATCCAATTTGTATTTGTGTATATAAGAAAAAAAAACTTTTAGGAAATGCTACTCAAATTGGTAAAAATTGGTTTTCGACTAAAAATCTCGTTCAAATAGATTTTGAAATCAAACTATTTCCTCATATGCAAAGTATTGTTGGTCATTTTAAAATTTTTAAGAATAGTTCAGCTGATAAATTTTTTTTTTAACAAAACACGAAAACTTACAAGCCTTTTTTGAGAAATCAAATGGCAGTAACATTTTTGAAAACATAATTTTTTAACAGATATATTTTTAAATCTTAAAATATAGGAAATATTTTTAAATAGACTCAGTATAGTAATTCCCTCTAAAATTGCCTATACCTACATACTACACGAAGAGAAATAAAACCCCATTTCGATAGTCAAAAGTGCACGCTTTTGGCCAAATCTCAGCGGCCAAGCTATCGTACTCTCCCATTCTGTTTATAGCCTTTGACACTTAAAGCTTAAAATTGCCTTTTCAATATCACTTATCTCGGGATTTCTCGTGCGTCATAAAATGTTTGTTTTTTTTCGTAAATTTCTCTTGGAGTTTAATTTTATTATTAGTACCTATATTCTAAAACAGTAGTAAAACTTTATGTTTATTTCAAATTTATAGAAAAATTACCCCAAATTCAAAAATTTTGCTATGACAGAAAAAATTGCATTTACTAGAATTAAGATATCTTAAGACTGAGACAAAGGCATCAAATTTATGTAAGTCCAATTACAAAGACTAATATTTCTCTAAAAATAAAGATCCAAATAAAGTCTTTTACCTAATTAAGAGTAAGCATTTGCTTATACGCTTGATAATTCAAAATTTAAACTTCTTTATGCTCACTTTGAATAAAAATTGTTAGGAAGGTAGGTGATCAAATTTATAAAATTTATTTAGCTAGGTTTAGGTGCATTAATAGGTTAATAACCTATTACTGCACAAGAATGAAATACATACCTACATAATTATTATTATTTACTTGCCTATAATAGTTCAAATTATAATTCCCTTATACAATCTTCAAATCCTCAAAAATATAAAATCTAATCCAACAATACAAAATTCCTACACGAAATCGCAATTCACCTGCTTTTTTCTTATCATCTTTGCATAGGAAGACTACCGTTTTGCATATTAGTCCGGTCAATTTAGACATTTGACCCACGACAAATTCAGGGGAAGCTGAAAATTCTTAAAATTGTTTAAATTATAATTATAAACATTGTCTTAAAAGTCCCAACCGATCCCATGTAAGGAAAACATTTTAGCGGGGTAATAAGGTCCAAAAAATGAGTTTTTCGCGATTTTCTTGAAAACGGTAAGTTTTATCGCAAAATTACCCCAGACATAATTTGTAGATCAGGGAATTTCCTATAAAAAAGGTATCAATAATTTTTTCCCTAAAAGCCACCGCTTCAGAGATATAACGATGCAAAAAATTGCGAGCGTCATAATATGCCTAAGTACCTCACCCATATACTTTCTGTAGCTGTAATGTAAGTAAGAATATGTTTCTGTCGGTGATTTTAAGTTACATTTAAAATATAAAATACTCATGAGTATTATTCTGAGAATATCAGGTATAATGAAACTCGATCCCTTAATACATACAATAGTGTAACCTTGAGGCAACATCTGTCTCTCTGTTCAGTTGTGTGCGTGGCTACGGTCGTATACCTGTTTTGTCTAAATACTCAATACATAAAATAATGTTAGTCTTGAGCGTCACTCTGAAGTGAAAACACGTGTTCATTCTAACCTATTTCGAGTTTTTTTATGTTTTATAATAAAAATGTCCGAATATTGTTTTATTTGTGCTAAACTTTTGACTGAAAGTGAAACTGTTACTGTTGAACGTGGTCTAAAGACATTAATCGATGCAAGTATCGAACGAGCTGATGAATTTTCCGAATATCTTAAAAAACAGAAATCTGTGACAATACACGTAAGTTGTCGTAAAAATTATACTCGGAAGCATTCTATTGGGTCAGCTAAAAAAAGGCAACGTGATGAACAAGAAGCCAGTACATCGGCAGCAATCCCTCCTCGTACTAGATCACGTGTAAGTGCATCAGAATATTGTTTTATTTGTGCTAAACTTTTGACTGAAAGTGAAACTGTTACTGTTGAACGTGGTCTAAAGACATTAATCGATGCAAGTATCGAACGAGCTGATGAATTTTCCGAATATCTTAAAAAACAGAAATCTGTGACAATACACGTAAGTTGTCGTAAAAATTATACTCGGAAGCATTCTATTGGGTCAGCTAAAAAAAGGCAACGTGATGAACAAGAAGCCAGTACATCGGCAGCAATCCCTCCTCGTACTAGATCACGTGTAAGTGCATCAGATTTTTGTTTTAAAGAATTATGCTTATTTTGCGGTGAGGCAGCAAAAAAAGAGAGCGAGAGGAGAAAATCTCCGGGATATCGCCGTAAAATTCTCCATGCAAGCACACTTAAGTTGAAAGATTCAATTCTGGCAGCAGCTCGGACTCGTTCCGATGCTACAGCAGAAACTGTGTTTACGCGAGTCAACTTTGTACATGATCTAGTTGCTGCTGAAGCGAAGTATCATGATGATTGTTATAAGTCATTCATGCAACCTTCCACTGGTGGTAAAGTCGGTCGTCCTAAAGACGAAACTACAAATTTGGCAATGGAAGAGATATTTACTTACATGGAAAATAGTAATGACTGCCAGTTCACTTTAAATGAGCTAAGAAATGTTTGTAAAATTACAACTTTAGATTACAAGACGATTAAGATGCGATTAAAAGTAAAGTATGGTGAAAAGCTCATTATCACTGAAAAATCAGGATCATTAACATTTATATGCTTAATAGACAATCATCATGATATTTTGAATCAAAGCTGGTATGAAAAAAAGAAAATGGATGAATATACTGGTTAAACAAGCTCATAACGACGCCGATGTACTGATTATCGAAACAGCAATAGAACAAGTTAACATGACAAATATAACGATTGTTGTGGGTGAAGATGTAGATTTACTCGTGTTACTCACTGCTCGAAGTCCAGCTGAAAAAACTATTTTCTTCTTAAAACCAGGAAAATCTCAAAATCAATCAGAGTTTTATTCATCAAAAAGTTTGTCGACTTTTGCAAAGTGTCGAAATCACATACTATTTTTACACGCCATAACTGGCTGTGATACGACATCTGCATTTTACAGGAGGGGTAAAACAACTGTATTCAAAATGTTTGAAAAGCAAGACTTACTTGCAACTGCTGAAGTTTTTAAAAAATGTAATTCAACTCCAGAAGAAGTTATTACCAACGGAATTCACTTTCTTCTTCGTATGTACGGAGCTCCTAAAAAAACTACCTGCTTAGACAAGTTTCGATATGCATCTTTTGTCAAAAATACTCGAAATAAGAAACAAGTACAATTAGCTTGTCTTCCTCCAACCTCAGTCTCTGCTCATCAACATCTTCTTCGGGTATACTACCAAGTTCAAGTGTGGCTTGGTTATCAACTAAACCCAACAGATTGGGGTTGGAAGTTGGTCGATAATATATTAGAACCAATTCAGACTTTGCTTCAACCTGCGCCGGAAAAATTGCTCAACACTATCTTTTGTAACTGTAAAAAAGGATGCAATGCTAAATGTGGTTGCAAAAAAGTTGGACTGTTTTGTTCTCTGGCTTGTACGAATTGTCAAGGCCAGTCTTGTTCTAATGTAGAATCACCAACAACAGAGGATTCATTTAATACTGACGAAGAAACATGTGATGCTTCACTTTTAACACAATTCACCTATAGTCAGGATGAAGAAGAAGAAGAAGAAGAAGAAGAAGAAGAAGAAGAAGAGGAAGAAGAAGAAGTGATTGACGATTCCGAATCCGACGAATAAACTATTAATTTCTAAATCTAATCACAACAGACCCGTGGAATAGGCCTATTGGGGAAACCACGTTAAAAAAAACGCGCTAAGTACACTACCTCAGAGGTGGCGTGGAAACGTGTGCGTTTATGACGCTTGCAATTTTTTGCATCGTTATATCTCAGAAGCGGTGGCTTTTAGGGAAAAAATTATTGATACCTTTTTTATAGGAAATTCCCTGATCTACAAATTATGTCTGGGGTAATTTTGCGATAAAACTTACCGTTTTCAAGAAAATCGCGAAAAACTCATTTTTTGGACCTTATTACCCCGCTAAAATTTTTTCCTTACATGGGATCGGTTGGGACTTTTAAGACAATGTTTATAATTATAATTTAAACAATTTTAAGAATTTTCAGCGTCCCCTGAATTTGTCGTGGGTTTACTGATTTTTTGGTCTAATTTGACCGGACTATATGTAACCAAAAAATATAACCAAACCAAAATACCAAACCAAAAATTATGATATCCCCTCAATATTGTAGGTACGTTGTTATATGAATATCCCTTGTAACAAATGTGTTTTCTTTATTCACTCAGACTTTCGTTAATTCACTATAGTCTTTCCCTATTTTTGTGTGTTTCGAATTATCATATTCATAAGTCTCCCGGCTGCAAATGGATTTCTCCACTAGACGTTCCCCAAAAAATGTACAGATGTCAGGGGCGAACGCAGGTAGGGGTTTTGGGGGTTAACCCCCCCCCCCCCCAAATATCTGAATATGTGCAGTTATCAAACATCAATTATTGTTCACGCTAAATCAGAAAAATGTATGTATTTTTGTATTTTTGGTAAAGAAAGAAAAATATTTTTCTTGTTTTCATTCATACTAACAATTAAAATGTTTAGTATTTTTTATTTTCCAACACTGAGGTAGAAGATGAAGGATTTTTAACTTTTTGTATGAAACTAAATATGTTTTATTATTAACACAGAGATGCTCTCTTTCGCCATGTTTCTTATGGTTAAAAATGAAAAATTGAAAACAGAAAATGACCTCGTTGTACTCGTTTTTGAAATGATCTCACGGCCACTTATGACACATTTAAAAAAAATTAATGTATCAAAACACCGAAAAATTGTTCGGTTCATTTATGTTTGTTTTAACTGTAAATTAAAAAAAAAATCTTTTAACTTAACTATTGTATCTTACAGTGTAAGCTTTTCATAGATAAATAAAAAATACTAAATACTAACTTTTTTCACTTCTTAAATTGTGACACAAGAATATTTTAAAACAAAAAAAGCAACCCTGTTTGCCGCGTTTTTTCCCTATTTTTCAAGAACAAGAATCAAATTAATAAAGAAAGTTACGTGATGTCTCTTAAATTCAATATTTTTAAACATTTGAATGCGTTTCTGCATTTAAACATACCTTAATGTAAGACAAAACAAATTCAAAGTCACATTTTAAACTTCAGTCCATTTGAACTGGAGTCTAAATTTAACATATCCATAGGTTAGACACAGCTGCTATTCATAAAGAATGTGCCAGCTCTGTTTAGTTAGAAACAGGTTTACTACAATTCTGAAAAATTTCACTTAAACCTATACAAAATGGCTTGTAGAGGGCAACAAAATAAATTGCGTTAGCTGGAGAGCAAAAATCTTTGAAACCCTTTAAACTATTTTGTTTGCTGTTAGTTGAGAAATTTTATGAAATCGGGCTGGTAGTTTTAGACTTGGAAGCACGCAGATATTAGCAAACATTTCATTGAATTTCGATCTATAATATTTAGAAGGTCAATCATAAACTTGACATTTTTTTTCTCGAATCGATACCTTTCATAGTACAAATCGTCTTCATCAAAGGGGTCTAATCGGGTTAAGTAGAGCTTTCGTTTTCTGTTAGTTGGTAGCATTCCTACATCCAGCAAAATATCAAAATATTGATATATTCTTAAGTCTTTTGACAATTTAATTTTTGTTTTTAAATTTTTAAATAAAATGTCTCGTAACTTAATTTTCTCAATCAGTTTGTTTATTTTTGACGTTTAATAGATTTAGAAACAGCTTAAACATAGGTTCCGTCGTGTTTATTTTTAGACTCCAGATTATGGTTTTAAAATGGGTTTAAATTTTCTATGAATAACATAAACTGAAGATTAATTTAGCAAAGACAAAATCAGAACTTATCAAGGAACTATGAATATGACCCTTTGTCTTCGGTCTAAAGGTTCGGAACGCATTCAAAATCATTACATCTAGTATTTTCATTGTGAGTTTGAGAAAAACGTGTTTGACAATTTCAAAATTCAATCTAGCAATCTACGGTAAATTTGAATATGTGAGAACAAACAAAAGAGATCTGTGAAAATAGGAAAATCTCAACTCATCTCTTTGTTTCTTTAACTCACATTTATTCATGTGTGAGTTCAGCCTAAGAATGATGGGATCGACAACGACAACTAGGAAATAAGGCATACAAACTTATCCATGTAAGTGGATATACAAATTAAGTTTTAGCTTTGAAGTCAAAGTTAAACTGTTTTCTCAATCGTGAAAGCAAGTCATATGTGTATATATTTATGTAATTTTTATTCATACGTGTTTCTTAGTACCTATACAAAATAGTGCCAAAAAAGAAAAAAAAAACACTTAACATTTAAAATAAAAAAAATAAAATATATTAATTATAATATATATAATATATATATAAATATTTTTCTGCGTTCGCTCCTGGCAGATGTCACCTTATTCGACAACCACCATGAGAGCAGAGAGAAAAAACTAATCGAGAGAGCCAAATTTCCTCGTCTCCGTTCCTTCGAAACCTTTTACTCTCATTTTTTATAGCGTGTTGAATTCATATCGGTGTATACATGTTTTCACCTCGGAGAAGAGTACACAGAAAAACATCATTTCCGGGAAATGCGACATTTCTCATTTTTGTTTATTGATAGCCAAGAAGGCTATGTTTTTTAAAGTCTCATTATAATATTTGTAATTCTCATGAATTTCTTTTTTTTTAATTTTGCTAACATCTTGTCGTTTTTATATCTACAAAAATACTCCTATAATTCAAATTAATTCTAGCAAAACATTTTTGTTTGTCAATAAATAATGGAAGAATGTTTTTCTCTTCTTTTTCTCTAAGTTACAGATAGATGGCAGGAATAACCAAAACAAGAAAGGATGTGTGCAGAAAGTGTTTAACAAGGTTAAGGCTTTTTAGATTAGACTTTATTTGTATATATGAACGAGTACATGTTTTTAATAAATGTATGTTATGGTTATTTCAATAGTAATACCTTAATTAATAACTTAACTACTGTATTATCTAAAATATACTGCATTTAATTATTTTACATTGAATTATAAAAGGCGGAATTAATAAAGTTCTACAGTTTACCGGGAATATTTTTAAAAAATATCCATATCTTCTGCAATTGCGGTATCAATCGATATTTTCTGGAACTTAGTGTTAACGTAACATTTATCTGTCATGAATTATTTTTTCAGCTTTTTTATACACCAACAAAAATCAATTATGAAATTTGGCTGCGATAATAATTACTTGAACACAGCATTTTCTATGTTTATAGTCATTAAGGTTTAGCCTTTAACTTTAATTTGCATTTATTTATGAATAGCCTAAAAAGTTTAGCAAACATCTATGAATAAGCCACAATGCACTTTCAGAAAAACTGTAGTTAGAACTTTCCCTGACAGATTTTTCCTTGTCGCTACATAACTGAAAGATAAGATATAAATAGTTAGAACTGGAAAACTTATAAAAATGATGCATACGACTTAAATTTTGGTTGAAGAACAAATTTGTATATTCTTTTCACAAAACCACTGAACTAGCGAGAATACAAATATTTTTACTTTTGTACAAAAGTACTTTTCGGCTTATGTAGTTAAGCCTTTAAAAGCAACACACTAGCTTAGTGGAAAGCAGTAAGAATAGCTTATCACCTATTCACAAATCTTATGCAATGAAAATTGGCAACAGAAGTAACAAGTTGACGGTCTTTTTATTTAGTGTCTACTTAAATCACTTATTTTCAGAATTTTGGAAATGTCGTGAGTAATGTAAAGAAAATAAACAACGAGTACACACAAATAAAATAGGAATGGAAAAAAGAGATGAGTATATAAAAATGTTTTCAATGTTCCATGTTTACATTGTGTAACTCTCGTTTTCAATGTTCCTGCAACTCTCCCATCGACAAAATTAAGTCGATAAACTCTGAAAATTGAAACAAATCTGAGTTTTTTTGCATCTTTCAACGGTCTGAGCGAAAATTAAACGCATAAACGCAGCTAATAATACAAATAATAGTTGTAGTGCTTCCAGAGTTTTATGTTTCTAGGTCCCAATTCTCATTGGACTGTTGCACCACCTAATTTATTTTGCTTACTTAATGATTAAAACTGGCTTCAAATAACTAACTAATATATTATAAATGCGTAATTTAGAATTGTTTCTAAATCTTCATTGTTCTGGCACCTAACAAGAGTAATTACTTTCACTTCATATTCGGATGATATTACTCTCAAACGAACACAATGAGAGTACCAAAAAGTTGTTCATCCACAATTTTGAATTTTCTTTGAACACCTCTGGACAGCTGACTACATCCGCCATTTTTCAAAGGTGGTCGCCATTTTTCAAAGGTGGTGAGCAGAGAGAAAAGAGAGAAAAGTTTTTTCTCTCTCGTGGTGAGTATGTGCACAAACTTGCATAAGTATTTGTTCCCAACATTTTTTTTATATGGAGTTAATACATATGCAAGTTGGTGGCCAAATCACAGCTTGTAGGCAAAAAGAGAGCAACCGTCGAAGTTGGTCCTCTCTATTAGTTCTTTTCTCTCTGATGAGAGTATTATGGTTTTCATATACAAAGTGCCTGGCCTGGTTACACGAGCGCAAAAAAGAATTAATTCACGAAAGAGAACGGATGATTTTTAGAAAGAAGGAAAGGGATGGAACAAAAATGCCAAGTTTCGTCTTTTTCCTCATCTTCAGATATGAGTATGTGCCTGGTTACACGAGCGCAAAAAAAGAATTACTTTTGTGGATACACACAGAAAAAAAAATTAAGTGGGCATGCAAGAAATAGAGGAACAGTCGGAAATTAAAACACAAAAAACTTCGTTGGATACTCAGCCGCAGTCAGCCGTCTGTCAAAAGGAGAACGTTTGAGAAAGAAACATGATTTTTAACGCAAAACTCATAGGTATCTGAAGATGAGGAAAAAGACGAAACTTGGCATTTTTTTCCATCCCTTTCCTTCTTTCTAAAAATCATCCGTTCTCTTTCGTGAATTAATTCTTTTTTGCGCTCGTGTAACCAGGCACTTTTGCGTTAAAAATCATGTTTCTTTCTCAAACGTTCTCCTTTTGACAGACATTTTCATTTCTAATTTGCCGGCGAAGTAGAATGTACAGCAAATTTGCTTTTGTTTTGCTCGTGCTGTACCTGCGGCTGAGTATCCAACGAAGTTTTTTGTGTTTTAATTTCCGACTGTTCCTCTATTTCTTGCATGCCCACTTAATTTTTTTTTCTGTGTGTATCCACAAAAGTAATTCTTTTTTGCGCTCGTGTAACCAGGCACAAAGCTACTACTCAAAATAACTTTTTAAGTAAGTATAAGCAGTTCAATCGATATAACGATGATTAAGATAACTTGCATTGTATAGTGCATTGTGCAATTCTTATCACAATTCGGAAGTTACGACGGCGACGTCTTGGAGTTTGAATTTGTTCAAGGTTTCTTTTCTTAGACACTTAATGTAATTTATTAAAGGTCCTCAACTATCTAGGTCTGAGAAATAGCTACTAAACCAGCACGATATATTCAAGTTATCAACGTTTACGATTTGTAATTTATTAATGTTTTTTTCACGATTTTTGTCTTAAGATAAGGCAATAAATAATAAAGAGTAATTTCGGGAGAGATAAATTAAAATGTTCATACAAAAAAAAATATACATAAGTGTGCCATCTCTTACTGCATGTGTTGAAGAGATGCCGCATATTAAATGCATTGGATTTAAATAAATAATTTTACTGTTAAATATTTTTAAGGCGTTCTTAATCATCTGAACAGTCTGTGCAAAGGGTGCATTTTAGTTGTTATACCGTATATAATTTCTATGTAGCCATTTTGTCCATTGGATGTTATTTTCTCGTTTCTTGGTTTAATTTTAATTCCTTCACAATTCAAAACAAGTTGGCTCAACGTAACCTTAAATGAGTTTTTTTATAATTTTTTTTTGCGGAGAGAAATTTAACATGCTGAATCTTCTCAAAATAAAGCGGCATATCTCACTCATCTCGGGCACTACGATTTAAAACTTAAGGACAAAATAAAAAATATATATGTAAGTGTGTACTTGTAGTTAGGCCCGGATTAAAGAAAATGGGGGCCCGGGGCTATTTCAAATTTGAGGCCCCTTAAAAAGATATAAAACGCGAGCAAGTCAACCCCTCATAACCCAGAGCGTCCTAAACCCCAAGCGAGCCAACCCAATAACCCAAAGCGTCCTAAGCCCCAAGCGAGCCAACCCAATAACCCGGGCGCTAGGAGTCCACGCTCTCAGAGACGATGCGCCGAGGAGTTGACGCATCGAAAACCCAACAAGCTATCCCCAAGTGCTCCAACCCCCGATGAGATTAAGAATTTTTTATACCCGGGGCTAATTATTTATCAGGGGCTCTTTTTAACGTTTTTGAAAAATGAAATGTGTTCATTTTTCAATCGCAAATAAAAAATCGTAAACCCAAAAGCGTTAAACCCACATAACACAATTTGTAATTAATCCAAAAACCATGAACTCAAAACCGTCAGACCGTCAGACCATTTCTTTTTGATTATTCAAAACTCTAAAAATTAAAAGTAACAAATTATGTAATAATTAGGATTTATTAGATTGAATGAGTAAGTATACATTATAAATAATAATTATTATTAAACAAATTTTTTTTCTCAATTTCATTTTTACAAAATCTTGAATCAAATCATTAAACTCAATCGATCTTAATAATTCGGATTCGATTGCTAAACGAGTTAAAGATGATAATCTTTCATCCAACATCGAAGATCGGTACATATTTTGTATTCTTTTAAGGACTGAGAAAGATCTTTCTGCTTCACAATTAGCTATAGGTATTGTTACGAATATTCTAAGGGCTATATAAACATTTGGAAAAACGTCAATCATTTGTTTTTCAAGGATTCAGTTAAGTATTTTAAATGGCGAAATAAGTTCACTTTTTTCTTTTTGAACTTGAAAAGAAAACACTTGTGGCTGCAATTTCATCATTTGAATAAGCTGCTCTAGTTCGTAAGTTAATTCAATTTCTATAATCTTTATGATAACTTTCGACTAAATTGTTTGCTTTTATTTTTACTTCATTTTCACTCATACTTAAAATATTGCAAAAAAATCCGAAGATATCAGTAATGTAAGTGTAAGCTTCAATCCTCTTGTGCATTTATGTGAGCAGGCTGCATGGATTTTTTTTTTAGTGTACAGTTTTGGGTTAATAGCGACTTGGGCTATGCGGGTTTAACTTTTTGGATATACTAGCGAGTTGAGCTATGTGGGTTTAAAGTTTATGGGATTAATCGTCAGTTTGGCTATATGGGTTTAACGTTTTTGGGGTATATAGCTTTCGAGTTTGGATTTTGTGGGGTCAACTAATTTTGGTTTTAATTTTTGGGGTTTATTAGATTGTACAGTTTGAATATCGCGGTTTAAATTTCTTAATGGGGTGGGGCCCTCGTTTCCGCGGGGCCCGGGGCTGCAGTCCCCCCTAGCCTCCCTATTAATCCGGGCCCGCTTGTAGTAAGTATTTAATACACAAAACCTTGCAACTGGACAAAACATCCTTTAACTCGTGTTTTTTGTAGAAAACTAAATACTTTCATAGTAATATAGGGAGCTAAAAACAAAACAAATAACGAATCAGGTTACATATCTGATATAACCAATTGTTTGCCCTGCCTTTTTGGTTGAATGCTTAACGAAAATGAGGTAAAAAAAGGGTTTGAATTTGGGGGAAATACCCTAAGCAAAATATTTCCTTAAGCTGTTTTTTTTAGGCGTTTATAGACAAAAGAAAAAACTTAGTCATCCCAGTACTTATAACATTTAAAGGACTTTTGTGTTTTCCTTTTCTATACTTTAAAATAATATAATGTAAACAACGCACATTAAAATTAAGAACTTAGGGGTCATTCCGTTAAACGGTTATCGTCAAACGATGACGTTTTGACGATAGTCTCACTTCACGTCAGACGATAATCGTCAAAGTGATATCGTCAAAACGATAGCGTTTGCACGATAGCTAAATAGGTATCGTCTGTCATTGATTTTCAAATAGCAAATTTAAATAATAAAAATGTTTCGGCGTGATTGAGTTTTGTTACAAAGTGAAAATGAAAACTCAGAAAAAAATAAAATGAATACGGTTATGGAGACAATTAAGAGATAAATCAGACGCCCTATCTCTTCCAGCCTATATGTAAGCATTTTTTTTTTCTTTCTCACTTATCGTAAAATAATTTAAACCATTATAGTTTTGTTCAAAGTTTTTTAAAAGAGGTCTTTATAAAGATATTGGAAACATAAATTTGCCAGACGGTTTGCTGTAACTATTAAAACTTTGAGTGGCAATGCTGTTGCTCGAAGCATATTATCCAAGATAGTTTCAGATATAAATAACTTACATGTTGAAATTATAGTTACATCATCGGCGGCAAAAAATAAAAACAGTAACAGTAAAGGCCCAACTATAATAGACTTAACCGAAAGTAAGCTAATGTCAAAACCGAACGAAAAGTTATCAGAAGTTATCGTCAAAACAAAAAGTAACCATAATGGATTCAAGTAACTTAAGCAAATGTAATGCAGTAATTTGACATTTGCTTAAGCTCGAGACATTCAAATGGCTCTTGCGTAATTGCGCGAAAGTTAGCGAAATTTAACGAAACTGAGCAGAACGTCTATTATGGTTTGTGACATATAAGGCTGCGTATTGGTTCGTTCCCTTAAGCTGGCTTAAGCTCGGCTCGGTTAAGTCTATTATAGTTGGGCCTTAAGAATAAGAATAAACACCACAAAATAGTTGAGTAAATAAAACATTTGAAGAACGATATGAAAACATATATTTTATCTGTTCTTACAATAACACGCCCAAAAATTTTTGGTGGTTTTATACATTTTATGAACATATTATAACTTTAAGCAAAAATTAAATATATTTTTCAGTATTTATCTACATACAGGTTTATTTAAAAGTTGTAAGCAACTCATGGCGACGTCATTTAAAGAATATAAATCTTATACAATAAAAAAAATGCCAAATTGTCACTTTCAATGTTATATAAAACATGTGTGTATTTACGTTGTATTGAAAAGCCATTAAATAATGTGTATATAAAATGCTAAATGTGGGTTTTGCATATGCCATACAGATGAATGTGAAAATATGTTTTTTCGGAGTTCATTAGTTGATTAAATATATTTCTCGTTTCATGCCGTCTAAGTATCATTTTGATTAGTAAATTTAATTTTATAGTATAGGTGTTCAAAAAAGTTTCACAAGATTCTTATTTTTGCACATTAATTTTTCTGGTGAACGAGAATGTGTTATAAATTATATTAATTTTAACATTTTTTTATACCCTAGCTTAAAGCATTTGAGTAAGCAAACCTTTTTGTAGTTCATTTGAATTGATAACATGAAGACAAGAAACTAACAAATATTTTTGTTTTCCGCATGCAATCAAATTTTGTTTTCTGAATACCTAAAATAATTCTTGTTCGATTGCTTTACATGCAAATAAAATAATTTGAACACATTATGCTAGATATCTTAATTTTTTTAATACATTTTTTTAACGCTCATCGGAACTGTAAATATGTATATAAGGCAAAATGGAACAATGCAATCAAAAATAAACAATCGAGTTATCCATCTCGTGCCCAATCAAATGCATACAAAAAAAAAATAGTTTATAAACCTTTAAATCATATTTTATTTGATAGGCTTAACTTTTTATGTAAAAATAAAAAAAAAGAATCCTCATGGATTAATATTTAAATCGACAAATATGTACCTACATCTTACACTTTGCACATCGAACTTGAAAAGTAAACAAAATACAAAAAAGTCGATTAAAAAAATAACAAAAATACTAACAATTAAAAACTAATAGTTTATCTTTGTCGATATTACCGGAATAAAGGTATACGTATACAATATACAATACAATGTATATAAAAAACGAAAATAATTATTTTAGAAAAATCAAATAAATAAGAACAGCATTTAACTTAATTTGAATGTATACCTATGTATGTACATATATCCTCTGCATATGAATCAAAGCTTAAGAACTAATTAAGTTATTATAGTATTGAGCCTATTTGCGCCTTAGAAAATGATAAAGCATATTGGTGTTTTACATATTTGGTTATTGGACATTGGAAAGTTATAATCCTTCATTTCGCTTGCTTCTGAACTGTGAAGCTTTTCTTTAATCAATAATTGTTTTGAAAATTTTGATTGGTATATTTCAGAGTTGATTTTTGAAAAATGCTTCTCCGTAGCACTTTACCGACGAAATATAATAATTTTGCAAGCAATTTTTGGTAAATTTTCTTCTTCTCTTCCTAAAACATTTAATCCAGGCCTAGATGCCGTTGTGAAACTTAATTCAGATGGGGGGGCAAAACAAAATAATGACAATTTCCATAAACGAATAAGCTTCAAAAACATAGCCTAACTAATATTTTCACTTTTGCTGATTTTCTTCCTGGTAACACTTGGTACCTTTTTATATGTCGGTGACGGACTGTGTAGGCGACTGATACATGCCTAATCAATGCATCATATATAGGTACATTAATTTTGTTTAAATAAGATACCTATAGGCTTTTGCTTTGTAGCTCTAAGAAAATTGTCTGTAAGAACTACTTTTAGTAGTATTATTGAAATACACTAAAGAGGTATAAATGTTACAATTGATAACTTTTCCTTCACACAAAATAGTAAATAATACTACAAAATAGTAAATAAGTTTATGAAATTCATGATATGAATATAACTTAATAAAAATCTAAAAAGATAGAAGTACTATATTATACATAATTTCAACAAATTAACTTCTCCCAAATGAGAGTGATAAAGTTCGTACTATACTTTGCAATATCATGATTAACCCAGTTTTACAAAAAACATCGATTTTTGCGCTTCAATAATAAAAAAAAACTTTATTTAAGATTAGTTAATATTGCTTTAAGAAAAACAAAAATAATAAATGAATGTGCATCCAGAAAAAAAAAACAAACAACATAAATATAAAAACGAAAAGTGGATGATAAAAAGACACGCAAATGTAAAAAAGTTTGATCATAGTCTTGAAGGTAAAAAAATAAAATGTTAAGAAGTTACTTAAGTATAATGTATTTTTTCGTTCGTTTCGTTTTAATTGCGTTCTTTTTGTTCATATAGTTCAGTTCTGTTCGTAGCTGCGGTCTTGCACTAATTTTTTTCTCGTGAGTGTTTGGAAAATTAGCCGTTCTGATATTTTCTGTAAAATCAACTTTCATCCTTAATATAAATAGTATACCTTTAACTGAAAGACACTTCTGTTAATGCTAAACTAACTACATAATTATCTATTATGTATTTGATTTCAGTAAGTTTGGAAAATAGTGACTATAAACTATCCAAAAAATATGTACAATATAGGAAAGCTTTCCCCCACACAAGGGTGCCTGCTACCTTTGCAAAGTATGTGCATTTTCTCGTAATATTTTCAAGCAGCCTACAACATGCCTTTCGCGCGGCTGTACCGAATTGATCGTATAGCAATAACCCCTTAACAATTCACTTTGGGTGCGTCCATGTTCACACAAATCAAAGTAACCGTAGCAATGGTAATGCGTACAAAAATGTAAGGTTGTAAGGATACATAAAGGCCACATTTTTGTAGTTATTGTTTTTTTTTTTACGGTTTGGAATACAATTAAAATGCTTTTAAAAGGTATTTGGCTGACTGCAAATTATTTATTGATTTATTTAAAGAGACTTTTAAGCGCATGCGGTTTGGTCCATAAGTATTATATCAAAAATCAATGCAATACGTTTACTTATAATCGCAGTGTAATGCTTATTTTTGATTTTTTTTTTTTTTCAAATAAAAACTAAGTACATAGTAAAATTAAATGGAAAGAATTTAAGCGCGGATAAAAAGAAATAGTTAAGAAAACAATTACATTCTATGACCATTTAAAAAACACGACAGAAGCTTTTACACAATCCTGCGAAATTTTTTTAGTTTCAGAACGAACCGTTTATAATCTGATAAACGAAAACAAGATCAAGTGCCTTATAACTTTATCTAAAGATCACACAAATAAGTCCGTAAACCTTTGCCTCTTTAGGAAAAATCTAAGTTTAAGCTTTTATTTTCGTCAACGAAAAAGGGCTGACTCAGAAAATTTTTACAATTTTGGGATTCTCAGAATCGGAAAATCTATATAATTTCGGATTTTCACATATAAAGCTTTGAGATCCGTAATTATCATATTCCAGATGTTATAATTTGTTATTCGTTATTTAGGGATAGTTACGCAAGAATGCGATCGATGATTTAAATTAAAATAATAAACAATGGGTGGCAGCTCTTTTCGTTTTTATCAGTGTTTTGCGATATTATAATATGCAGTACGGAAACCCTGGAAATTTTGTTCTTTTACAGATTTAAGTTAAATTTCTTGGTTGTTAGAGTGAGAGAAAGACATCCTATCCTTCCTGTATTAAACATAATTATTGGACAAAGTATTTATAAAATACTGATATGATCTTTTGTTGATCAAGGATATGTTATTATTTCTCCAATATGAATTTCCGAAAAAGGTTGGTGGCTACTTATTTAAATTATTGTATTTGAACAAGAGAGTCTGGAAAAAATCTAATGACCGACAGAGGTTTTTTCTGAAAGTAAATTTTCAGGGCTTTGTTTCCTTATAATCTGAATTGAATTTGATGTATGTATGTATGTTTTATAGAGTTTCAAATACTTAATTAATTGAAAGTAGAAGGAATGTTTGCTTTTTTTTCGATTTTATAATTTGTTAAAATCATGTTATACTAAAGACGGTGTTAAAATTCTTGTATTTATTACAAGTTTAATGTGTATAAGCAAAACAAATTCTGCGCTTACTATAATTTAATAAATTTGAATTTCTTTTAATTTTATTAACCCATATCACGAAATGTGCAAACGTGGTTTTAGGTTCAAATAAAAATAAAATTAATTTTCTGAAATTGGTGTTTACAGTTTTTGTCCTCAAACATAAATTAACATGCTTTCTTTGTTTAAATATTTTATGCTCACCATTTGGACGGAAATAAATTAATGCATAAATATTAAAAACAAGGAAGTACCTACTTAGGAGACATTTAATTAAGGGCACATGTCTATATATGATAGATCGTTTTCTTTTTTTAATAAAATATTAAATGTATTTACATGAATGTATTTTACACGTCATTATATTATTAGATCTAATCAATGTATTTTTCTTGGAAGCTCAGAAATGATATTTCACCTTAGTTAGTTCTATATTTTTACTTAAATTATTTTCTTATAACTATGTATGTTCGTTAATATAAGCCTATATAATAAAGTCAATATAATTTTTAGCATGTAACGATGCATAACTCTGTTATGAATGATAAACATATTGTATAAACAACGTTTTTTAATTGAACAAATTTATTGTCAGGTCTTCCAGTGTATCGAAGGGATAAGCGTAGATAATAATTGATAAGAGTATAAGTATTATTGACCAATTTTTTCTTATAGTTTTTTTTCCTTTATATTTATATGTTGGAATTTGTATAGATAAGTACATTTTTTTGTACATGAGATCATTCTATAATATTCGTTTTAAAATTTGTAGTGAAGTTAAACGCTTCATAAAATAATTTGGTCATAAGGTGTTTTATGCCGGTAGAATGAAGTCATATTAATAATGATAAATAAAAAAATAAGATTCAATAAAAGAATATTAGGTTAGCACCTTTGTAAAGTCTTTTTTAATTTAGTAATACAACAGCTAATTATTATGGGATTTAAGGTATGATTCCTAAAATTAATAAAAAAAATGTAGACCCCTATAACTTGAGATCAGTAAATTTAACGTAGCATTTCAAAATTATTTTTAAAGAATTAATATTTTTAGATTCATGATCAAATTTTGTATTGTACTCTTCCCCGTCTAGGCGCGTTTAGGATGTTACTTTTGTATTTATGCATAGTTATGCTGCAAATATGAGATGGAAAAATTGACTATCTCAATTCAAAACTTGCTTTCTGGTCTGAGACGAAAATTTAGTTTTTATATCAACATTCATACTCCAGAATATAGTTTTCTTTTGATACGTTAAATTTTGTGCTCAATTTGTTAGTACTTCTCCTTGTGTAAGTTCCACCTCTTGATTTACTGTATTTTTCTCGCGCATTTCGGCCATTATTCACGGAATCAATTTCGGTCAAGTGATTTTTCTTAATAAGTTCATTTGATTTATTCAAATCCTGGTATCCGTTTTGTTGAATTCTATATAATGATCTCTTTACACCACCAATATTGCAACTACCAAAACTACAACTACTGTTGGTGACGCCTCGAGGAACTTCGAGATTCCCTTGATCAATAATAATGTCAAAATTATCCGACGACAGGTTTGATGCAGTTGAACTACAATGGAAGTGATTTTTAGTCTTTGTTGGAATTTTACTAGCTAGCTGATGAGGTACTTCCCCAACGCAAACAGCGGCCATTTCTTTTTTAGATGGGGGCAACTGCTGGTAGTGGTATTGAGGTGTCAGAATCTTTTGTTGATGCTGCTGTGACACCAACGATGAAGTTGTCGATGATGACGATGATGAGTTCGCTGTCGACGAGTTGAGTGAAGATGGCAGGGGCTGTTGATAATATTTGCGAATATTTTCTAAAATATAATGATTGGTTGTTGAATTTGGAGTAAGTGTAGTTATTTCCCCCCCTGACTGGAATGCTAAGGGGGACGCAGGTTTTGTTTTACTAGCAAGCGAAATTTGAATTGATGACACGTTTTCATCCTGTTTATCATTGGAAAGATTAACGTAAGTGTCATTATTATGATTTTTTGAGCACATACTCGTATACGAAGAAACAGCTTTTGTTTTATGGTTTGCTAATATTGAGGAATGAAGAGTATTGACAGGTACATTTGCACCGCTTTGGTTTCCCATTGCCGTTTGTTGTGTTAAGGGATGCAGTCGAGTGCGGTGTCTTTGCTGTCTGTGATATCGATATTGCGAATACATTTGGTTTTGTGACTGAAGGGATGGCGAAAGAACTAGTTTTGATAATGAGGCAGATGACATTGGCGTGTAAGGCAGAATAGGTTGTGATTTTGATAATAATTGCAAGTTATCACAGTTTGCTTCACCGTAGCCTTCGGAGGATGTAAAGAGATCTAAATGCTTATTTTTGACAGGAATTTCAATAACATCAGAGGTTTTGAGCTTAGACATTGAATATTCGATCCCTCCTAGGTTTCTTCTCGTTCTTGCTGACCTGTAATCTTCGAAAGAGACCTTGACAGTTCTTTTCTTTTTATGGCGATTGTAGTGTTCTAAGTAGTTCTCATATTTTCCAAGCTTCAGTTCCTCACTAAGACCCTTTACTCCTTCTCTAAAGGGGGTTTTGCATAACAAGAGGCTTCGGTCATCATTTTGTTGTTGGTACCAGCTGCTTGTTTCAACCTTCATGTTGTAAGGAAATTCAAAATCGTCCATTATGACTTCAAGTGATCGTTGTCCCATATTCTGTTCATGGTCTAAGAACAATCTTTCTGATTCTAAAAAAAATTGATCTTGGTCAGAGGCATATATTTCTATATTGTCATAGAAATAACCAGAAATATTAGGATGTTCATACTGAACTGGTTCCAGAACTACCGGTATAGCTGGGTCTGGTGGTTCACTGAAAACTGATGCATAGTCACTGCTGCTCAATGAATCAGAATGCTCTTCAACACTTTTTCCGGCGAATGTATCAAAGGCACATCCCGGAGGCACTGCAACAACTTTCCCACACGATATACTTTGCTTGTGGGTCTCCAAACTAACTTCGTAGTTATGCCGCAGCAATTTGGAACCAGACAACCTACAAACAGACTGTGAAGGTTGTTTGTGTCCATTCAGGTTCTCATCGTAGTTTTGTTGCAAATCCAAATAGTGAAAATTCTTAGTCAAATCCACTTCAGACTTATAACTCTTATAAATGGCCTCTTTGGCACATTTAATTTCATAGTGGTTTATTTTTGTGCGATCACTTATAAATTTAAAACTATCATCTTTTGCATCACGATTACAATCTTCAGATGAATTATGCTTAAAGGTTCGACACCTTTCCTTGATACGCCTTAAACCTAGTTTGGTTTTTAGATGCAGTTTTTCAAAGTAGGAAGAGGAGGCTGATTTAACGTCATCCCGAATGTTATGATTACTTTGAGTTCGATTAGGATAGTATATCTTCAGCTTCTTTAACTGAGGCAGGTTTGTATTTAATCGGCTCTTGTGTTTGTGTGGCTTTCTAGTTGAAAGATGTTTGAGCTTTGAATTCTTTTTAGTTTGTTCTTCTTCGATATGTTCCGAAAAGTCCTGAAGTATTATTGGACTTTTATAGATACAATTGTTATCATTAACAGCATTGGTGGATGATTTAATGATTTCTGTATGCAATGTGGTGGATTCGAAAAATCGACGAAATGATCTCTCTGATCGCAGACTTTTTATCGGTTTAATTAAAATAGTTTGTGTTTCAGACGGAACTTTGTTTTTCCGATCGTCAAGAAGGCTCGATGAGAATGGATTTTTGATGACCATGCTATCGATTTCTTTTTTATTATATCTATCTACTTGTTTATTATTTATTTCCAATGAGAAATCTTTATTTTCAACATCTTTGAGAATGTTCGAGTCAGATTTAACCTTTCTAACGAATTTCGCAGAAAAAACATTTTTGAGCTCCCTACTACTACTACGCGTCACTTTAAGTGAATTTGATTGTTTGTGAAATTGATAAAAATGATTAGTTGATGAAATTCCACGAAAAAGACTTGCCTCTGGTATTGGTAGTACTATACCACCAATAACTGTCGCCTGTACATCCTCCGATGATAACATTTTACTACTGCCAACTCCTGAATCGTTATTGTCCATACCGCCCCTTTCTAATTGGGTTGAAATGATTATTTTCGTATTGTCTTCACCAGAATGTAAGTCTAGGTGTATTTTCTTTGAACTTTTAACAATACTATTACAACTGATGTTTATACTATGATTACTTCTAAAACTATTGGCCCTATTAATCCTCCTGAATAGGAAGTTGTTGTTTTTTTTACTAGGACTACTTCTTGGACTGTCTAATGCATTGGCATCATTGATGTCAAAACTGTTAGTCGTGTCATGGTCAGTCATTTCAGTTGGTGTTGGAAAGTTTTGGTCATTTTGAAGCAGGTCATCGCTGTTGCTGATAAAGGATGCAGCGTTTGTTTCGTTAAGTGAATTATTAAAATTATTAAAGTTGCTACTATTGTTATTTGAATTAATTGCCTGCTAGACCCTAGTTGGGGGTTGTAATATCATTGCAGCCATTCGTACCTTCATTGCTTCAGGTGATCCATGGTGGCTAGGATGTTGCTGGTGGTTTTGATGATGAAAACCCGCGGGAGTTGTATAAATTGAATCACCATGAGGTCCACTAGCGCTGTCTGATCGGGATTTTAAGTCAGCTTTCTCACTGTGAATAAAATATAATGTATGAAAAATGAACAGGAAAAATAAGTTTATTTTTTATTTTATCTAAAAATATGCTTGATTTTTTTTCTGGAAATATAGCTACATATGTTGAACGTACAGGTTTAAATAAGAATGTTTAAGCTTTGTAATCTTCAATGGTGAGCAGTTTCTGTGTACCAATTTGTAATTGCACCTCAATCGAAGGTTGGTTTTCAACATTGACCAGGGTATCTGGTGTTTTGGGTACTATCATATTTCGGAAAGATAGTCGGTTTTACGTTTAGGATGGAATGAAACTTTCGGAAAAATCCTAATTTTGCTAAAAAGTTTTTTTTTTCGTTTTGATTTGAGGGCGGATAATTTTGAAAATAATTTCAAAAATTCGTAGAAAAAATTAAATCTTTGTGATTTATTATTAGAAAGAATGAAAAATTTGCGAAGGAATGCTGGGCTGGTCTTGAAAAAAATGTATTTGAAATGCTAATTCTTAGCATCGGGAGCCCAAAAGACTATAAAATGTAGGATATTCTATAAATAAAATAATGTAGGATATATAAATAAAAAAAATAAGTTAAGTCAAAAAAACAAGTACCTAAACTATACATTTTAAAAACTTAAAAATATCTTATATCAACAAAATATAATAAAATTCAATAATGTAATTTTTTAGTAGGTCAACATTAATTTACAGTTTTTATATACATAAGTACATAATGCTCATTAAAGACCTTGCAAATGTTTTTCGTAAAGCAGCTTCCAAAGTTTTTTCCTTTTAAGTTTTTTTTTCTGATTAACAATTTCAACTTAATTTGATCAAAGTTTGTATATCAATCATAATGAAAGTAATTTTACTTTTCACTTTGAAAAAAAAACTGTCACGAAATCAAAATCTTTGAGAACACTAGAATAGTTGATGTTTTTTAATTGAAACTAATATTATTTTTGAGATGGTTGGTATTTCATTTATTTCGATAAATTTCAATACTAAACAGTTTTAAAATCTAATTAAATGAAATCATTGGTACATGGTCTCTAAGCACGGGAGATTGTTCTATACCCTTTTGCACAAATATATATAAAATAAACATATGTAGTTACCCAATACATATATAAAAAACTCATGATTTGTCCTTTTTTTTAAATATTAGTCTCTATTGGCTAACATCTGCTTTAAAACATGTTACATATGTACTAAGTGTTTAGTTACAAAATACTGAAAGGAAGATTGCATCATTTTCTGGCTTTATGGTCTTTCACTCTTCCCCTGCATACTTGTAATTATTTTGTTCACATTAGCATTACCCTAAAGTATCTTTTCAGAAAAAAATAATAAAACGCAAATTTTGGTAGTTACCTGTCTTTATCTGATGATTTATAGCCAGAACTTCCTGTATCAGTCCACATAAAAGAGGAAACAAAATATAATTCTAAAAATATGTATTGCACTTAGTAATTTTAAACATTTATTAAAGATGAAATGGTAGGAGAAAGTATACATATTTAAGAACATTTATAATTTCTGTTTACAGATTTCGATAGCAACTTTTAGTTTTGGATGTATAGCAACTTTTATTTATATGTATATGTATAAGAATAACCTTAGAACGCAATCAAAGTACCACAAATCAAGTGCAAAATATTTCTAATAATGGGAAAATGTTTTAATTCGACTGGCTACAATATTCTTCTGTAGTTGAGCAATTTTTAACTTCCCAAAGAAAGTTAATGCAATGGGCGCGATTTGTAGAATTAAAAATCTCGACGTTTCAAAGCTCCTAGAATGACTGTGTGCGTTTGTACCTTCGTATGTTCATACGTCTACGTATTTCCGTACGTCCATGCTTTCGCAAAGCATTTTCGTCTTCCATATCTCAAGAACTAGTACAGATATCGGCTTCAAATGAATTTTGTTATAAACATAACAACAGAGAAAGATGCAGAAAGGACTTTAAAAAAAAAATCGAGTGGGTGGTTTTATACTTTAGCAATTTAAAAAATGTACGACTGAGTCTGTTTAAAAATATTTCCTGTATTTCAAGATTTAAAATTTTACCTAGAAAAAAGTTTGTTTTCAAAATTGTAAACGCCATTTGAAAAACCTTAATTTTCCGCAATTTTTATTTTAAAACCGTTAATAAATTGTTTACATAAAAATGTTTCATTATTTTTGGTATCCAGTTATTTAATGCTTATTAGCATACGTTTTACGTTTCAATTTCGTAAAAAATTACCCATTTCAGGATATCGAATTTTGAAAAAAAAAATATTTTTTACAAATCAAAAATAAAATTAATGAAATTTTTGCTCATTAAATATTATCAAAACAGTAAAATATCTCGTAAAGAAACAAATTTTCGGTTGGTTAGTTCTTGAGAAAACAGTAAAATAGCTCGTAAAGAAACAAACTTTTTGAAATCGGTTGGTTAATTCTTGAGAAGACGGTTACGGAATAACGGTTTTGTGGGGGGTACCTTTATGGAGCAAAACAAAAAAATTTTGTTTATATTGAAAGTAGCCAAATGAAAATTTTAAAAAACCTATCGCTTGGTTTTTGAGAAAATTGGAGTTTTCGATTTTTGACCAAAAAATTTGCTTTAGGACTATTGTTTTTTTTTTAGTCTTAAAAAAATAAAAAAAAAGCCTAACGCGAATCGGCTCAAAACCTTAATTTTCAAATTTGTAGCCCATCCAAGGCTTTGGGCTTTAAGAGCCAGGACAGACAGACTGACAGAATCGGGGGAACCACTTTTTTCGACTTCTCTACCATCGTAATGTCATGTTTGATTAAAATGTCGAGTTCGAAATTGTTTACGAATGCAATATTTGCTATATAGTCTTATAATGTCGCAAGTAAAAAAAAGTGAAAATTTCGGTTGACCCAAAATAATCACGAACCAATAAAGCTAGCGACTTCAATTAAATTTTATATAATATTTTATATTATAAATGATACCAAACTAGAATAGTTTGAAAAAAAAAAAATAATTTACGGCTTTTTTATAAATAAAAAAAAAGAAAACTAATATTTGTCCCCTCGAACATTTTACGACAAAAAATTATTTTACCTCAACCAAATTAATTGTATGCAATGAAGAATTGACATCTTGAAAAATAACGAATTGACAGTTTTTGTAAATAAAAACCTTAAAAAAGCATTACTAAAACTTGGTAAAAATTCATTTTCGACTCAAATATCTTGGCAGGAATTGAAGATATTGGCTTCAAACTAATTTCATCTTATAAAAACATTGTTTTTAACATTTAGTAAATTTTGTATAAAAATCCAAACGTTAGTTTTTTCATAAAAATTAAAATTTACAAAAAATACTATACAAAATGGGTAAAAACTGATTTTCGATTCTCTATATCTCGTGATTAAATGAAGGTATTGAATTCAAAATGATTTCATTCTGCCCTAAATTTTGTTGTTACTGTAAGATAATGGTTTACGAAAAATCGGTCTGTATTTGTTTCTATGAGAAATAAAAACTTTCAAAGAATGCTACTAAAATTGGGAACAAAAACAGACATTAAAATCAAACTTATTTTATCATTATGCAAAATAGGGTTGACTACTTTTAGTTCATTTTGTAGAAAATTCAATTGACAACTTTTAAATTGGCTCTATCTTTCTGAAAGGTTACACTATTCTAACTATTTATATATTAAATTTAAGGTAGTAGACATTGTTCTCTATTAATAACGCTCTACTACCTAAATGTTTTTACTGTCACTGACGACAATATTGTTATATTCCCAGAAAGCTTTTGAATTTTGATCGATGATATTGATTAATAACCAATAAATTAGGATCTCCGTCGATCTCTTAATCTCTTAATTAGTTTAAGCAGGCTTTTTTGGTCAATTTGTTTTTGAATGCAAATAAAACAAGTTTATTTCATCTTTTCCCAACGTTTCGTCGCTATCCACGACTTCTTCAGGGGTTTATTGATTTTTTGAAGTTGTTGAATTTACATAGTTTGGAAATTAATAATTTTTAATGATTTTACTTTTTTTAATAGATTTTAATAATTTTTAATAGATAAATGGAAACAAAACAAAATATTTGTTTGCTTTGATCTTTTTAACTTTACCTTTTTCTTGAAGATCTTTTTTTATCATGATCATATTTTTACAATCGTAATTTTATGTTCAGTTTCACAATAAACTGACTTTCATTTAGGGCACAAACTTGGGGCTAGTTTATTTACAGTGGGTTAGGTTCTTAAAAGCCTCAAAAGAATATTGTTTAATGGATCATATTAATCGAAATCAGTCGATTAGGTTTATTTATAATTATTAAAATGTTTGATTAACAAGAGTATTTGTGGTACTGGATCAGAAATAATAATCATGAATTTAAAATGACGCACTATAAACGAGTTACCTCAAACAACTTAAATTTGCTCACTCGAGTAACATTAATGGCTAAACCACAACCACAACGTTAGATCCGTCGGGCTTTTGATAGGCATTTTAACGACTTTACGATATTTAAAAATTAATCAATAATTTTTTTTTAATTGAATAAATTTTCTTTAATCACAAGAACTATTTATTTTGTAATTACTATTTTTAACAATTATTATACCATTCTTAAGTTTTTTTACAATATTCTCTTCTTCATTTTTACTTGCGACATATAGGAACTGTATGGCAAGTTTGGCATTCGTGCAAAATTTCGAACTCGAGATTTTAATCAAACATGATAGTCTTACGATGATAGAGAAGTCGAAAAAAGTGGATCCCGCGATTCCGTCCGTCTGTCCTGTCTGTCTGTCCACGCTCCTACAGCCTAAACCATTGGGTCGATCGATTGAGTTCAAACTTGGAAGTTAGGGTTTTGAGCAGATTCGCGTTAGTTGTTTTTTCATTTTTTTTTAAGATTAAAACTAACAGTGGCCCCCATACAATTTTTTTGGTCAAAAAACGAAAATTCGAATTTTCTCAAAAACAAACCGATAGATTTTTTTTAAATTTTCTCTAAAATTCCATTTTTAACTTTGCTTCTTTTAATAAGAAAAACATATTTTTGTATTGCTCCGGAAAGGTACCGCTCATAGAACCGTTATTTTGTTTTTTAATTTTCTCAGCAACTTATTTCCGGGATGAAATGTCCTAGGATGAGTTGTGTCTTGGGATGAATCGCGCGGTTTTTTTCACAAATCAAATGGCATTTATATCTTTGAAGACAAACTTATTATACAGGTATATTTTTAAATCTTATAAAGGTACTTTTTTAAACAGACTCTTTGCATACAGGAGCAAGTTTGTGCGACCCAGTCTTGCATTTTATTTCTTTTAATTTGTATGCAAACAATTTATATAAGGTTTTAAATGTTTAAATTCTTTATTTTCATATTTAAAAAAGGTTTCATTCATTTTTACAATATGTTCGTCATCCATTTCTAATTCAATATTTTTTTCATTTGGAATAGAGGTTATGAAATATTTATCAACATTATAAACTTTATCAGGTATTTAATTATAAATATTAAAAGATCCTTATCATATTCACTTCCAGAGAGTTTAATATTTTTTGTTTGAACTAATCAATATCATAAAAGTTAATTTCATCTGCTGTTAATAAGCTTTAGGTAATTATTTGTTATCTACTTTCTAAAATAATATTCTGTATTTTGTCTATATCTATTCTTCTGGTATAAATATTTCATTAAATTAAGTTTAATAAACTCAACTCAATTTTACTTAAACAAATATTTTTTTTATTTCCTTATTTATTTTTTTATTTCTTTATTTAAACGAACTATTAAGTAAGACAGGCAACTTAGAACTAAAGAACTTTAACAAGAAAAATATTTAAGTAAAACAGTAAAGTCAAATATAAAATGCAATAAACTGCAGGAATGCATTTCCCAACCTGCGCGAGTTATGTTGATGTCAGCACACCCAGGGGAACACACAACGGATGTTCCCACAGGTGTTGCAAATACCATGACACAAAAAAATAAAATGCATTTGCCAATCGTCTGGACTCGTTAGAGTTCCAAGAAACGATACAATTGCTGACATTGGCAAATGCATTCGATCGGCATAAGCTTCTTGCCAAAATTATTATATAGAATAAGTCGGTTGAATCTGGTACATCAATAAAACAAGTTGCTTTACCTTTTTTAAAAAGTGTTTCAATCAATAAAAGAACTTAATTGGCGCAGTCGGTAGAATTCCAAATCCAAAGATTGAAATATCGTGTAAAAGAATATTAAAATAGCTCAAAGTGACTTACCCATTACTTTAAATTAGTTTCGGGTCACCGCGGTATACTAAAACCCGTTTATTTTTTTTTTTAAAAAGGCTATTATATTCTAAAGTGAAACAAACTTTTGTGAAAAAAAAAGAAAAGCAAAAACAGTTTTAAGAATCATGGTGGACAATGAAAGTGTACCAACATACAATATCGATCCAACTCAACCTCAAATGGCGATAACAGTGGCGGAACTAATAAAAGAATCCTCTAAAATTAAAGAATTTTGGGGAAGTTCACAATACTCCCTGACATCTTTTTTAAGAGAAGTGGAAATATTCTTACCACATTTCGTCGGTACTGCACTGGAACAGTACATCCTTCAAAGGAATATCATCAACAAAATCCAGGGACCAGCATTACAAGCGATCAGGACATTAGGACCAAATCCAACATGGGATATTATTAAGGCAGAACTAATAAGAAACTTCGGAGTGAGGGATACCTATTACAGTCTACACCATCAAGCTCTAGCTTAAGAAATAACAATGTAAGTGATTATTTTTATAACCTTAAAGAAATTCTAGATAAATTAAATACAAAGTATGAATTTGACTATGAAAAGCCGTAGAATTTTCGCTTTCAGCGAATGAGGCAATGATTGTAAAAATTTTCATTAATGGATTAGATCCAAATCTAGCTAGCGTTGTTATAAGTAGACAAACTAACAATCTAAGAGACGCATATTACATATTAGAAGAAACTGATTTGATTCAAATAAATAAAAATAAATACAATAGACAAAATACGAACAGCAAAAATTATAATAATAACAATTTTAGAAGAAACTGATTTGATTCAAATAAATAAAAATAAATACAATAGACAAAATACGAACAGCAAAAATTATAATAATAACAATTTTAACCGACAGACTAGTAACCAAAATGACCAGACTAGACACAGACATGACAATTACCATAGAAATTATAACAACAACTCAGGTCAATTTAAAAATAACAATAATAATTATAATAATTACAATAATTCAGGACAGTATAGAAACCAAAACAGAAATTACTCAGGACAATATAAGAATCCTTTTAATCAAAATAGGAATAGTTCAGGTCAATTTAAAAATAATTCCAATAACAATAATAATAATAATAACGGTAACAACTATAATAACAACGGTTATAATAATAATAATAATAATAATAATAATAATAATAATAATAATAATAATAATAATAATAATAATAATAATAATAATAATAATAATAATAATAATAATAATAATAATAATAATAATAATAATAATAATAATAATAATAATAATAATAATAATAGTAATAATAATAATAATAATAATAATAATAATAATAATAATAATAATAATAATAATAATAATAATAATAATAATAATAATAATAATAATAATAATAATAATAATAATAATAATAATAATAATAATAATAATAATAATAATAATAATAATAATAATAAAAATAATAATAATAATAATAAAAATAATAATAATAATAATAATAATAATAATAATAATAATAATAATAATAATAATAATAATAATAATAATAATAATAATAATAATAATAATAATAATAATAATAATAATAATAATAATAATAATAATAATAATAATAATAATAATAATAATAATAATAATAATAATAATAATAATAATAATAATAATAATAATAATAATAATAATAATAATAATAATAATAATAATAATAATAATAAATAAAAATAAATAAATTA
>OV049924.1:166156037-166240684 GCA_920104205.1 Eupeodes latifasciatus | reverse complement strand
CAAAGGACATGTTATTTTTTCATCAGCTTTTAAAAATAATTTCGAACAACTTGAACATTTGTTCCTCGAAAGCATTTTAAAAGCAAGATATCCAGTAAAATATCGCATTGCAGATGTTTCTAATGTTATTTCAGTTCCGATTTCCATATCACTTATGACTTTTTCATACAGAGTCTCATCGCATACTATTTCTTTACGAGGCCTAGGCAATGAAGACATTTTTGAAGTATTTGGTTGAGTTTGGGATGCGTCTAGCCTCAAAAATTCTACATCATCATCATCACAATTACTGTAAGGAGAAAAAGTAATAAGATTCGATGAAAGAATTTTTGACATCAGAACATTGAACTCGTAAACAGATGGATTTTTGTTATTCCCACCTTTGATGCGAATAATAGAAAATAAATTTCCTAATACGTCTTGGTGAATTCTCTTTGTGAGTAAATAATCCACGTTCTTATATAGGCCATTACTTATATCTTGACTAAGTAATAAAACTCCGTTTATCGTCTGCTCCATACCTTTTAAACAAAAGTTTCTTGGAAGGTTATCTGATTTTTGTATTTCTTTTAAGTAAGACAAAAATTGTTTCAACTCACTATAAGCTGGATTCCCTAGCTGAACTCCGCGCTTTAAAATATTTTTGTCATAATGTGAACCACTATCCATGCAGTCAAATGCATTATTTACCTTAAGTGTGAACTCTTTTGTTGCTATAGCTTCCTTCGAGCTTTCTTTTAAGCAATTAAGTTCAAAAGCAGTTTGAATAGATGCCGCAGTTGTCCTGCTAAATATTTGCGTAGCAAGACGAACATGCATTTTTTCAAAAGCATTTGGTGCTATATGAGAACTTCTAAATTTTAGACATGTCTTAGCCACGTTGTCAATTTCTAAATTGTATATTTCTCTGAAAACATTAAAAAAAACCTTCCCATCTGGAGTTTGTAAATCTGATTTCAGTAGAACATTACGAATTGATTTTAATAAGTGAGGAAAATCATAAAAACAAAATATTTTTTCATCATTAAAAATTGTAAATGGTTTTTCTTCAGAAACACCTAATATTTGATAAGCTTTTCTATTATTAGGTCCTTGATCGCAGACTACAGCGCAAACCTTAAGACCAAGATCTTGACAGATTTTCAAATTATTTCTTATAATTTCGCTTAGGTTAGCCCCATTTACACCGTTTGCTGACACAAAATAGTTTAAAACACTTTTCCAACTATCAAACAAACCATTTACCATGAAAACACATATTTCATTGGCAAAAATTCTGTTTCTTTTTGCTCCTAGGTCTTCGAAACCATCTATTAAATCATTTAAAATATTATATGTGAGGTTTTGACGAATCCTAATCTCATCAAATATCAACACAACACAACGTTCTCGCTGGTTCAATAAAGCGAACTTTGATTTTAGATACAAATGGGCATTGTTAACATATCCTGGTTAAATTCCTTTAACAGGAGCCCATCTGTATAAAGAGGATATGTGGGGAAGCCTGAAGCCCAGCCCATCCCTCAAAAATTTATAGGCGCTTTGCGATCTATACAATATATTTTGGGAAATTTCTTTTTCGTTGTTATTATATTTTGGAGATTTCGACAACCCCATCGACATATCGCAAAATGTTTTTGAATGGTCGGAAATATGTAGCCCTTGGATTTGAGACGATAAAGATAATCTCCCTTTTTTTGAATCTTTTAAAGCAGTATGCGCTCTCTTTTTTTTATAATGCTTTATTTTTAAGTTTTTTATTTGAATTTTTAAACTTGATAATTTTTTTTTTAATTGCATTTTTTTTCTCCTCTTTTGCACATCTCTGTGATAATTGATCGCACCTTACACATGAAATGCTACAACTGCTCGAAGTTCTTCTTCGTTTAGTTGGAGGAGACTTATTAAGATCTTCTAAATTTAAGTCTGAACCCAAATCAGAATTTAAATTTAAAGAAGGAACAGCATCCTTCTTAAGATATTTTCTTCCCACAAACTCGGGACCAAAATGGTCTCCACATACAAAGTATTTGCCTTCATTTCTGAATCCACATGCCTGCCTCCACAAATTATTCAAAATTTCATTTTTTTCCATAGAAGGGCACTTAAAAATTTTCAAATTAGGGTAATCTCTTTTCGTTTTCATACAAAAGGAACAAGAAACCCCAGATAATCTCTTATCACCCATTGCTATTAAAAAAAACGTTGACAAATAAAATCGCTGAAAAAAAGGGACCACTGACTGTAAAATTAACAAAGAAAAATGAAAATATTGAAAAAATCTTTACATAATCCAGAAATTAAATTTTCACTGTTATTTTTGTCCTATATTTTGGACATTATTAACAATTTTAATAAAGCTTTTTAGTCTGAAAAGACACAGATACACATTTTGCGGAAACGTGTGCTCATGGTCTTTAAAACCGTCTTATCAAACTTTTTTTAGGGCAGAACTACTCGACGAATCTTCAATGCAGATCGTGAATTATAAAGAAAAATCCAATTATTCAGATTTAAAACAAATGTTTTTTGGGTTAAAGTCGGCTTTGTATGAGGAAGAGTTAAACAAGAATCAAGATACGGACACGGAGGTAGATTTATTTCAGATAAAAATTTATTTAGTTTCATTTTATGTTGAATTGTGCGATCAATTGAAACTTCGTTTTGATTTAACTGACAAAAAGTTAGAATTGTTAGAACTTTTGGATCCAAAAGTAATACAAACTGAAACATATCCGACAATCCTTCCACTTTTGAATGAATTTCCTTATTTTGATAATAATGTAACAAACATAGAAACTCTGAACTCCGAATTTAGAACGCTTATGGTTACTAAAAGTATAAAAATGAACGACGACGAAGAAGTTGTTGAGTTTTGGACGCGTTTACACTCAGAAAAATATATTGGAAGAGGATATGTTTAGGGTGTTGCCCGGCTATATGCTTACACTAGCTAGTTTACCGCATAGCAGTGCAGCAGCCGAAAGACGATTATCAGATTTCAATAACGTCAAAACTAAAAAAGAAATAGAAAAGAGGCTGGGATGCGACCCACACTGATAACTTCCCATCCCGTCTATCGATTTGTCTTGCTTAAAAGTTTGTCTAAATGTATCAATTCTTGCCAAATTTGCGTTCTATTTTTTGTAGATTTTATTTTTTTTATGAAAAAACGGACTGTTGGATTTTTATAAAAAAATTACTGAATATAAAAAACAATATTTTCTGTGAAATAAAATAAGTTTGAAGCCAATATTTTTAATTTTTGAAAAGCTATTTGAGCCGAAAATCAATTTTTACCAACTTTTATTAATTTTTTTGTTTAGGTTTTTATTTTTTGTAAAAAAACTGTCAATTCGATTTTTCTCAAAATTTTTCCTAATGTTGAAAACAATATTTCTTATAAGTTAAAATTAGTTAGAAGCCATAATCTCAAATTTTTGAAAAGATATTTAAGTCGAAAATCAATTTTTACCAACTTTTGTTAAATTTTTTTTTCGGTTTTTAATTTTTTGTAAAAAAACTGTCAATTCTATTTTTTTCAAAATTTTACTGAATGTTGAAAACAACATTTTTTGAAAGATAAAATTAGTTTAAAGCCAATATCTCAAAGTCTTGAAAAGATATTTGAGTCAAAACTCAATTTTTACCAACTTTTTTTTTATTTTTTTTTAGGTTATTATTTTTTGTGAAAAAACTGTCAATTCGATTTTTCTCAAAATTTTATCAGATGTCAAAAACAATATTCTTCATTGCACAAAATTGTTTTGGAAATTAAATCATATTTTAGTCGTAAAATTTTCGAAGTGACAATTTTTTTTTCAGTTTTTTTGATTTATAAAAAAAACCGTTAATTGAATTTTTTTCCAAAAATATAATTGTTTTGTATCACGTTACAATATATAATATAAAATTTAATTCAAGTCTCTAGCGTCATTGGTTCATGAGATATTTACGGTTAACCAAAATTTTCACCTTTTTTTTAAACTGCTATGGTAAAAAAACCACCCACGCAATTTTCTTGAAAGCCCTTTCTGCCTTATTATCTGTATAACAAAATTTATTTGAAGTCGATATCTCTTCTGGTTCTTGAGCTATGGACGACGAAAAAAAAGTCGCGAACGTACGGACGTACGGACGTACAGACGTACGGACGTACGTACACACGCACGCACAGACATCTTTCTAAAAATCTTTTATTTCGACTCTAGGGACCTTGAAACGTCGAGAAATGTCAAAATTTTCAATTTGTCAAATCGGACCCATTACAATAACTTCCTATGGGAAGTTAACTAGACATAAGTACCGCTTCTTCCCTTTTATTAATAAGAGAGTTTGTGGCTGGGCTGAAAGATTTTGAAGTTATTACGATATTTTTCAAAGTTTAAATATGTCCAGGAGGGCTACGTATTAAGAACCGATTAAAATCCTTATTATATGCATATAGGTACTTTATAATATTTTATGAATTTGTGTTATGTTTCCCTTAGAGGAGAATCTAATTTAATTTAAAACAGAATGTTCCTATTTATTTCAATATAATAATGTACCTACATAGTATATACTATATATGTATACATGTACCTAATTTATGAATTTGTGAGACTTGTTCTAGTCAATGTATGTTTTCGTTATATGGATGTAAAATAAAATGAAAATAAATTTGTTTTGTTTGTATTTTTTGTTTTTTTCATTATCTGCTACATATTTTACAAATCTACTTCGTTTTTTGGGTAAAATGTTTCACTTTTCGGGCTTAGCATTCTCATCCCTATCGAAAGTCGACGACGAATGAAGTAAAAATAACTTCAAACACCGATCGCACAACCCAAAAAAATATAGAAAATGTATACCTACGCACGACACGACCAAACAAATCCAACGACACACCAGACGAGCCATCCCGATACCTCTTATATCTTATGCCATAGTTAGTTTCTTCAATAAATTGTTCTAAGGATTTTATATGTTACCCCAGTTTCATGAGCTAATGCTTTTTTTAAAGAACAACCTTGCTTTTAAAGAACAACCTTGCTTATATTCACAGGTTGGCCTTGGCACATACAAAAATCACACCCAGGAAATACAAACAAAATTCACACACATCGTTAAGAAAGATCAACATAAAATACACAAAAGACAAAAAAAAACAATAAGGCACAAGAAGTAAAAAAAAGAAAATACAACAAGTTATACAATGCAATAAAATGTTTGAGTATGATTCATGCTAGTTCGATCAAACTGCGACGTAGTGGTACGTCCCAGTCGATTGAAAAATGGTCATTTTTTTTCCTCTGCGTGTGATATCTATGGAACTATAGTATCTGTGGTACTATGGTAGTAGTTTGTTGTGTGTTGAGCCTAACGAACATCCCCGACAGCCTGTCACTAACAACAATTTTTCATCAAAAGCAATTCAAATTTATAACATATAAATTTATATTAAAACTACGTAACAACATGTTGCTGATCTTCGGATCTTAACCCCTATTCCAGACTCACAAATTTTATTTTAATGTTTTCCCTACCACTATATTTTTTAAACAAAATCATTATAAGAGCTACGTATATGTACAATGTACATGGCTAGTATTGCATTCGTACGAAATTTAGAACTCGAAACTTTAATCAACCATGACATTACCATAGTAGAGAAGTCGAAAAAACTTAGTCCGAAGATTCCGCACATCTGTCTTGCCGCTACAGCCTAAACCATGGTGTCGAATGAGTTCAAATTTAGAAAATTTCAAGTAGATTCGCGCAAGACATTTTTTTATTTATTTTTAAGACCAAAAAAAACAATAGATACAATCCCAATAGATTTTTATGCAATTTTATCTAAATTGAATGCCTTACTTGGCTTTTTTCGATATAAAACATATATATTTCTCAGAATCAATCAACTTATTTAACTTACGGCCATAAAAATGTTGGTTATTTAATATTTGTTCTTTAATTATTGGTAACTTCCCATAGGAAGTTATTGTAATCGGTCCGATTTGTCGAATTAAAAATGTTGACATTTCTCGACGTTTCAAGGCCTCAAGAGTCGAAATAAAAGATTTTTAGAGAGATGTCTGTGCTTGCGTGTGTACGTACGTCCGTATGTCCGTACGTCCGTACGTTTGTCGTCCATAGCTCAAGAACCAGTAGAGATATCGACTTCAAATAAATGTTGTTATACAGATAATAATGCAAAAAGATGCAGAAAGGACTCTCAATAAAATTGAGTGGACGGTTTTTTTGCAGTACCAATTTTAAAAGAAGGTGAAAATTTTGGTTAACCTAAAATATCTCACGAACCAATATCGCTAGCGACTTGAATTAAATTTTATATTATATATCTTACCGTGATACCAAACAAATATATTTTTGGAAAAAAATCCAATTAACGGTTTTTTTATTAAAAAAAAAAACTGAAAAAAAATATTTGTCACCTGTTGGTTTTGACAAGTCTTAAGATAACATGAAATTCAATCTACCATTATATTTAAACGTCTTAATATTTAGTTATTACAAAAATATTATTATGTCCGATAAGTTCAAACTAAAATTAATTACAGTTGATTTTTCTATGTAGTTTGGTATTTTTGTATAATAAAAATGCATCAACACAATTAACTTTTGATTTTCTTTTTGCGTCTAGCATGTATGAAACAATCCACAATGCTTCGGGACATTAATTAATGCAAAATTAACAATAAAAAAGCTTTCGTTGACATACTCGTGTATAACGAGTGTATGTAAAAAACCATAAAGACAGTGTTTTTTCTTTCACAGAATTATATAAATAAATGTATCTTTGTTTAAATTTTGCTATGACAGCTAATTCAATTTTCATTTTATTTATACTGTCGAATATCCCAAAATAGCTGATATATCCGTTTGTTCATTTATATAGATCATTCACCCTCATTGGGATCATATTTTACAAGACAAATGTGTCGTTCAATGCCTTTTCCCCGCACCGCACCTGTGAATCGACTTAAATCGTTTCGCGGAAGTAAATATTATCCTTCTGACAAGATTTTTAAAGGAAACAGCTTACAGGGTCAGAATAGCTATACAGCAAATGAAAAATGTGTTTCTGCAAAGTGAACAATCTCACTGGCCAGTAATCATAATTCAATTACTTTAACTGTAGCATTCTTGCAAATTAACTTCAAACATTCGAAAAAAAAAATAGAATTTAATAAGAATTTTTGTAAATATGCTTAATGGATAAACTTGGGAAACATTTTTGAAAATTAATTCATGAACAAGAAAGTCAAAAATTCAAAAATTTGATCTAAAACAAACCAATTTTACAAACTATACAAAAATTGTGGCTGTGCAGAAAAATGAATCAGTTTAGCCTAGAAATGTTAACTACAACTTCATTATGTCTTTATTCAAACAAAATTCACTCAAACTGGGTGGTTTTCTGCAAAACGATATCCATGTAGAGAAATAAAATAATAATAATAGAACACAAAACCAAAGATTGAGCACATAACAAATTTCAAAACTAGGAAAATTTGATTTTAATATTAATACAAATAACAAATGTCAAATTATGTAAGCTGTTGACACATTTTTTTTTTTATTTGTTTTTAATCCTTCCTACATATATAGAAGAAAAATAAATAAATGATCTACTACGTTACCAAAAATACTAGGACTAGAAACCAAGAAGTAAACGTAAGAATATGATTTGTGCCTTGAGTAAATTTAGTTAGATAACAATTTCTTAAGAACAATTCCCTTTTTGAAATTTTCTTTTATTTTTGTCAAAGACTTACTTAAGCGAAGTTGTCTGATGAACTTATGATTTTCGCCTCGCTGGCTGATTTCTAGTGCGTTGTTAGATTTAGCATTTCAAAGAAAAAACTCAACAGTATTTCTGAACAATAAACATGTGTGTAGTTATTTTGAAATTATCTGCTTATTAGTAATAGAAGTTATGACATGAACAAAGATTTTTTGATTTATCATATTTTTTTCATTTTTCTATACTCGTATGATACCATTCTTCATTCTATTACAAGTTTTGTGTATTTTGTAATGTCTTATTATTTACTTTGAACTTTAAATATGGTTGTACGACAATATACTAGTAATACACAAAGACTTTTGAACAACTATGAAAAAAAAGGAAACAAACAAATTAAATGGTTTCTGTGTGTTGTTGGCTGCATTCTTTGCCTAAAACGAAGTGAAGCGCAAAAAATCGAATAGAGAAATTATATTACAATAACGAATATCTTTTCTATTAAATTCATTCTTAACTTTTTTTATATTTCATTAAAAAAAAATAATTTTAGAGGTTTATTTCTTTTAAATATTTTTTTCATTTATAATTTTGCTCATGTGCATATGAAAAATGTATGTTATACATATAGTATTTCCTAAAATATATCTTTATAACCAACCCAAAGAGAATGTTTTTGATTATATTCAATTTTTTGTTCAGCAAAAATTTAGAGATAATTTTAACCAGAAAATCCTTGTATTTTTAATCAATTTAGTGCTTTATTAATTTATATGTAAGAAATCAAAATTTTACCTGCAATTTTTTCTAAATATAATATAATATGGATATTATATATAAACATACAAAATTGAATATTAAAAGTTTTAAGGAAAATACAATATACATACATAATAATGATTTGGGAATGTGTGTTTTATTTACTTCGTTGTTCTTTAGTTTGTCTGTTATGCGTTTAAGTATTAAAGAACACGTACTTACATTTTTGTACAGAGATAAATTATTATTTCTGTTTAAAAATAATTACATGTCCTTTAAAAAACATATGTGTCGTTTTTCTTTGTAAATGCATTAAGCCCGGTATGAATATGTAATACATTTTTATTAATTTAATTTAATCTCTTAAATTTAATTGTTTAAGAGATTAAAACAAATTATTATAAAAAAAATAAGAACTACGCATCGAGTTGCTATAAAACATCAAGATAGTAAATTATTTCTCTATTTTGTATAAGGGTTATGATATGAACATTTATAATAAGATAATTCTTGCCATGTTTTAATGTTAAAAGCCAAACCTAATGAAAAAATGAAGATACTTCATATATATACATATTTTATTTTACTTTGACGAAACTTTGAAATATGTCTAAAATAAATAGTTTTTTATTTTTCTGTATAAAATTGATATGATCGCTTACGCAACAATCTTAAATTTGACTGAGTTATATTTAATATCAATAATGATTGTTAATGTATGTAAGTTTATGTTAATGGTGTAAGTTGTTTGTGATTTGTTTTCATATTGTGTCATTTCATGGTATTTTTTTTATTATAATAAACCAGTGAACGTTTTGTTTTATAATGATGCTATAAACTACTTAAAAAATAATAACTTCATTGTGTTTCATAGTTAAAAATTATAATTGTATTAAATATTACTGATATTAATTTAAGTACATAAGTATATATTTTATATACATAAATTGTTTTGAGATAGGCATAACATATGTACATATACGTATTATTTTGAATAATTTCAAATTTTAAGGCACCGCATTCAAAAACTAATAATTAAAATTTGTTCTGTTTTGAAAAAATGTCTGTTTTATTGGTTTGAATAGTTATTAATTAACAGTTAATATAAAATTTAAACGTTTACTATTTAATTTGAATACAAACATACTTTCATAAGCACTTTGAACTACAAAAAACATTTGTTAGGTGAAAACACGATCGAAGATTAGAAGATTCTAAGTTTCTTTTGCCACAAATCTTACTTGTATCAAATTAATATAAATGCTTGAATCAGTACTAAATAAGTTCTAAGCGACCGTCAGAAAAATTAAAACAGATCTAATTGCAGAGTGATTTTTGTCTATCGCTTAAACAATCGAAAATCGCTCAAAGTTTATGTGGCCTTCTTCATATACTATTTCATGTGTTTTTATTTTGTTGCTATAGTCAAATGTGATTCCCAGCGAGATTTCTGCCTGTGTAAGATGATCCACCTCAATTTAGTTGAGTATTGTCAGAATAATAATAATTTACATGAGTATTGTCAGAATAAAAGTTGCCATGGTAAAGTTCGTAAGTTGTTACAATAATATATAGTAATGAAAGTATCAAATTCGCTGCTATGTGCTAATGTTCCTGTTTTTTCATTTTTTTCGAAAGTGGTAAGATTTTTCAGTCACAAGAATGACAGATAATTAATCACTTTTGACTTTCACCTTACATTAATACAATAATATTTTTAGCCGATTCCACCTCTGAATAAATTCTATACACGCTTGTTAATAGGTACATTTTTTTCATTTTTAATACTTCATATTTAAATTTGTTTTTATTTTTAAATATTAATTTCAAATAATTCACTTTCAACTTGCACTGCACGTTTTTTTAAGCATATTACCAGAAAGTGAAAAGATATAAAAATACTTTTGCATACTTACAATGTTTTCAGTATATTTTCAGCGCAAATAGTTGTCTAAACAAAAATAATAGAGAACATTGATACATGTTTTTATTTGCAATGAACCTTGAATTTTGCATTTATCTATACATGCAAATTATTGTTGTTTTGTATACTAAAATGTTTATAAAAAACATTTCATTAATTGCTTTAAATTCGTTAAAATTAAATAAACGATCGCCACTTGAATGCAGAAGCCTACAGAAAATCAAGTAAGTAAAACTATTATAATTTTGTTACAAATTTTGTCTAGCCATTTGTTTAAGTTGTATTGATTATAAAAGTACTGCTTTTAACTCACATTATTTTTGAACTAAATTTTGTTTGTATAATGAAATACAAATTTGATATAAATGCAAAATACATTTTATTATATTATGTTTTATAGGCGGAAAAAGAAATATAGAAAATCATTGAATACAAAATTTAATAACAAAATTCATTATGCAAATTATGTTTATCTAAACATGTTTATCTAAACAGTTACCAACGTTTTATATGAAAGTTTAGTCTAATAAAGACTCTTACAAATTCACTTTATTTTAAACTTATTACTTTTGCATGTTTTTGTTATATCTATTAATGCATTAAATTTAAATTTAAATTTACAAGGCATAACGCTGTTGTCTTTAATAAAAAAATGTTGGAATTTTAAACCTCTGCCATGACTGTACTAAAAAAATTGTGCGATGACGATGTAAATGATTCTATAAATGATAACGTAAGCGATCGAAATTGTTCCTATTTAGTCAAATACGTGAAGCAAATCATTCGCACATTCGTTGGTTTTTTCTTTACAGAATGTCACCATTGGACCAATTACGGAATGCGATTCTGTTTAAGCTCGTATTGAATGGTGTTCAAAAAACATATATATAAATAATACCGTTGGCTTAATAAACATGTCTCTTAGAAACTTTGAAAAGTAACATAATACATAAAAAGCCAGCTTAGCGTAGAATAGGTCCAAGTGACATTTTTGGAAAACCGTTTTAAGTCAATTATTGGACTTGTATGTCCATGAAAGTGTGATGTTGAACACTTTTTTTTAACAGAATCCTGCTTTTGAAATATTTATATTTTGTCAAAAACACAAATTATTGTTGCAGCTGTGATCTAAATATTATGATAAATATTAATATTAGTTATACATATGTCTTAATATTTCTGTAGTTAGTGTAAGTTAGTCTAAGTTGTTCTTACCTTTTATAAAGTTAGAAGAACTGTTTTTTATTTTTCGTCAAAATTGAATCTTTAGTATGTAAAGTCTTACCGATTTTTCTATTTTCACTTTTCAGGCTAGTATTCTATATTTGTTTTAAGTCAATTGAATATTCATTCTATTCTTTATTACCAGTCAAAAATTAAAATAAAGTAGAAAGCAATTTTGAAAATTATTACAAGCATTACAAAACAAAAAGAGTGAAAATAATACTTACCATTGGGGGCACATAATCGTAACAGTAAATACTTTTACTTTATTGAATAAAATACCTTTTAAACCACATATAAGATGAAGAATATTGTATCTTTACTACGGCTGCTTACATAGAAATTTTTACAATTTAACTTTGAACAAATTTAATGAGACTTAGGCTTGTTTCACACTATACGGTTTTGACCGTACGGAAAAAAAACCGGACGGCGACATTTTGTTAGAGGCGCGAAGAAGAGCATATAAGCTTTCATATTATACGGTCACGGCCTCTAACAAAATGTTGCCGTCCGGTTTTTTGCCGTACGGTCAAAACCGTATGGTGTGAAATAAGCCTTAGGGACCGGCCACGCAATGAGCGACGAGCGACTGAGCGACGAGTCGCTGAGAGACGCAAAAAAATAAAACACATGAGATCGTATGGAGGTGGCCACATAAACCCTAAGAGACTGAGCGATTTTTTAAGCGACAGAGCGACGCACGTCCTTCTCTTGCCAAAGAGAAGCTCTGCAAAAATCTCAAAGAAATTGGTGTTGGTAAGCAAATGACCAAAAAAGCTACATCAATTGATTGTAATGAACTTAACCACAAATTCACTACATTAAATGCCTCATACTCTGAGAACCAAATGGATGAGTCACAACTATTTGAAACACCGTTAAACGGACTTTCTTGGTCTGGTTTTAGTTTCTCTTCCGTTGATGAAACTGACGTTTTAGAAAGCATCTTAGCCATAAAGTCTACCTCCGTCGGTGTTGATGGCCTGCATCCAGTTTTTTGAAAGCCATACTGCCCTATGCTGAAATACATAACTCATATATTCAACTCTATTCTTATGACCAGTACATTTCCCGCGGCTTGGAAACAAGCCAAGGTTAAACCTATTCCTAAAAATCGTGAATGTGATGATTTCCGACCCATATCTATTTTACCATACCTTTCCAAGGCTTTGGAAAGACTAATGAATATACAAATAAGGGGTTTTCTTAGTGCCAATGGAATGATATGCATCAATCAATCAGGTTTTAGACCTATTAGATTTCTTTAAGGCATTCGACACCGTCAATCGTATCACACTTTGTAAAAAGCTTAAAAATCAGTTTTGCTTCACATCACAATCAGCAAAACTCATTCTTTCTTATTTAACTGATAGGTCCCAGCCAGTGTATGCTAACGACTCTTACTTACTTACTTAAGGTGGCGCTACAGTCCTGTGTGAACTAGGGCCTCACCCAACAAACTTCTCCATCTAGCTCGGTCCCTAGCTAGATGTCTCCAGTTTCGCGCTCCGAGTTGGGTGAGGTCACCTTCCACTTGTGCGCGCCACCTGATTCGCGGTCTTCCTCTACTGCGCTGTCCTGTGGGTGTGGATTCGAAGACTTTCCGGGCCGGAGCATTGGTTTCCATGCGCTCTACGTGACCTAGCCATCTTAGTCGTTGGACTTTTACCCTTCTTGCTAAGTCTACGTCGCTGTACAGCCCGTACAGCTCGTCGTTCCATCTTCTCCTCCACTCCCCTTCGATGCATACGGGACCGTAGATCACACGAAGAATCTTTCTCTCGAAACGACCCAAGGTGCTTTCATCCGCTTTTGTCAAAGTCCATGCTTCTGCACCGTATAGCAGGACGGGGATGATAAGGGTCTTATATAGCGACACTTTGGTCCTTCGAGAGAGAATTTTTCCACTCAATTGCTTTCTTAACCCAAAGAAACAGCGGTTAGCAAGAGTTATTCTTCGTTTGATCTCAGCGCTGGTGTTGTTTTCTGCGTTTACAGCGGAGCCTAGGTAGACGAAGTCCTTGACTACCTCAAAGTTACGTCTGTCGATGGTGACGTTTTGACCAAGACGTCGGTGTTGTAGGTCCTTTCTTGATGACAGCATGTACTTTGTTTTGCCCTCATTAACCGTTAAACCCATTTTTGCCGCCTCTGCCTCAATACTCACAAAAGCCCCATTGACATCACGCTGAGTTCTTCCGATTATGTCAATGTCATCAGCATATGCTAGTAATTGGACAGACTTTTGAAAGATAGTGCCTCTGGTGTTGACGTGTGAGCTTTGCACTATTCTTTCAAGTACGATGTTAAAAAAATCACATGACAGCGCATCACCTTGTCTAAAACCTTTTTTGACATCGAAAGGTTCAGTTAAGTTGTTTCCAACCTTTATGGAGCAGCGTGAATTCTCCATGGTCATCCTGCACAAACGGACGAGTTTGGCAGGGATGCCAAAACTAGACATGGCTCTATACAGTTCGTCCCTGTAGATACTGTCATATGCGGCCTTGAAATCGATGAAAAGATGGTGGGTGTCGATTTGGTGTTCTTGGGTTTTTTCCAGGATCTGCCGTAATGTGAATATTTGATCGACTGTGGACTTTCCTGGTCTAAAACCACACTGATAAGGACCTATCAGGTTGTTGACGATGGGCTTTAGACGTTCACATATTACGGCAGAGAGGATTTTATAAGCGATGTTAAGTAGACTGATTTCTCTATAATTGGTGCAGTTTAGAGGGTCTCCTTTTTTCAGGATCGGGCAAACAATACTGAGGTTCCATTCATCGGGCATGCTTTCTTCCGACCATATCTTACAGATAAGTTGGTGCATGCTCCTAACCCACTTATCTCCAGCTGCTTTAAAGAGCTCGGCATTCAAGCCATCCGCTCCAGCGGCTTTGTTAGACTTCAGCTTAGATATAGCAATCTTTACTTCGTCTAAGTCGGGAGGACGGGATTGTTGGCTTTCGTCGTCTATGTTGAATGGATCATCCTGCCTGACAGCGGAATTCGGTTCGTCGTCGCCGTTATACAGTCTGCAGAAGTGCTCCTTCCATATCCTCAGCATTGACTGCGGTTCCACTATGATGTTTCCACTTTCGTCTTTGCAGCCTTCGGTTCTAGGTTTATGTACTTGTGAATTTCGTTTCACCTGTTCATAAAACTTTCGAACTTCGTTTCTGCTTTTAAACCTCTCAACATCTTCGACCGCACGCTTCTCATGCTCTCTCTTTTTCCTTCTGAGAAGTCGGTGTTCCTCTCGCCTCTTCTGCTCATAGAGCTCATGAGCAGCTCTCGTCCTTTTATGCAGCGCCGCCTTGCGTGCCTGTTGTTTGGCTGCATTTGCCTGCCGACATTCCTCATCAAACCAGGGGTTCCTTGTTGGTGGTCGCTTGAAACCCAGCACGTCAGAGGCGGCTTCTCTGAGTGCGTCTTGGCAATGTTGCCACTGGTTTTCTATACATTGTGTTGGCGGCACACAACTTCGAGAGAGGTTACTTGTAACTCGGTCGGAGAAGGATTTGGCGATCTCTTGCGATTGTAGCCGTTCGACGTTGTACCTTCTCCCAACATCTCCCTGTTTTGCCTTGGGCCTGGAAACCCGAAGTGCTACCTTGGCTACAACAAGGTAGTGGTCCGAGTCGATGTTAGCTCCTCGGAAAGTTCGGACATCCATGATGCTGGAAGCGTGTCTGGCGTCGATCGCAATATGGTCAATCTGGTTGACGGTAGATTGATCTGGAGATCTCCAAGTTCCTTTGTGGATGTTGAGGTGTGGAAAACGCGTACTGGCTACCATGACGTTTCGCCCCGCAGCAAAATCTATGAGCCTGAATCCGTTGTCGGAAGTGTTGTCGTGCAGGCTGTTTTTCCCGATTATTCCACCAAAGATGTCTTCCCTTCCTAGCTTGGCATTAAAATCGCCCAGGACAATTTTAATATCGTAGCTAGGACACTGCTCGTATGTTTTGTCTAAGAGCTCGAAGAACATATCTTTGGTGTTGTCATCCTTCTCATCTGTGGGGGCGTGCGCGCATATCAGGCTAATGTTGCCGAATTTAGCCTTGATGCGGATGGTCATGAGGCGCTCGTTGATGCACCTATAGCTTAAGACTTGTTGCCTAAGTCTGGCTCCAATGACGAAGCCGCATCCAAATAAGCGCTGTTGGTTTTCTCGGTAGCAGTCACCATAGTAGATATCGCAGTTTTTCATCCTCTTTTTGCCCGGCCCATCCCATCGTATTTCCTGGATGGCGGTGATGTCTGCTTTATAGCAGTCTAGGGCCTCCGCTAATTCTTCGGCTGCACGTGGTCTGTTAAGGGACCTAACATTCCACGTGCATATCCGAAGTTCGTTGTCCTTAATTCGTTTGCGTTGGTTGTCAGCAGTAAATCCGTCCGTATCCGAGGCTTGTTGGTGCTTCGCAACTATAAGATTTTTACGTGGTCAGGAAGTCACCCTGACGGCACAACCCCCAACCTGGAGGGCCAGATCCTTAGTATAACTCCAAGGACGGGGAGCCGGATAAACCGCTCCTTATAGGCCTGGGCTCCGAATAAGTCGTAGAAGCCCTATAAGGTGTTCACTAAGTAGTTCAACCTTACTGGAACTGTAGACGCCACCGTTGATTCCATCTCGGGAATTCCTCCGCTGCCGTCTGGATAAGGAGAGGTGCCTTAGTGGACGCACCTCTCCCCCCTCTCTCGTTTGCTGCCCCCAACAACTTTCCACTGGGGTTGGAACCCAATCTCTAGTTGAGGTACTAGGCACCCGATGTTCACCACGGGGAGGTGAGAGTAGGAGTTGGTAGACAGAGGTTGGTTTTGAGAAAAACCTGTGGACGCTTGTGTCCTCTTGAATGCACATGTCTACCATTTGAACATCATGCTAACGACTCGATGTCTTCATTTCTACCTTTGTGTAGAGGTGTTCCTCAGGGCTCTATTTTGGGCCCTCTGTTGTTTTCTATGTATATAAATGATCTACCTTCCTGTTCGCTGAACTCCTCCTTGCACATGTATGCGGATGTTGTACAATTATATAATAGTTTTTCACTTGGAATGCTGGAGAATGGCGCATACGAAGTAAATGAGGATTTGGATAAAATAGTTGTCTGGTCCCGTAAAAACGACCTTTGTTTGAATCCTAAAAAATCGAAGTGCTTAGTAATTTCCAGAATCAATATTGACACTTCCTATTTTCCGACAATTTATCTGAAGAATACAGCAATTGGTTTCGTTGATTCGGCGAAATTGGGAGTAACGTTTAATAAAACTTTAAATTTTAATGGCCATATAAGACTAACGTTAGGAAAGTTGTATGGTGGTCTTCGTATGCTTTGGACTTCTCATTATTTAATACCATTGAAAACCCGATCTATGTTAGCTAAGACCTTAATCGTTCCAGTTATGCTTTTTTGTTGTGAAGTTTTCAGTAACCGTGACTATGAGCACAAGCGCAGACTTAACGTTGCGTTCAATAGCATAGCACGTTATGTTTATGGGCTTAGGAAATATGACCACATATCTCACTTTTCTAAATCTTTATACGGCATCACTCTGGAAAATCTATTCAAACACAGAACTTTAACCTTGCTTCACAATGTTTTACAATCACGTCAACCGGAATACCTATTTAATAAAATTATTTTCCCACAATCTAGTAGATCTTGTGACCTTATCCCAATACGCTGCTCATATTTAGTATCTGAACGACAGTTTTATGTGTATGCTTTTCGATTATGGAATTCACTCCCTCGTTCTATTAGGATGATAAGCTGTACGACCCGGTTTCGAGGAGTGCTCAGAGAATTTTTTGAGAGATTTTGATGATGATAATTTTTCTATTTGTTTTTTTATATTAATTTTTTAATATTTTAAGGATATGCTTAATTATTTTTCCTTTTCTAATGTTTAAGATACTTATGATATAAAAAGGATTTTCTTTCATTTTTGTTCTTGAATTAAATATCAAATGTCACTCAAGCAATTGTATAACGAATATACTTATAGTATTAAGGTACTGATGTTTACTCTAATTTATAAGATATTGTATCTTATTGAGTAAATTATAAGAAATAAATAAATAAAAATAAATAAAATAATTTCAGCTGTCCAAAGCCGCCCAGTGCTATGGCAGGACACCCACAAAGATTACAAAAATAAAAAGAGGCTGGGATGCGACCCACACTGATAACTTCCCATCCCGTCTGTCGATTTGTCTTGTTAAAAAGGTTTGTAGGTTTTCGTGTTTTGTCGAAAGTAAATTTTTACCAAGTTTTAGTATTGTTTTTTTTTTGTTTTTTTTTTAAGAATTTTTCTCAAAATTTTACTGAATGTTGACAACAATATTTTTTCAAAAGATAAAATTAATTCAAAGCCAATATCTCAAAGTTTTGAAAAGATACTTAAATCGAAAATCAATTTTTAACAACTTTTGTTCATTTTTTTTTAGATTTTTAATTTTTTGTAAAAAAAACTGTCAATTCGATTTTTCTCAAAATTTTACTGAAAGTTGAAAACAATATTTTTTAAAAGATAAAATTAGCTTAAAGTCAATATCTCAAAGTTTTAAAAAGATATTTGAGCCGAAAATTAATTTTTACTAACTTTCATTAATTTGTTTAGGTTTTTATTTTTTGTAAACAAAACCGTCAATTCGATTTTTCTCAAAATTTTACCAGATGTTTAAAACGTTATTCTTCGTTGTACAAAATTGTTTTGGAGATAAAATTATTTTTTAATATTCGAGGTGACAAATTTTTTTTTTCAATTTTTTTTATTTATAAAAAAACCGTTTATTGGAATATTTTCCAAAAATATATTTGTTTGGTATCACGTTACAATATATAATACAAAATTTAATTCAAGTCTCTAGCATTATCGGTTCGTAAGATATTTCGGGTTAACCAAAATGTTCACCTTTTTTTTAAATTGCTATGGTAAAAAAACCACCCACGCAATTTTTTTGAGAGTCCTTTCTGCATCTTTCTGCATTATTATCTGTATAACAACAATTATTTGAAGTCGCTATCTCTACTGGTTCTTGAGCTAGGGACGACGAAAAAAACGTCGCGAACATACGGACGTACAAACGTACGTACACACGCACACACAGAAATCTCTCTAAAAAAATCTTTTATTTAGACTCTAGGGACCTTGAAACGTCGAGAAATGCCAAAATTTTCAATTCGACAAATCGAACCGTTTACAATAACTTCCTATGGGAAGATAAAAATTTCACCGATAAAGAGTGGGAAAAAGTTGGACAGATTTGTAATTGTTCTGGTAAGTTTTTATTTATTTAATCTTTAATTACAAATAGTGCTTTTTGTTCAAAAGATGGTACTGACATACGACAATATTGCCAAAATCGATCTGGAAATCTGCGAAGATTTAGATATAAATGATGAAATTCACCATAATTTTCCCTTTCACGATTCTCGATCTTATTACAGATCTATAAATATGAACGCGACTTTCAACTAGTAAGCTATGATGAAACGCACTTAAAGATTGCATTTTTACAAGTTCCAACTAATCGCTCAGCGACGTGTCGTTTAGTAAATGGCCACACATCGCTCAGATTAGTCGCTCAGCGACTCGTCGTTCAGTCGCTCAGACGCTCGTCGTTCATTGCGTGGCCGGACCCTTATAGAAATAAAAAATGGTAAAAATAACACAAAATCGTCTCTCCTGTAAACTTTATAACATTGACATATGTACGTTTTTGTGCCACTAGGGCGACGAATTATAGTTTCTTTTTTTTAAATTAGTTGTGGACAAAAAATTTTGTATATCGACGATTTAAAAAAAAAGTTTTATGTAGTGCTAGGTTGATGTCAAGTTAGCACTACACTTTTTGATTTTGTTAAAACTAAGTACGCAATTAGTTGACAATTATTTGTTGTAAATTAGTTGTGGAAAGAAAAGAATTCCAAAAATGTTTGTTACTTTCATTTTTTTAAAAAAAGGGATACATATGTAGTGCTAACTTGACACCGTGAGTATAGGCATTAAACAAGGATGTTCGAAAATGTAACGATGCAATTAATTGTAGCTTTTTTGTTTAAAATTAGTTGTGGAAAGAAAAAAATTCCAAAAATTTGTTTACTTTCATTTTTTTTTAAAGGAAGTATGTAGTGCTAACGTGACACCGTGAGTCCATGCATAAAACAAGGATATTCGAAAATGTAGCAATGCAATTATGTAATTTTAGCTTTTTTGTTTAAAATTAGTTGTGCAAAGAAAAAAATTCCAAATATTTCTTTACTTAAATTTTTTTTAAAAAGGGAGTATGTAGTGCTAACATGACACCGTGAGTCCAGGCATAAAACAAGGATATTCGAAAATGTAACGATGCTATTAATTGTAGCTTCCAAATTCCAAAAAAATTTGTACATTCATTTTTTTAAAAAGGGGGTATGTAGTGAATGCGTGAAGTTAGCCCTCCCTTTCTTCGATTTTCCTATTTTGGAAAGTTGTTCCGCATTGTTCCAAAGTTTTTGTTTTGAAAAACAATTTTCATTTTTTTTAAAGCCTACATTTTAATAAAACATGAATAAGCACATTTACAGGAACAAAAACTTGGTTTATAAACTATTATTTACGCTGATGATCGAACTTTTAAAAATGATCTCCATGTCTTTTAATTTATTACAAAATTTTTTAGCTCCCCTTTTTAAGAAATCACAAATTCCAAAAAATGTTCCAAGTTAAATTTTCCCCAGTTCGTGTCCAAATTTCGTCCAAAACCATAAGCACATATAGCTTAAGGCGAACAAAAACGAAAAAAAAAATGTTTTCCTATTTAGTGCCCACCCTTGAAAGAATTTAAAATTTTAAGCCAAGGCTGTATTCTTTCAGCAAAACCAAAAGATCTTTTAGATTTCGACTCTACTACTAAGATTTTCTATTAAACTTTTCTTTTTTTTTTTTTTTAACAATTTGATCTGAGTTATTATGCATGTAAATATATTTTATAAATGTGGGTTTTTGTAAAGGGGGGGGGGGATGTTTTTTTGAACGTAGGCATAATCATTATTTATTTCACAGAGTCGAAATCTAAAAGATCTTTTGGTTTTGCTGAAAGAATACAGCTTTGGCATAAAATTTTAAATGCTTTCAAGGGTAGGCACTAAACCGGAAAAACATTTTTTTTTTCGTTTTTGTTCGCCTTAAGCTATATTTGCTTATGGTTTTGGATGAAATTTGGACACGAACTGGGGGAAATTTAACTTGGAACATTTTTTGGAATTTGTGATTTCTTAAAAGAGGAGCTGAAAAAATGTTTACAAAATTAAAAGACATCGAGATTATTTTTGATAGTTCGATCATCAGCGTAAATTAATAATAGTTTATAAGCCAAGTTTTGGTTCCTGTACATGTGCTTAATCATGTTTTATTAAAATGTAGGCTTTAAAAAAAATAAAAAAGACGTTTTTTTTGGATTTTTGAAAAATAAAATTCGGGGGCAATATCTTTTAAAATATACATTTCACGACTCGTAGTTGTTGGAACAATGGTAAGAACACTTTTTAGAATCTAAAAAAATATAAAGTTAGAATTTCGAAAAAAGGGGGGCTAGAATTTTTTCAAATTTTGCCTTTATCTTTTAAAATTTTTATCATAGAGGACCAAAAATTTGGAACAATGTTCAGAACAACCTGGAACAATTTTCAAAAAATCGATTTTCGAAAAAGGGGGTCTAGGTCAAAAACAGTTTTTCGGGTATAAGACCCCCATTTTTGGGTGTTTTTCAAAAAAAAAAAAACTTTGGAACAATGCGGGACAACTTTCCAAAATAAAGGGTGTCCCAAAATTAACGCAAGATTTGAATTTGCCGCCATTTGTGCAGTGAAGTGTTGGCAACCCTGAAAAAAAAGCAATTTGACAGCTAACAGTATAGGGTTATTAAAAATGGAGCGTTACACGAGAGAACAACGTGTCTTCATTATTAAAGAATATTTCAAAAATAGTGAAAGCTTGGCGGCTGCAGTTCGAAAATTTCATACAAAATATGGTGCTCGATATCGCGACATGATTACACAGTTCTTTCTGCCAAAATTGGATGATATTGATGTGTCCAATATGTGGTTTCAACAAGACGGTGCCACATGTCATACAGCCCGTGAAACAATTCAATTACTGCATGAGACATTTCCAGGTCGTGTACTCTCTCGTTTCGGTGATCAAAATTGGCCTCCTAGATCGTGTGATTTAACACCATTAGACTTCTTTTTATGGGGTTATTTGAAATCACAAGTCTATTTCAATAAGCCCACAACCACCCGTGCATTAAAGGAGGAGATTCAACGCTGCATCAACGAAATTCAGCCACATTTATGCAGAATGGTCATGGAAAATTTCAACAAAAGAGTGCGCATGTGCATGCAAAGCCGTGGAGGTCATTTGTCCGATGTGTTATTCCATACATAACCCTATCCTATGTACTTTACGAGTCAATAAAAATATAACTATCAAAAGACTAAAAACGGCGTTTTCTATTGAATTCAAATCTTGCGTTAATTTTGGGACACCCTTTAGGAAAATCAAAAAAAGAGGTGGCTAACTTCACGCACTCACTACATACCCCCTTTTTTAATAAAATTAAAGTAAAAAATTTGTTTTGAATTTTTTTCGTTGCACAAATAATTTTAAACAAAAAAGCTACAATTAATTGCATCGTTACATTTTCGAATATCCTTGTTTTATGCCTGGACTCACGGTGTCAAGTTAGCACTACATACTCCCTTTAAAAAAAAATCAAAGTAAACAAATTTTTGGAATTTTTTTCTTTCCAAAACAAATTTAAAACAAATAATTGTCAACTAATTGCGTATTTAGTTTTAACAAAATCAAAAAGTGTAGAGCTAACTTGACATCAACCTAGCACTACATACCACTTTTTTTTTTAAATCGTCGAGCTACAAATTTTTTTTCCACAACTAATTTACAACAAAAAAGCTACAATTAACTGCATACTTAGTTTTTTAAATTTCGAAAAATGTAGTGCTAACTTGACAGTCGTAAAAATATGTTTGTATTGCTTTACAAGAGTGCGCCCATTTAGAACCGTTATTTAGTTTTAAATTTTCTCAGGAACTAATGAACGGATATACATTTTTTTTTCAACAAAAACTTCTATTATTTGTACTTTAAAAAAAAATACTTTTGTTTCAAAACTCGAAATCTCAACAATAACGGGTCAGCATTTTTTATTAAGCTCAAATAAAAACCTATATTTCTGAGCTCTAAATAACTACATATTATTATGGAAGACGAATCAATCCACTTCTATACAGATGGGTCAAAAACTAATAAGGGGGTTTGTGGAGGCGTGTACTCTGAACGACTAAAATTAAGGCTCTCATCCCGCCTTCATAATCACTCCGGCCTGACTGCCTGAGAAAATCTAGATATCATGTGATGAAATTACGTTTTCTTTAAGTCAGGATGAGATTTCTTTATTGCTATATGTTCTTCGTGGAACACGCTGGAGAGATTATGAAGGATAAGAGACTTAATTTTAGTAGTTCAGAGTACACGAACCACCTCATTAGATTTTGACCCATTTGTATAGAAGGGGATTGGATCGCCTTCAAGTAGGTAATGCCCTCCCAGAAAGATCTGGAAGGTATTTAAATCTGTGAGTTTCTGTCGAACTTTAGTTGGGGGATGGTGTAGCCTGCGAACTTTGGAATTGATTCTAAATAATTAAGAATTAGGGAATTCTTATTATTATTAGTCCTATGATAAAGCTCTGAGGCGAATAACAGAGTTTGCTACCTGTTGTTTCCTTTGTGCTGCAGATGTGGTCGCAGGAAGCGATCCGCTTATACATAGGCAAAAATTTAGTTTTTGTTGTCTAAAATGAGATTCAGAACTTAACTTTATCTGAAATTTTTAATTGGATGCCTTTTATAAAAGGAGGTTAATATAGGGAATTTAATTTTTCCTGAAGCATAGAACTTAATCGGTTTTTTGGGATGACAACACCTTATTCATTCTGATGATGTTTCCCTGAAACTGATATAGCAACATCATCTTGTCAGAATTTCATTTACCAGGTTCCAGAGGAGAGAAAACAGCACACCACCTTGACAACTCTTCTGGCAGAAGAGTCCCTAGTTTTGAGTAAATAAATCTACTTGTCAGCATTTTATGAATTAACTCTCTACGTTGAGAGATGTTAGTAAAGAAGTAATTGCAGATGTGTGCACGTTGTAAAGGGAGTACAAGATAGTGCTTACTAGATTTACCCTTACTGTGACTAAGATAGAAATCATGTATCAATGCTTGCTCTTAGTTGGATATAAATCAATCTTTTTAAGGTCTTAAGAAAGAATAATGATAGACGTACAATTGTTAGATCTTTAATTTGCGAGGATTTACCCGCCTATGAAGACAACATTAACTTTCATCCACATTGAAGTAATATAGACCAGATTTAGGCAGCTGGCAGCTGAAAATTATCTCAAAGATAAGTGTTATTATATCCGCGGCTTTCTGGACCTCGGCTGGTATTATGCGATCTGGTTCTGCCTTAAGCTGGTGAAACACTATCGCAGTTTGTATTTTGTGGTTAAACCTTGTGGGTATTATACGATATTGTAACGTAGGATAAAATCAAAAAGAGACTCACCTCTGTCGTTTATATCTGTACTTCCAATAATTCCAATATCCAATGATTACGCTGATCTTCTGCCGTTTTGTTTCAGTGATGATTTTTCCCAGGCTCTAACCAGGGAGTGTGTCAAATATACGTTGACTCTAGCTAGCATTTCCCCTTGGTTATTTCCAGCCTTTAATGAGGTACTTCTATCACTGAAATTATAGACCAGGACTATATTTTATCCCCGTTTCTGGCCAGACAAAAAAGAAGTGAGACCGAAGCCTTAATGGAGTGTTGGAGATTTTGCCTACAATAAGGCAGATCAACCTTCACCACGGACTTGTTCTGGTCTTTCGAGTCTGAGGATGAACCCAGGAGTTTATCCTCACTCAGAAGAAGCTTACATATCTAAGTAGTCCTCAGTCTCCATAGTGGTCTGACTATTGTCGACTTTAGTAGAAGGCTGAGTTGTAATCGAGGAGGTACATGGGTACATCGTCAACCTCAGGTATGAGGGAGACGATCTTCGAGTCCTCTCGATCACGAGTTCACCTTCCAGTGGGTGTGGTTGCTGCTAACTTCGGCTACCTCATCTTCTTGTAGACACGCATTGTGATCATCTCACCCACAATGTCATTTCTATAAAGAACCTTTTACTTACTCGAGCTTAGCGACTTTCCTGTTGTGAGTCGGCAGCGATGGATTGCTATCCTTGATCATCAAGAATGTCTTCAATGCCAGGATGTTCGGCTGGATCCCAGTAAGGCCTCTTGGTCTGCTAGGGATGTCCTACTCAGCAACAACCTCGAGTCTCGCACCAGGCCAAAAGTCACCTAACATAACAGCGACCACGACTTTATCCTTTGTGCATAGCTAAAGGCCGAATGGGATTGGGAAAGTGCTAGTGTTGTGCACACTAGGCCGTTTTTTGTAGGTGTTGCCCTCTCCAGGGATTTTTCACGCTTTGACGTGGAGTCGTTGCTGAACCTTGCTGTGGCAAGAACATCTTTTGCCCGTTCTACACGAGCTCCTTGCTGTTAATTCCTTCTAGCCTCCGATGGTACACCAGGGGCCTTCAGGACTCTCGCAGGTTGTCACCTTTGTTTGTAAGAGTTTTTCGAAGGTTTATCCTTCTTAATGCTCATCTTGAGAGGTGTGCTATCGTTCGTAGTGCGAGGACCGTTTATCACAAACCTGCCACTACTAGAAACAGATATTGCTACCGTCGTACTCTCACTGCTACTTGGCATTACTACTTTACTTCAATTGAAGTAGTAGATTTACTTCATACTTTGCACCACACACAATACTAAACACAAAAAATGAGTAATTTTTCAAAGCATAGAAACTTACTGAACTCTTGTGTACAGAAAAGTTCGCTTGTGTATATGCATATGCAGTGGGATTTCCCCTTTATCTTATTTTTTTCTATATTCCTCTGCGGTTCTGTCGTAATCGTTATGCTCTGCAAAAAACTTAAGAGCCAAGACAGTTTTTTAAAATAACGAATTATTTGATCCACCGAAAAATGTGTAGGCCTATTTTGTTTTATGTTAATAGAGGATTTTCAAGGAATAACCATTTTCTTATTTATTATACAAAAAAGGTGCCTGTGGCTGAGAGAAACCACAGGAACTTTTTCTGTGCTAGCTGCAGGAGAAACGGTAAGAGGCTTTGAAGCCAAAGTAAGAAAGGGAGTTCCGTCTATACAGAGATTCATCTTATATAGATAAGGCCAGTTAAACCGAAGGTTGCCATGTATTCGGGTACTTCTTTAACTATTGAGTTATTTTTGAATTGAAATGTGGCCACTAGTTCTCGATACATTGTGTAGGTGGCAAAGAACTTTGGGAGAGGTTATTTGTAACTCGGTCGGAGAAGAATTTGGCGATCTCTTGCGATTGTAGCCGTTCGACGTTGTATCTTCTCCCAGCATCTCCCTGTTTTGACTTGGGTCTGGAAACCCGAGGTGCTACCTTAGCTACAACGAGGTAGTGGTCCGAGTCGATTTTAGCGATGCTGGAAGTGTGTCTAGCGTCAAACGCAATATGGTCAATCTGGTTGATGATAGATCTGTCTTGAGAACTCCAAGTTCCTTTGTGAATGTTGAGGTGTGGAAAACGCGTACTGGCTACCATGACATTTAGTCCCGCAGCAAAGTCGATGAGCCTGAATCCGTTGTCGGAAGTGTTGTCGTGCAGGCTGTTTTTCCCGATTATTCCACCAAAGATGTCTTCCCTCGGTTCGAGAATCTACTAGGTTGTTCTCGATGCTTAACGAAGCGAGTTCTCCTCTTAATCACTAGATGCTTATCGAAGCGAGTTCTCCTATTAGCCACTAGATGTTTCTCGATGCTTAACGAAGTGAGTTCTTAATCACTAGATGCTTAACGAAGCGAGTTCTCCTCTTAATCACAAGATGTTGCCCCTTATTCTTAATGTTCTACACAAGTGTTTATTACTACAAATAAACGGTTGCTACGTACTTATTCTACTATAACACGATATTAAAAGAGATAAAAAGTGTATACACATTACATTGCCCCCTCCTTAGGATTGATCGTCCCGAACAAATCCATCGTTCTCATCACCACTGTAGCGATGTAGCCGGTCACGATGTACCACTTTAGGTTTTCCTCTGACTTCCTTTTGTATCCGGTACACGACATCGTTGATTTTTGTAATGACTGTATATGGACCTTCCCAGTCCCGTTTAAGTTTCGGTGACAACCCTTCTGGTCGATGGGGATTGTAAAGCCACACCCAATCTCCTGCTTGGAACTCTGTTGTTGACGCTCGTATATCGTAGCGTGTTTTCATTCGGCCACTGAACATCTTTATTTTCAACCTGGTATTGTCGTGGATCTGAAGGAGTCTTTCTCTGAGGTCATCAATGTAGTCATCCTCGGCTTGCGGCTCCGACGTGGAACATCCAAATTTTATTTCGCTCGGCAGTCTGATGTTCCTTCCCATCAAAATCTCAGATGGTGTATGGCCAGTTGAGCTATGTCTTGCACTTCGATACGCCATCAAAAACAGTGGAATGTGTCGATCCCAATCTCGCTGGTTGTCGTCCACAACTTTGCAAAGATGTTCCTTCAGGGTTCGGTTGAATCGTTCGACCATGCCATCAGATTGTGGGTAAAGTGGTTGTTAAGTTCTTAACGATGTGAACAAATAATCAAAAAAAAATAAAATAGACGAAAAATAACTCAAGGAGAAGACGACGCACTAGTTTGAAGGTTTTCACAAAACTGACTTTATTGTTTAATAGAATTTACATTTCTTGAAAATGATGAATTATGAAAAGTGCAACTATGCAATAAAAATTCCAAGCGTGAGAACAGATGAATGGCAAATATCAAAAGTGGAACACGAGAAGCGTGAACTACAAAGTTTTCAACTGGTCACAAACTTGAATTAATAACAGAAAATAATATTTTGTTGCACCTATGCAAAAATGATTTACAAATTAAGATGATCCATTTGGCCTTACAATACTACTGGCCGCATGGTTTAAGGTAAAAAGAAAAAAAGTTAAAATGAAATTTGAATGAAATTTTAATGAAATTTGAACATACTCCCCCCTTTTGAGGGTTCTTAACTCTCTAAATTTTACTTATTGAATTCTTTGACTTATTTTTAAACGTTGACCTCGAAAGTTCTCGGCATAGGGGTTGGTCTTCTTTTTCGACGAAAAAGAGTGAAGATAATCCCAATCATGCATGCCAATAACAACAGACTGCTTCCATAGTGATGATAATCATGTGAGTTGATATCAGTGGGGGCAGGCAGTTACTTGGATTTGTCCATTACATCTTTGATTTTAGACTTTAGATCTTCAAACTCGGATGGGTCAATATGATTCGTTTCAATAGGTGTGTCTATTGTCTTTGATGTTGTCTCTTCAGTTATGCTCCAGAAACTTTCATTCGCGCTAGGAATAAAAGGTGAGGTTATTTTGCTGGGTCTACCACGATATCTAGAAATTAATTATCTAGAAAGTAAAAATCTCGAATATGAAAATCTCGAAAACAAAAATCTAGAATGGAAAAAATCTCGAAAACAAAAATCGAGAAAATAAAATCTCGAAATGCCAAAATCTAGAAAAAAAAATCTCTAATGCAAAAATCCAGAATGTATGTTTGAATTTTTGAGGCAATGTTTAAAATTCGCGCGAATTTTAAACATTGTCTCAAAAATTCAAACATACATTCTGGATAACTTACTTCTCTTAACAAACTTGAAATTGACAAGTAAAGTTATCAATCATACAATTGCACATTGCTACTCATGCACCTGTGAGAACAGTTACCCATCTAAACACATTGTCAATGAAACTGTAAGAACATCCACAGTAAATTCAGTATTATTAAAGTTGACAAGTAAGGTTAGTTGAGTCCTGGCACAGAAGGCTTAAGGTTTTAGTTGGAAGGCCTCACATTGGCCTGTACAAATTAATTGAAATTTTGTCGAATGAATCTGTTCATGTTAGGTGTCTTGTTGAAAAACTTCAGATGGGAGAGGAGACTAGAGTTAGACGAGAGTACTTACAAAAAGAAAAACGTATCTTGAAAGTCCTCGACGAAAAGGAAGAGAAAAGATATGTTGGGTTCCTAAGAAGTCTTGCGGCTAACACAAATTTATAATACTTGTGTTAAGTATTTGTTTTGTTTTTTTTTGTTTTGTTTATAATACATATTTAATTTGTTTTTGTTTTCTTTTTTTGTTTATTATTTTGATTTTCTTATTGTTTGCAACTATTTTTCTTGCTCAGAAAATAAAATATTGGGTAAACTGATGTATTTGTGTTTTATTGAGTTTTAACTGTTAAAAATACAAAAAAAATCTCGAATTTTTATTTTTTTTCGAGATTTTTTTCTAGATAGAGTCTTTCGAGATTTTTGTTAATTCTGGATTTTTGTGGATTCGAGATTTTTGCGTTCTATATAATTTTTTTTTATTTTCGAGATTTTCGGCATTCTAGATTTCTTCATGATCCCTATTTTGCTCTCATAATTAGTTTTACCTTTAATGACGATGTTGGGCAGTTGAAGAACACAAGGTTTCTTGAACTCCAGAACACCATTTCCAGACAAACTAATGGCTGTGCTTTTATCGCCGCAAATCAGATGGCCAGACATTTTTGATGGAATAGAGAAAATCCAACTGTTCGAAGATTTAAGTCCTTTCCAAACATTTTGTGAATGTGCCGCCTTTAAGGTGCATTTGCTGAAGCTCTCCTCTTTATGATTTAGTAAAGCCATTTCGCAAATCTCTGAAGTTCCTTGCTGGATTATAGTTGGGTGCACTTGGTTGCACATGTAGTTGGTTGACAATAATCGTTTGCATGCTCCCAGCTCGAGGCCACTCAATAAGAAATATCTATCTCTGGGTAATGACACAGCTAAATATTCAGCAGATATTTCTACTATAAACGTCTTGTTTCTGTGAATTATAGGAATGGTTAAAAGATTAAAAAGTTGAAATTCTTCAGCATCCGTCAGGGGTAGTAACATTTCAAACACAATTGAATCATTTAAGCACCGACCTTTTACTGATGACATTTTGTACATATCAATAACTGAACCTTCTGGCAATGATAAATAGGAAGGCAAGTTACTTTTAACAAGCTTCAGTTGCTCACTTAATTGCTTGGGTGTTATAAGCTGTGGATTTATGTTTCCGTGATTTAAATCCAAAAGAACATCTAAAAGCATTTCTTGTATGTGCTCGAAATTTGTGAGAACAAGAATCAAATATGAAGTCAATGATCCGAGATTCTGTTTTACCCCATTAACCTTTTGTTTCTCCTTGAAGATCGCAATGGTCTTTTCAAGATGTTCATTTAAAGCCTTAAACTGATCTTGAACTTGAATGTGATCACATTCTTCGCATCTGCAATTAAACTTTGTTTTCTCAAAAGTTCAATCAAATGATTTTCGTTCTTATAGGCATTGTTGATTTGACCTTGAATTTTGTCTGCACTCTCTTTGTCAAGGATACCAAACAAACTATGTGCCAGAGTTCCCACAATGTCAAATGGTGATCTTGCTATCCTGGTTCGTTCATATTTTGGTGCATGATAATTGTGAAGCAACTCATTGTTATGTTCGATAACTGCGATCCTGTTTCGCAGTGTGTCTATTATTGGCTCATAATACATTTGATTACCAATTTCTTTTGTACATATATCTTGCATTCTGTTGACATATGCTTTAAGCTCATGGAATTCTTGCCAGTATGTTGTCAAATTGTAAAATACAAAAATTTTCCAGTACGTGTTTACCGTACTAATTCTGCCAACATCTTCAAAATATATACCAACGCCATCATCGAGTTCCTTGATATTTACTTGCTCCTGTGTTACCGTCTGACATAAAGATGTGGGTATTATGATGATTGCCAAAAGTAAGATCGAAAGTAGTGTCAAGTTTTGTGTTTTTCTTGGTCTTAAACTTCTCGTGCTTCTCTTGGGTTCAAGACCGGAGCAATCTGAATTTTTTTTCTTTATTCTCTTGTTCATCTGTTGGAAGTGGGCAAAGATTATGTATTGCTCTTTGATGAAACTCTGAAAGTGATTGGATTTTTGCAACTCTATTTGCAACAAAAGTTTCCCAGGTATAAGAGGGTGATTTAAGCCAGGCTAAGACGGTTGTAGAATCTGTATAAAAGCATACCTTGTCAATTTTCTTTGGAAGTATTTGAATTACCCTATCCACTAATTCCACCATAAGTACTGCTGCTTGTAGTTCCAGGTGGGCTATGCTGACAGCTTTCAAAGGCACAACTCTTGATTTTGAGCAAAGAAGTTGGCAAAAGCTTTGGTTTCTTTCATCAATTGATCTTAAGTAAACGCACGAACCAAATGCACTTAAGCTGCTATCAGAGAAGGCATGAAGTTCTATTGTCTTAGCAGAAGGAAGAAGAACGTATCGTGGAATGCTTATCTTGTTCATGAGGGAGAATTGCCCAATGTAGTTTATCCACTTTTGAGCCTTTTCAGTTGGAAGATTTTCATCCCAAGACAGTTTTGATTTCCACAACTCTTGTAAAAATAGCTTGCCAATGACGATTATAGACCCAAGTAAGCCAAGAGGATCGAAAAGTCTTACAAGATCAGCTAAAACTGTTCGCTTTGTTATCTGAGTAGTTATTTTATTTACCTTTTCGTCATTGAAGCTGAATTTGAAGACATCTTGTGAAGGATCCCATATTAGTCCTAACGTTTTGACTATCTCATATTGATGAAATGTTACTAGTTTTTCTTTATCTTCTTCAGGAATTCCTTCTAAAATCATAGGATGATTGGAACAACATTTTTTCAATTCAAAATTACCTGCTTTGAGTAGACAAACTATCTCATTAAGTAACTCATGAGCGTCATCAATAGTCTCTGAACCGGCCAAGCAATCATCCACGTACACATTGTTTTTAACGGCCTGTGAAGCTCTATAAAATGTATCTTGATTGTCTTCTGCTAGTTTAACAAGACATCTGGTTGCAAGGTAAGAGGCCGATGCTGTCCCATAAGTAACAGTGTTTAATTTATACAGCTGCAATGGCTCATCAGTTCTTGGTCTCCAAAAAATAAGTTGAAAGGCTCGATCTTCCTCTTGTAATAACACCTGGCGATACATCTTTGTTATGTCTGCTGTAAAGACGTATCTGTGCATTCTGAATTTCAGAACTATTGAAAATAGATCTGGTTGAACTGTTGGTCCCACCATGAGTATATCATTTAGTGAGTGGCCAGAAGTCGTCTTGGCTGAAGCATCAAAAACTACTCGAAGTTTTGTTGATGAACTTTCGGGTTTCATGACGCAATGATGAGGTATGATGTAGTGTCTCTCTGGAATATTATTCTTGCCAATTGGTGTCATGTGACCCGATGTTTTATATTCTTCCATGAAGCTGGTGTAGGATTTTTTTAGCTCTTCATCCTTGTTTAATTTGCTTTCTAATGAAAGAAACCTTTTCCTTGCTACTTGAAGGGAGTCACCTAAAAATATGGAAGGATCCTCCTTAAATGGCAATTTAACAACAAATTTACCTTCTGAATTCCGAGTTGTATTCTTCTTGAAATGTTCTTCACATTGATGTTCTTCTTCGCTCTGAGTGTTAATGGGAGTGTCATGGCTTTCTGTTTCCCAGAAGGAGCGAACGAGTTTATCCAACGATGTCATCGATGGCCTTGTGACTATTTGGCAATGAGCATTCGAATTTGAAGCTGGAGCACTTCCGGCTACGATCCAACCTAACTCTGATTTACGTAATATTGGTAGTTCGTTTGAAATCCTGTATTCTCCTGGTAAAAATAGGTCGAAGAAAAGTTCAGCTCCCAACAGCATGTCGATTTGATTAGCTTTGCAGAATGAAGGATCTGCCAGCTCGATGTGAGTAGGAATCTTCCACAGGGAAACGTCGATTTCTTGACAGCACTGGTAGTCACTTATACGAGACATGAGGTTCGCTTCAATTGTGGCTTTATAAGTCGATGTTCTGGATTCAAAAGTTACTGAGGCCACAAACTCAGACCTGCACTCTTGCGCACCTATTCCACTGATTGAAATATCCTTACGATGCTTCTTGATTCCTAACTGCTGTAGGAACGATGTTGTGACGAAATTTAACTGACAACCAGAGTCAAGAAGAGCTCTGCACGGGATTCGCATACATAAGATGAAATCACATTGACCACTGCCGTTGCAAGGTAAACATGACGCTTCTTGAATTGCGTTTCTGCTGCTGTAATAACTGCTTGATGTACTGGCTGTGGAACCTTGTTTATAGTACCTTTCTCACCCGACTGATGTGTAGCTGGTGAGTCATTGCCGTTTTCTTGTGGATGATGTAATTTTTGTTGCCGCTTCTGCTGGTGAAGTAGTGTATTGTGGGGCATGTTGCATTTTTGGCATTTTCGGGATGAGCATGATTGGGTGAAATGGCCTTTCTTCAAACAATTCCTGCACAACATCAGCCTGTGAACAGCTTTTCCTCGTTCTGAACCTGAAAGAGACAAAAATGTATTACATTTGTAAATACCATGCTTACTTGAGTTGCAAAAATGGCAAATGAGTGCTATATCCTGATCAATCTTGGGAGCTATGGCCACGGTTGACTTCCTTCCAATATCATAGCTACAAGTGGCTTCCAGGCTCTGGAACTTCTTCCTGTCATCTCGGGTGTTGATGGCTTCTAGAGTCTGGAATCTTGACTCAACGAACTTCAGGAACTCTTCGATGGTGGGGCTGCTTCTCGGATCCTTTATCGCAAGGTGTACTACTATTGGATCCCAACTTGCGATGTCAATGTTCAGGTTGGTGATTACTTGCAAACACTCCTTCGTATTGTCATGGAGTCTTCTTAAGCTGGAACTTGTTGCTGTGGTGACTGGCTGCGTTAATAACTTGTTAAATTGAGCGGTCAACAGCAATCTTTTATTGTTGAAGCGTTCAACAAGTACACCCCAAGCTACCTCGTAGTTGCTGTCTGTTGGCTTGAAGTTTTGAATCAATTCGTGGGCCTTTCCAGTTACATTCGCTCTCAAGAAATATAATTTTTGAGCCGGTGGTATTGGCTGATCATGAATCATTTGCTTGAACAGGTCATGGAATTGTAACCAGTTCAAGTATTCACCATCGAATTTAGGAAGCTCGATTTTCGGAAGCTTCATCATTACACTCAGAGGTTTTGGTTCACATCCCTTTTCTTGAGTTGTTGAAATGTCCGCAAAAAGCTTCAAGAAAGTCTCCTCTACCCTTTCTTGTAAATTGAAGTACTCTTCTACTTCCTCTGCACTCAGATCCTGATCCAACTTACGATATAAACACGTAATCTCATCCCAATTCTGCTCCAAACTTCTTGCTTTAATTTGGGAGAATTGTTCACTTTTATTAAAAGACGATTACTCAAGTGCCTTGCTCAATGATCTCTTTAAGATGTTTATCAACAAGAGATATCTTGCCTTGTTATTCATTTGCGCTCTTGATGGTATGGTTAACTCCCTTTCTGTATTTGAATCTGTACTTGTAAAAGTTCCCTCCTTGGTTTTGGGAATCGCACCTGTTTGAATGCCATGTCTATTGATATCCTCTGCAGGCTTTTCCTTGAGAGTATTGGGTTTGCCTGCCTTTTTACTTGCTTCTTGAAGATCATCTGGGTTTTGATCCTGTGGTTGCGTTAATTCAGCAATTCGTCGATGTATATTGGTAGTCATGAGTTCTGCTGCCTTTCGTATCAGTTCAAAATTATCCTTTTGAAAGTAAGGATGGTCCATCTGGTCCGAGAATCTCTCTCGCAAAATAGAATCATTCTGATCAAATTCTTCCCACAAAGGCTCTAATTGCCCTTTTTTCTTGCTCAGGAATCTAGAGTCTTCCTAGTGGTACTATCTTTGTTATAATTCCGAACGATGGTACAAATTGCTTCGCCTACTTGTTCTTGCTGACCGGTGATGTCTTCAATAGTTTGGTCATCATTCCTGTGAGCCATTGTAATTATTTTTGATTTTATTATTCGCACTTGCACTAAAACGATGTAATTATTTCACAATAAATCACTCCACCAAAACTCTTTTTTACTGCTACCACTTTAAATGATTTTATTATTTTAAACAAATTACTGCAGGCCACTAAAACTCTTTTTAATGTGTCCTGTCACGGTAGCCAATGTTAAGTTCTTAACGATGTGAACAAATAATCAAAAAAATAAAATAGACGAAAAATAACTCAAGGAGAAGACGACGCACTAGTTTGAAGGTTTTCACAAAACTGACTTTATTGTTTAATAGAATTTACATTTCTTAAAAATGATGAATTATGAAAAGTGCAACTATGCAATAAAAATTCCAAGCGTGAGAACAGATGAATGGCAAATATCAAAAGTGGAACACGAGAAGCGTGAACTACAAAGTTTTCAACTGGTCACACACTTGAATTAATAACAGAAAATAATATTTTGTTGCATTTGGCCTTACAATACTACTGGCCGCATGGTTTAAGGTAAAAAGAAAAAAAGTTAAAATGAAATTTGAATGAAATTTGAACAGTGGTGTTGTTCTTGTTTTCTTGATGTCAAGAAGCCCAAACTTCCTGAAATATGTTTGATTCAAAATTCCTTCCCTGGTCAGAATGCAGTTCTAATGGAACGCTGAATCTGCTCACCCAGTTGAAGACAATTTGGTCTGCGACTGTTTTGGCTTCTTGGTTTGGAATGACGTATGCTTCAGGCCACTTGCTGAAATAATCCATGACGAACAGAATATAACGATTTCCATTATTTGTTTCCGGAAATGGACCCGCCACGTCTACTACAATCCTTTCGAAGGGTGCTCCGACATTATACTGCTGCATTTGGCTGTGATTCTTTTTGTTCGGGCCTTTGGTGGCAGCACAGGTATCGCAATTTCGGCACCACTTCTCGACATCTTCCCTTGCATGTAGCCAGTAGAATCGTTGTGGAACCTTTTCTAGCGTCTTGTTCATTCCTAGATGGCCACCCGAAACTGCACCATGCATCTCTCGCAGAACGTCCATAACCTTCGATCTCGGTAAGACTAGCTGCATTACATAAGACTTTCCATCTGCTGATTCCCATTTACGTCGAAGGACACCCTCTTGGACATGAAACGAGTCCCACTGTGCCCAATAGGCCTTCAGAGTCGGACTTCTGTCGGAGATATCAGCCCATTGTGGTTTTTCCTGGTGTTCCTTCCAAGCGAGGACGGGTTCGATATCTGAGTCTTCTTGTTGAGCCTTCCTCAACTCGTCGTTACTCCAGCCATAAATGGGATCGGCTCTGGTTCATTGGACAGTAACCACTTTTTTTTCTTCTTGTCGTCTGCAATGCTTACAGTCTTTCTTACATGGTCTGCTCTTGTTGTCACGTTTCGTTTGATAAACCTGGATGTCGTTCCTTGGGCCATCGATACCAGAAACCAGCTTCTGCCCCTTAAAGTTGGTTCTTATTTGTTTTCCCGGATGGGAATCAACTTCGTTGTTGGTGTTACTTTGAGCTGTAAAATTACTTCTGTTTCCAAAGTGTTGCCATGCGGTTCCTCTTCGCGGTAATCTGCACTGTCGCTGTAGATGCCCAGTCTTAATGCAGTTCCAGCATCGTGCTACTCCTCCTCGCTGACTCCTTTCCACAGTAGCCTTCTGACAAGAGCATTCTTGGACTTCTAATTTTCTTACGCGATGCACGTTTTGGGAAGCTTGTTCTGCAGCTTCCATCGTCAGAGCGAAAGCCAATGCTTCTGGTAGTATTCGCTTCCCGCAGTACGGATAGCCCTTTGGAGATTTATATCGCCCACAGCTCTCACAAAGGCTTCAACAGCAAGTTGATTTATTATTTCGTTACCAGCTGTTTGATATGCCACGTGAACCAATCACTCGATATCTGCCTAAAGCTGCTGCAGAGTTTCACCTCTTTTCTGTTTCCTATTGTTAATCTGAACTCGGAAGACTTCTGCCATGTGGCTATTCCCTAACCGCTGTTTGATTGCGTTTACCAGAACTGTGAAATTACCACTCTTTTCTGCTGGGATGGTTTGTAGCAGTTCAGCAGCAGATCCTCTTAAAGCAAGCGTAAGAGCAATGTATTTTTCGTGATCATCCCAGCCGTTTGTTAACGCTGCTGCTTCAAACTGTTTCTTGTAGATGGACCACGGAATCTGCCCATCAAAGCTTGGAGGATTCACTTCTCTCTTCCTTGAGCACTCACCAGAAGGTGCTCGAGCTTTCATCTTTCGCACTTTTTCTAGTTCATTTGTGAGGGTTTCGATTTGTTTGTTCATTTTCTTGAAACGTGCATTTTGTTTTTCGACGCGCTCGACGCGCTCTTCAAGAGTATTGATTTTCTCTTCTAAGTCCGCAAACCTGCCTTCTAAAAGGTTTCTCTGTTCGTCGAACCGCTCTAGAATATTCTGCTGTTCTTTCTTTTGGTCGCTTCTTTGGGCTTCTAGTTGTTTGAGAATATTCTGCTGTTCTTGCTTTTGGTCACTTCTTTGGGCTTCTAGTTGTTTCAGGACATCATTTTTATTTTCTTCAAATTTGGCTAAAAGAACTGACATCATGTTAGATAAGGCAACATTTGGATTTACCTCTTCCACTTTTGCTTCTAATTCGAAAGCAAACGTATGTGGGTCTTCATTTTGATGCTCCAGATATTCCTGCAGCCATTTAACGAGTTCGGTTTTTACTCCTGTCCCACTTAAGCCACGTTTGCTTAGTTCGGTCTTTAGCTCAGGGACAGTTAAGTCTTTCAAAACTTTACTCATATGTTTTTTTTTTTTTATTTTTAACTTCACTACTTTACACAAAATAGTTCAATCACTCCTCACTGTTTTTATTCTCAATAAGTTTTAATTCCACTTCTGACACCAATGTAATATTCGGCTTGGTCCGACAGTTAAAACTTAATAAAACACAATTTTACTTTATTTAAATTGTTCCAAACTTATTTGTTGAACACTTTCAATTATTACTTTTCACACACAGTCTTTACTTTCAATTATTACTTTTTAAGCAGTCTTTACTTTATCGCAGTTCACAACCAATAATCCGCTTCGCTTCCGAGCGCCTATTTATATACCTCAAATCGGTTCGAGAATCTACTAGGTTGTTCTCGATGCTTAACGAAGCGAGTTCTCCTCTTAATCACTAGATGCTTAACGAAGCGAGTTCTCCTATTAGCCACTAGATGTTTCTCGATGCTTAACGAAGTGAGTTCTCCTCTTAATCACTAGATATTGCCCCTTATTCTAAATGTTCTACACAAGTGTTTATTACTACAAATAAACGGTTGCTACGTACTTATTCTGCTATAACACGATATTAAAAATACATATTACAATATGTATGACGTATACGTTTGACACAGAAAAACCTTACTAGGTTAGCTTTTTAAGATGTCAGGAAGACTGCCAAGACATGGGCACACTTTTAAAAAATAAACTACCCTTAGGTCAAATATTTTGCGTTTTCAGTTTTTGGTTGTATGTGAACTTTATTTTTCAGGTTTCCTATAATTTGTTGTATTTATTATCAGTTGAAATACTCTTTTTGATACTGTGTTGCAAATATATTACGGGTAAGTAACATTATTTTAAGAATGCATAATTTGTGGTTCCAGTTTTTTTGAAATGGCAACCTTTCATTTCTTATTTCTTAAACAGAAATAATAAACTCCCGTTCACATCATTTTACATATATTTGATATGTAAAATGACAATTATTACTAATCATTCCTGTTATTTGTTACTGAAACTTAAAGAGTAAAATGCTGATGCTTAATTCTTTCGCATAATTTTCCATTTTATTTATATACCTACTTATGTTTCTCGTTTTTAACAATGTTAACTAAGTTTGTACTTGAACAATGCTTCATTGTTGGTGCAGACTTTAACATCATAAATAGGTAAGTAAATTACAAAAATTGACATGACCACTTCAAAAAAATATGAGTGCCTATACATTTTTCTTAATCTATTCCTTGTTTCCTCACACTCACTTTTTTAACATTACTGTCAAAAGATGAATAAACTTTATTTCAATAATTTTGATGACAAGAAAGAGCATGCACATGTAAAATTAATAAAAGTTGAAAAATGATACAGAAATAAGTCACTAAAGTATAAAAAATATTTATTTATTTTCAAAAACACATGACTACGAAGAGCGTTTACATAAATTTGTTTATGCATATGTAACATACATACATACGTATTTAACCCCTCAAAGACACACAAATCAAAAATTAGGTACATTTGTTCATCACAATTATTTTGTTGTTATTTTATTATCTAAAGACCTTGTTTTATTTGTATGTTTTAAAATTTATATTGCAACAACCATTATTTATCATTATTATGATTTTTTATTATTATCAAATATTTACAACCTCAGGCATTAGATTAGTTTGTTGGGACATTTCATTTAAATGTATATGTATGCATACATAATATACATATAATATATAATATATATGCATATAATAATATACACATATCGTATGGAAATAATATACCTACATTAATATTTTTTTCTTTTGCGTGCCTTTACTTCTCACCCACAAAAACTTCTTCCAAATATTCTAGAGTGTACCAGTACTTCGTACATTTGGCAACCACCAAGTAGCGTAGCGGGAGCTTGTACCTCTACCACCTCCACTTCATTCACCACAACCACAAAAAAGTATTACAATTGCAACAACCGACAATAACTCTACTACAGATACCACCACACCCATAACAAGTTACACAAACAACAGTATATCAACACAACCACCACCATTGCCACTAAAAAATAGCCATAAGCAAAATATTTTAAGCAAGTTGCCAACTAATGGAAATAGCGCCCATCACACTCAACAACAGTCACACTATGCAACTCACCATCCCTATCATCTACCACATCACAAATTCAACTCTCTTGATCGACACGCTGGAAGTGTCTCAAACGATCCCGAATTATTTGACTTTAAACAGTTGAGTGCACAATATATGAAAACGATCGATAATATTGGCCATTATGCTGTTGCCAATTTGCAATTTCGTAGTCAATCAAAAAGCCAGATATATCAACAGTCGAGTAGTGGTACTGATTCTTTATCTAAACCGCTTCAATACCATTCAAATTCGAGTTTAAATCACTATCAAACTTCGCCGGTGGTAAATAATTATCATATGACTAAGAACCATAATTTTTCTACGAAACAACATCACAGCTTAAAACACAATAAAAATAAGAGTAAGGGCATAATGGGTATTGGCGGACAGATGTCTTCAAAGAATGAATCTTGTAGTGAAGAGGTACAAAAGCAACATCAAAACCGCCATAATCAAAAACATAGCAATACACCTAACTCTACAAGGAGCCAATGTAGTTCGACCGATAGCATACAATTTGATAATAATTATTATTAAGTAGAATGGGATAGTCTATATAAATAGCAATAAGTATTATGTAGTATCTTATACAAATGTATTAAAAACTTATCGAATAGATATCCTATTATCTGTCATTACACGATGCATGCGTGTTCTACAAACTCCTTACTGCGCCGCCGTTTCGCCAATTGATTCAAGCATAAAATTATAATACTTAGAAGGGATTACGTAACGTACGTGGGTACGTATGTCTGTTTTTAATTTATTTTTATAATTTGTAATCTACTTTGTAATACTTAATTATTTCGTCTTATATGTATATATTTATGAAGCAGAATAGAAACAAGAGTAACAAAAACAAACGAAATGTCAAACAAACAAACAACACATTTTTGTGTTTGCTTGCTTACTTTCTGCACTTAAGTATGTACATATGTATGTATGTATGTACATACAATTTTCGAGTTGTCATATTCATCTGGATGCATCGTGTAATAGCAGCAGTACAATATATATGTGTATATAACACTATCCAAAGAGATAAGTGATCTTTTCCGAAACGTGTAAGTTTTGGGTTTCCAATTTGAATATTTTTAAATCAAAATATTGTTTTTAATGTAATACCTATATTCTCGTATCACGATGCATAATTATATAAACAGGTATGTATAGACAGAATGTAATAATTTTAATAGAAAAATGCATTTGTCATAAATATGTATGTATTTAAGTACTTACTAGGGCCTATTTATGTATATTGTATGTAAACAAAATATATAATAAAGTATAGTAAAAAAAGTGAAAAGATTTATATCAATTTAAAGGTATTTCTGCAGATTTTTTTTTCACGACGCTACGGTACAATTTTTAACATGATGTATGTATGTATTTGTTGGTTGTAGCGTTGAGTGGTACCATGCACGAATCTGACGAAACTTATTAACATGATCTATTCAAGTTTTCAATAAGTTTAACGTTTAAGAAGGTTAATCTTCTTTTTATTACTTGCTGCATGTCACTTACACTAAAATACTAATAAATTCTGTGGCTACAAGCACAAACAACAACCTCTTTTAATTTTTCAGAAAAGTAGTTTAAACATTTAATAAATGTATTCCTCTCGTAATTTTGTTGATATTTTGTTAATAAATTGATTTATATCTTTTATATATTTTAAACAAAATGATTTGAAAAAATAAAAGTACTGAAGTAAAATGTATAACTGTTGCCTTGCAATGCTAAGTACCGTCTAGGCATATGCACAAAATCTAAATTTTCGACATGTTATTTTTTTGTAACCGCTCTCACTTCTAAATGCTTCTCGTTAAAAAAAATGATTTTATGATCTCCAAAGTTAGGTACAAATCTTTTTTATCAATGAACGTTTAAAAATAACAAGCTAGCTAAAAACTAAACTACTATATATGTATAGACATATGACCATAATAACTTTGTATGCTCACTTTGGATATTTGGGGACTATTCGTTATGAATATGCAGTATGTATGCAAAGATATGCAGCAAACAACAAAAATTAAATCCAAATTGGACATTTAACGTATCGCAGTGTGCGGTGTTACAAAAGTGTAACTAACATCTCCTATGCTCAAAAATTAACTATGAAAAAAAAAAACAATAATTAAAAGATGAAACATAACTAAACAAAATAGAAGAAATGTGTATTCGATATAATAATACCCATGTAATTTAGTGTCGCGGACAGGAATTTAGCTTTATTATAAAAATAAAGAGTTGCCATTATGTTTTAAAAATGTTGTCGGGCATTGGACGCATAAATTCCAGCCAATTTTCGACCACTTTTTTCAGCAATTGGGGCCGGACACATGGCCAAGCCGAATATTCTCTTCCAAGGCGTCAATTGAATCGGGCATATTTAGACAAGCGCCTTCACGTTACTCCACCAGACCGGTGATAAATCGCACTATCTTCGAGGCAACGGCGCGGCGCGCGCACAGTGGGGCACCTTGTATGGGAGAGCGGACAAAACTCTATAAAATCTAAACTAATAAACCGATTTCAATGAAATTTTCAGGAATGATAGCCAATAGCAAAACATTTCCACGCCCACTAAAAGTGAAAATGGCTTTTTTTCGGAAAACATATCTGAAAACAAAGATTTGTTTACCAAATTTAATGTACATATATTGCAAATATAATAAATAGCCAAAAAAGCATTTTGAAAGCATTGTAAATTACTAAAAATTCAGTTTTAATATGCTTTAGAAAAGGAACATCCAAGAGCTCGGCAATAACGGGTTGAGGATGGTCATGGATTTTTCCAAATGCATTCTTCGTTTTCTAGTTGCACAAGTCTTAAAGGCACTAGGGATGTAAGAAATAAATGTTCATCACAAACACTTCCCATTGAAACTTCGTAGTTTTGCATATAGCGAATTTGACCACTTGCACCATCGCATCCCCATTTGGTGTGCAAGATAAGATTTTGGTCTTGGCTCACCATTGTCATTTTTTAAAAAGTTTAGAAAATTCTTTTACACGTGTAATCTATTAGGTCTTGCAAAGGAACATATATGCATAAGTTTCAGTAGCAGTCGAGTTATCCGGGTAGCACTTCTTTCTTGCTTCGGTAACTTTCTTATACGAAGGGAAGATACCGTGCCCAATTTCTTTCGTAGCGTTTGGAAGAATCTCATACTGCACTTTTGTCAATTTTGCCTGAATGCTCAAGGCAAGAGCAGAATCAGCATCAAAAGTTGAAATCTTTGGTGAAGATGTCGAAGCCGCAGCTTATATTATAACTTTAGGCACATTATCCCGAGGCTTACGAATTTTGCGCCTCTTACTGCAGCATTCTTCAAATGCTTTAACTGGCCTCCCACCAAGCCTGGCGTGCGATTCGACCAATCACGATTCTTATCAAGGAAAACACTTTAAAGTATCTACATATTAGCCGTGTTTTATTATTTTCAAAACAAAAACAACACTCGATATTGCTTTCTATTGAGAGCTTTTTTTACTAACCAAAAATTAGTTCGTATTCTGGTCCATAGATGGATAGGTTAATAGAAAGAGATTTGCAAGTTAAATGTTAAATAAAAACCACATTGTCTTATTTTTTTCCGATTAACTATGTCTTCATATTGTCAGTACCGTAAAACCCTATTACGAGACACTTTCAATTTCAGAAAATCGGAATACTTTCTACGAAACTTTTTGATATACTCAGTGCTGGGTTAATTAAGGGTTTTTTCACATAAGCCTCTTTTACTGTTTACCATATAAAATCAACGCCACCTACAAGATATTCGCATCATTATTAAATAACCGATTGACCCGTTGGATTCATGATAATAAGTTGCTTGGAGAATTTCAGGCAGGTTTTAGAAGTGGCTACTCGACTATCGACAATATTTTTGTACTGTGTTGTGCCCGTCACTATTATTGTGCTTACCATGCATAATATCTTCTAGTTAACTGCGGATATCCCTTCTGGATATGCATTTGTTTATGTTTATGAAATAAACATCAACTGCCACCGTAATGAGATACTTTTCTTAGGGTGCCTTATCTTCTTTTTATAATACAGCAAATATGCTGAGTGTGCAGCATCTCTCCATCCAAAATTAATATTAAGTATCTGTCGATGACAATTTATCGACACTGTAAATATAATTTCATATAATAAACGATTAGTCTTAATTCAGACGTTAAGAAAAGAACTTCGTCTTTTGTTTTATTGAACCACGCATAACAAATTGGTGCCAGCGGTGCGATATGCACTGAAAATAAAATTCCGGTGTTGTAAACCTTTGTACATAATGTAAATAAATTTTATTCCGGTAATATTTTAAGTTAAAAGTACGTATTCTGCTTTTTAAGTAATAACAATGGGGAACAAAATTAATAATCCCTATAATAACTTCTAAGTGCGTATTGAATTTAGCATCTTCTGCAAATATAATTGAATCCATATCAAAGTGATTGAAAGAAAAGAAGGAATGTGAGTGCACGTACAAACTTATCCATATTAATAAATTATTAAAACTTATAAAAGAGTTTGCAACTGAAAGTGAATAAAATAAAAAAAAAACTCGAACAATGTATATATTATTAAATAATAAGAGAACCAGAATTCCAGATTAAGAACGAAGGTGTAGTTTACCAGCCAGCCGAATCATCAAATTAAACATCATAATAATTGAATTATTGTAAGTAAAAAAAAAAAAAAAATAATAAAATATATTAAACAGTCAAAGTTTTTATTAAAATGAATAAGTAAAAGTATAAGTATAAGAATATAGTATAATGTTTAATGTATAATGTTGCCAGCGAAGCCATATAGTGAAGAAAAAATAGAAGAACATTATAAATACCTCGCGGAAAAAGCGAGAAGGATTAAAAAAGTAATTAAGGAAGGTCAAGAAGACATCCTTAATAATAATTGTTGAAAAAAAAAATAATTGCAAAACACATACGATTATATTAATATTGTGGATTAACAACAGTTTAACTTGAGTGATTTTCGTATATTTCAACAGTGAAGTATGCCTGATGAAAAAATGGATATTCCACTAAGTATTTTAATCCAATTTATCCCTAAATTCCGTGGAGAAGCTTCCGAAGCTTTTTCGTTTATACAAAATTGTGAAAATGCCTTTGAGCTCGCCAAAGAGCCTCATCATAAACCTTTATTGGCTTTTGCCAAATCATGCATTAGCGGCAACGCTTCGTCAATTTTAATGAACAAAACCTTAGACTCTTGGAGTCAATTAAAAGCAGAGCTTAACAAAGTATATAAAGAAAATTATTCAAACTTACAACTCCATAGAGAGTTGATACAGTTAAAACAACAGTATGATGAAACTGTCGTACAATATACGCAAAAATGCGAAACATTACAACGCAGAATGCTGCAAAATGAAATAGTTGATACTGAAACTTCTGATTGGAAAGGGAAAAGTGAATATATAAAACTAAATATTTTAAATGCTTTTGTTAACGGATTAAAAGAAAAAATAAGTTCATATGTCAACAATAGAAAGCCAGGGGATTTGAATTAGGCTAGCAGATATGCTATAGAAGAAGAATTAAGGTTAGGGCTACATGTTAATTTATTAAAACCTTCTAGTAGTAAGGATTATACAAACAAAAATACAGTTAGAATTAATACAATTACCTGCTTTGCATGCGGCAAAGTTGGACACAAGGCTAATGTCTGTCGCAACAGACATAACAGGCAAAATAATTACACTAATATCCAGCAGAATAGACAAAATAACCAAAGCAATACTCATACTCATTGGAGACGACCAAGTGGTCAGCCATTTGCGGCAAGAAATGTATCCAACCAAAATGGTCTGGGTTTTCGCAAAAGCGAATAGTTGGAGAGGTCAACATTTCGCTATTTAATGTAACAGAAAGTCCTCATATTATCATGAATTACAAAAATAAAAGCTGTAGAATTTTAATAGATACAGGAGCAGCTGTAAGCTTAATAAAAGTTGATAACATTTTTGAAAAGGACTTAACACAAAATAAATTTCTTAACTTTAAAGGTATAGGGAACGGAAACATAAAAAGTTTAGGTACATGTAATTTATCTGTGAATTTTGGGAATTCTGACTACTTAATAGAATTCCACGTCATAAATAAGGAGTATTTAAGTAATTATGACGGTATTATTGGCAATGATGTTTTGAAAGACAATGCTTTCATTGTAGATTATGATCGTAAAACTCTTAGGAGAAAGAACGAGAATATCTCCTTAAACTTCGGAAAAAGTGTAGAACTTGCCAAAGAAAAATCTCCTAGAAATAAGAAACGTTTTAATGAAAATATCAATTTTGAGGGGCAGTTCTTGGAAGAAATACCCCCCAGGTGTGAAGTTTTCAGGTTAGTGAATATAACTGATGGTCAGGGAAATCAATTTCCAGAAAATAGTGAAGTGGTAATACTCAGTGCGAAGATAAATGGTATATTGTTTCCAGATTGCGTTACTTTGGTGCGCAGTGATGGAAAAGGTTTAGTTAAAGTAATAAATGTTGATGAAGATATACATTACATTGAGCTCAAAGCTATTGGATACCCTTTAGAGGATTTCAATACAAATGAATCAGATTGTGAAGATGCCGACTTATTAGAAATCAATACATTCGAAATGAATGATGGTAGAATTGAGAAAATACTGAGTAATTTAAGAACTGACCATATGAATGAAGAAGAAGCCGATAGTATATTCGCTATAGCTAAAGAATATTGTGATACTTTTAGTTTAAAAGGAGATAAATTAACTACAACGAGTTTGGTAGAACATAAAATTAGAGTTAAAGAAAATAGTGAACCTATTTACACTAAATCGTACCGTTATCCAAAAATTCATGAAAAAGAGGTAGATAACCAAATTAAGAATTTAAAAGAAGAAGGGATTATAAGAGATAGTAAATCGCCGTGGAATTCACCTTTGTGGGTGGTCCCTAAGAAAAGGGATGCAAGTAAAGAAATGAAGTGGAGGATAGTAATCGATTACAGGCGGTTAAATGAAATTACTATTGCTGACAATTATCCACTCCCGAATATAAGTGAGATATTAGACCAGTTAGGTAATAGTAAATATTTCTCTGTTTTAGATCTTACATCTGGTTTTCATCAGATTCCAGTCGCTGAGGAAGATATAGAAAAGACTGCCTTTTCTACGCCATATGGGCATTATGAGTTCACGAAAATGCCTTTTGGGTTGAAAAACGCACCGGCGCACAGTGGAACGAATGTATGGGCTAAACGGCAAAATTAATATCTCTTGTATAAATGGTTCGAACTTAGTTATTATGTATGTAATCAACTAGTGCATTGAATATCTACGTTATGAACTAAAAAACGCATACAAAAATCAGTGATAAGTGCAACGCACAGCTTAATTCGACAAAAAAGAGTTGAGCAGCAAACTTTTTTTTTTAAATTCAAACTTTATTTTCATAATCTTGTTCATGTTTTTCAAGTCATATTTTTAAATTTAGCTATCGATTTTGTTATTAAAAACAATTCAAACATGATGTGATTACTATGTTATATAAAAAATAAAAGATAATGAAGAAATTTAAAATATAAATGATAATAAAGAAATAATTAAATGAATCAATCGGTATCGCTCTCTGATGCCCACACATTATCGTCCAAGTTATTGCTGAGTAGATATTGATCAATATATGCATCGATTCTAGGTAAATGTGAGCTATTTGAACGTAAATTTGAAATGAGTGGGTCTGAAGTAATTAATAAATGATTTATTAAATCAGTCATCGCACTTGTTCTAGAGCACTTTCGAATACGATCTAGCCTGGCCTTCCAAGTTTCCTTGTGTCTGGCTTCTAATGCTTCTTCCGAAAGAACACTAATAGGCAAATGAAAAAAAGAAATAATGTCTTTAGTATGAACCAGAAGCTTATGGACAGTGCTAGGCATATAAAACCAGCTCTATTTTGAAAGGTACGTTTCTTCCAAGAGTTTCACGAATCTTTCCAAATTAAATTCACAACCAGTTGCAATGGTCCTCAATATGATTTCGAAATTCCGTATGAGCTCCAAAGCACAAAAGCAGTTACAAATAGGAAGCTATCTGTATTCTCACTATTAGCAAATGTTTGTTTATAGTTTCTGTGTCCAAGCTACCATCAAAACCCCATTTGCATATGAGCTCGAACGAAGTGCTCATTATTCGGTGAAGATGATAATTTCTCTTTATTAATTTCGACTACGCTTTTAGAGGTTTTATTTAGTAAGGATCGAAGATTGACTTCAGCAACTGTTTCTGAAACAAAATCAATTTCGGGTAGTATTTCTGCTTTATATTTTTTTAAGTTTGTAATAACTTGGTAAACAATCTTTGTGGATGTCGTTGCTAACTGAAAGCAGAGGAGCGTACTTTCTCTTAGACAAATCCAAGTCAATGTACAAAGCTAGGTTTTGCTTTAGGGTCAAAGTTTTTTCCGATTTTTTGAGGAGAATATGAGAATCGGATCGAGATCTTAGCAGCACAGCTAAGCTAATCTGTGCTGTGTTGCGATGTAAGTTCTTGAACCCGCCGTTTTTTTGTGCGTTCGCTACATTCTTCAAAACTTTTTGAAGGTCTGTCTGTACTTGTTCTACCTTGTACACTAGGCAATTTGGCACTTAAAGGCAAATCAAGGCTAAGCCATCGTTCATTAATTTCCATGAACGTGTCACGTTTTCTTTGACAATTTTCCCACTTTTGCCTCAATTTTAGGCAATAATATTTAGAAACTTTTTTAATTTCAAGTTCTAGTTCTTTATTTAGATCTTCTAGCCCCAGTAATACACAAATTTTTGCAACAACACTTATTAATTTCTTCGACTTGTCATTCTCGATCCAACTTTGCAACAAGTCACCATTTTTGATTGATGGAGTTGAGCCTACAAAAATGGCAATAATTAAAAAAACGCAAATTTGCGCAAAAATTCCTTTCGGATTTAGAATATACACACATAGACCAACTTAAAACAGCACAAATCTCAAGGGGGCTTTTTGGGGTATTTTAGAAAACTCTACTTCAACACGAAATTCACCTTTTAACACGAAAATCTAATAAGACCTTCACTTCAGAGACAATATTACTAAAACCATGAAACAAATATAATTTCTTACAGCAGAATATGGTTTCCCATACCTTGATTACTATTATTTTCCATTTTATCCAAATTAATTATGAGCACAATTTAGTTAGAGACGAATTTAAATTATATAAAAAAAACACTCGTTCTTACTGCCTGCGAAAAATATTCCACTTGTCACTGTTTAACGCCCTATAACTTTTGCACGTGTTGATAAATTAAAATAATTTAAATGCAGTTATGACGTATAAATATATATATTAACATATCAATCACTCAAAAGTCCCGCAAAAATATTCAAAATTTGTATTTATTGCTATGGGTCGTCCCACTGTGCGGCGGCGCGGCGTGTTTTCATAGGCTTATGAACAGTGTTCTGAGTGGACTACAGGGTGTAAAGTGCTTCGTTTATTTAGATGACATAGTTATCTATGGAAAAACTCTTCACGAGCATAATCAAAAATTAATAGAGGTTTTTGAACAACTGCGTAGATCAAATTTAAAACTCCAAATGAATAAATGCGAATTTCTCAAAAAAGATGTTGCGTACTTAGGTCATGTTATTACAGAAAAAGGCGTTAAGCCAGATCCGCAAAAGGTGGAAGCACTCGATAAATTTAAGCCACCAAACAACCAAAAAGAAATAAAATCATTCCTCGGAATGATAGGTTACTACAGGAAATTCATCAAGGATTTCAGTAAGAAGGCGTTTCCTTTAAACAAATTATTGAAAAAGAATTCTGATTTTAAGTGGACTGAGGAGCAACAAAACTCATTTTTAGAACGAAAAGAAGCGTTAAGAAATGTCGTAATTTTACAATACCCAGATTATAATAAGAAATTCGTTATTACAACTGATGCAAGCAATTACGGTTTAGGGGCAGTATTAAGCCAAGAAAGTAATGGAAAAGATCTGCCATTGCAATTTATAAGCAGATCATTAAGTAAATCGGAGAAAAACTATTCTACAACGGAAAAGGAATGCTTGGCAATCGTATGGGCAGTAAAGGTTCTTAGACCATATGTATATGGTAGAAATTTTGTAATTCGATCTGATCATAAGCCTTTACAATGGCTTTTTAATGTGAAAGATCCTGGATCTCGATTAGTTCGATGGCGACTTAAATAAGAGGAATACGATTATTCGATTGAGTATAAAAAGGGTTGTGATAACGTTGTTGCAGACGAATTAAGTCGAAATATTAACATTTTAGAAGAGATAGATGAAAATGAAGACACGGATTTAGACGTAGAAAAAGAAGTTAATGAAATTCTAAATAACCGAACAGAAGAAGTTACAAGTGAAACCCTAATAGAAGAAGTTTTAGATGGTGAACTTAAAACTAAAATCTTGTAGGAGGTCATTGTGGCCAAAAAGCCACTATTAATAAAATAAAACAAAAATATAATTGGAAAGGTCTCAATAGAGATGTAATAACATATATTTCTAAATGTGTAGCTTGTCAAACAGAAAAAATAGATAGACATCCCTCAAGGAATCCAATGACCATTGTAACAAGTGCAAATCATGCATTAGAAAAAATCGCAATTGATTTGACAGGTCCTTATATTACAAAGGACAAAATTATCAACAAATACGGACTTACGATTCAAGACGATCTGTCTAAGTTTATTAAATTTGTTCCTATAGAAAGTAAAGAAGCTAGTATAGTGACTAAGGCTCTTGTAGAAAATTGGATACTTATATTTGGAGTACCAAAGATAATATTGTCTGACAACGGGACAGAATTTTGTAATTCTTTAATGAAGGAATTATCCGAAATATTTGGTTTTAAGAATATTACTACCAGTGTGGCTTACCCTCAATCAAATGGTAGTGTCGAAAGTGTATTATACCGTAGGTATATATTTAATAAAAGACTTAGTTGTGTGGACAATATATGTTTATTTAATGACTTAAGAATACCAACCGGTGAGCTGCTGCTCGTTTACAAAAGAGCAAGCTTACAAAATAGAGTTACTTCTCACATGGATGGTATTTACTGAAACTCATAATAGCGTGTTGCCAACTACGTATACTACATCTCCCCCTTTGGGAATAAAGTATTTTCTAACATACTTTAAAATAATTAAATTAAGATTTTTTTTTTTTTTTTTTTTTTTTTAAACAACATAATTCAATACATAGCATCTCATTTTTAAATTCATATGTAAGTATAGTATATTTGAAATTTAATTGATGTATGTACATACCTTTTTTGTAAATACAATTTTATAATTCTTTTGATTATTTAAATTTTATATTTTAAAATTCATATACATATAAGTATACCTAATATATTTTAAATTTAATTGATGTACCTATTATTTAAATTCAATTTTATATATCTTTTGATTATTGTATTTTTGATAAATTTTATATCGTATACAAAGTATAAACATTTTTTTTCTTTTGTTTTTTTTTTTGTTTAACTAATGTTGCATGTCTTCAAGAAGTGACAAAATGTTCGGCATGGGTACCTTATTTTGCGTCGTTTTAAATTTGTTTTTTTTTTTTTTTTTTTAGTGTCTTGGACGTAGAAAATATGAATTTCTTCTTATGTCTGTGGAATTGTTTTCTTTGTTTACCCAATATGAACGAGGAGATGAATGTTTTGCCATGATTGTTCCTTTTTCCCATCTATTATCATTATAATTTTTAAAAAAAACTCTTTCGTTTTCAGTAAAAGGATTTTTAAATTTAGTTTTCTTATTATAATATGTTTCATTACGTTTATTATTTAAATCATTACAGTTTTGAATCTCTTTGGAGTTTTCAGCTAGAAGCAAATCTGATTTTATAGGTAATAGAGTTCTCTTTCAAATCTATGTTTATTTTTTGTGGAAAGCTACCTAAACCTTCGAATAAATTTTTGTTTTCTTCAATTAATTGTTTTTTGTCCACATATTTTTTTTTTATTTCATTAACTCTTTTTACTAAATTTAAGTCTACACATGATTCTAACCCCAAGATACGTACATATATTTCCCTCTCGCGTCACAATGAACTCTATTAAATTTATCGAATTTTTAACTATGCACTTTAAAGCTACAACTCCTAGGGCATTCAAAACTGTACCACCATATGCTTGTAATTTTGTATCACATTTTTTTAATTCCAAGTTTTTAAATTCGGTTAAGAACTTGTTTGGCAACACATTCATATCAGCCCCAGTATCGAGTTTGAACTGGAATAATTTTCCCGATATTTTAATTAATTCAAACCAAGAACTTTTAATTAACTGTTTCGATTCAATCATATCAATCAAATAATCACTATCGCTAGAATCAAAATTCACTATTTCTAAATCATGCACTTCTTGTTTATTTTTTGATTTACATGCAATTGCAAAATGGTTCTTACGACCACATTTCTTACATTTAGTATTCCATGCCGGACATTTTCTTACCTCGTGATTCTGCATGCAATAAAAACACGATATTATTTTACTATGACCTTTCCCATTTTGTTGGTTTTGATCATTTTTAAATTTACTTGTACCATGTGATGTATCATAATTATTTTTTCTGTAATCTAAATAATTTGCATCAGTTTTTTTATTTATGTTATTTTTATGTGGTGTATTCATAACTGTGTCGAGTTGTTTGCTCGTTCCTGGTCCATGCTGTATGTGATTCATTTGTGTACTGGAAATTTCTGCTGCTCGTGCCATCTCAATTCTTTTTGACAAGTCCAGTTTCTCTGTCTCCATAAACCGTTTTTGGAGTGTTTTGTCTACTGTCCCTAAAACTATTCGATCCCGCAACATTCTGGGCTCATCCGAAAAAGCGCAATTTCTCACCATTTTTTTGATGTCCTTTAAGAAGTTATCGAACGGTTCTCCAATCTCCTGGTTCCTATTGTAAAATTTGAAGCTTTCATATACTTCATTCTGCTTTGGTTTGCAAAAATCTTCAAAACATTTTACAACTTCATCATACTTTTTGCTTTTGGCTTCATCTAAGTTAAATGAATTAAATATTTCTACTGCTTCTGGGCCAATCGCGTTAAGAAATATGGCAATTTTGACTTCATCATTTTTTTTATCGATCTCAGCAGCTATAGTAAATATCTTATAGTTTTGCCAAAACTTGCGCCAATTTTCTGCCAAGTTAGAGCCTTCCAAGCTCAATTGATCCACTTTGCGAATATAATCCATTCCTTTTCGTATTATTGTTCGGTATCTTATTTTCGGAGGTCTTCCCACAGGTTTTTTGTTATCAAGGTTTTTATTTTTTGCCTTTGTCATTTCCCATGCTAAATGTGTTTTATCACCTTGATAATATTATCCACGTGATGGTGCTGTCTTTTACATGCGATACAGTAATTTTCTTTTTATATTGTACCGACTACCGACTGCGCCATGTATTATACCGTAGGTATATATTTAATAAAAGACTTAGTTGTGTGGACAATATATGTTTATTTAATGACTTAAGAATACCAACAGGTGAGCTGCTGCTCGTTTACAAAAGAGCAAGCTTACAAAATAGAGTTACTTCTCACATGGATGATATTTACTGAAACTCATAATAGCGTGTTGCCAACTACGTATACTACAGAAAGAGCACATGCTCGACTCACAGAATATATTAGAACAGTAAGTAGGGAAAGTTCAGATAGCTCCAAAAACTGGGATGAATATATGAAGTATGCAAGTTTTTGTTATAATACGACCCAACATTCAAGCAGAGGCTTCACGCCTTACGAACTTGTTTTTGGTAGAACAACTAATAAACCTAGCGATGTAGATTATGAAGAAATTCAAACAACACATGATTATTCGACAGAACTAAGAATGAAGTTGTTAGCAATGGAAATAAAAGCTAAAGCAATTAGATAACAAAGAAAAATCTAAAGTCAGATATGATCAGAAATTAGGACCAAAATTAAGAGATATTCGATCAGGAGATAGAGTTTACGTAAAAGAAACAAGTGCAGGAAAGTTAGACCCGAAATGGTCAGCTCCTTATGTCGTATCTTCTGTAGAAGATAATAATATTATTGTTAAAAGAAACGGAAAATTAACCATTTATAATAAAAGTCGTGTCAAACTTTTTATAGGATATGGACGATCGCAGTCGGAATTGCAACAAGAATCAACATCGAGAAATTAGATGATCATAATGGATTTTATTTTAAATCACTTGGTACTATGAAAACAATCGATGGACACATGTCAGTCATTAATAGAATTGACCTAGCTGAAGTTGAAAATAGTATAGAGCATATTAAGTTACAAACTAATAACATTCATGAAGTATGTTTAAAATTATTCGGAGATTGCAGAGACTTAGCTGAAAAAGGAAAGAGAAGCTATAATAATTTATCAGGAAAAATGGTTACAATTTATAATTTATTAGGAACAAGGAAAAACAGAATACGAAGAGGATTAATAGATATTGTTGGTACGGGACTTAAAACATTATTTGGAACTATGGATAGTTCTGATGCAGAATATTATGATAAAATCATAGCAATTACAAAAGAAAACCAAGAATCTTTAAGAAAAGGATAAGTAGAAGAAATAAATATAATGAAAAAAGTAAATGATCAAAATAAGATATTAAATAATAATTATTATCGTATAGAAAACAAAACTAATGAAAATATAATAATATTAAATAAAGTTATTTCAAATATAAAAGATATAGAGAGGAGAGAACATGCTTTAGAATACTTGCAAGAAGTGCATAATTCAATAATTGATAAAAGTTTAGAATTAGAAATAGAATTAGAAAAAATTATTGATGCGATCCTATTTTTACAACTACAAATTATTCATCCATTTATAATCACTCCTGAAAAATTAATTGAAGCATTAATAAACAGTAAATATGAATATAAAATGTTATTTACTCCTAGTTTAATAGCTTATCAATTTATAGTTAAGCAAATTGATGTTAAATGTTATGAAAAAGATCATATGATACATGTTATCATATCTATTCCGATTTTGAAAGAAGAAACAATGGAAATATATGAAATAATCACTTTGCCAATTGTTGTAATTCAACAATTTACAATTTTTGAAAATAAAAATAATGTTCTCGCTATTACTCAAAATAGAGCTAATTTTGCATTAAAACATAATATGAATAATTGCTTAAATCATGATAATATATACGTATGTGAAAATTTAGTACTTGAAAGTACAATTAAAAATGAAGTTTGTGAAACAAATGTTTTTCTGAAAAGGAACAATAATAAATTTGAAATAAAAATAATACAAAACAATGTAGAATTCTTTCACAAAATTAATAATAATAAATATTTATATGCTATTACTGAAGACACTCCATTTAAGTGCAATTGTAAATCTAAACAAGAAGAAAACGGTGTTTTATCAAACATTGGAATATTGTATTTAGACACTCAATGTAAGTTTAGTACTTTAGAAACAGATATTATCACATCTGAAGACATTTTTGAAGAAATTAATAATGATGTAATACATTACACTATTGACAAAAACTGTTGTCAAAATATAAAATTAAATGAAATTTCACCAATCGATAAAGTTATAAAAATAAAAGTAACAGATTTAAGAGAATTAAGAGATTTATCAATCGAAATTAATAATCAAAGAAGTATTGTTAGTAAACTATTACAAAAGCTACCCGAGAAATCACAAGGTGCCTTAATTGGAATAACTGGAATGTTGACAACTATAGGTTTAATTTATTTTACCATAACTTGTATTAAAGGTCGTCATACCTTTACTTTATTTAGTAAATGCTTTAATAAAAAACGTACTAAACCAGTGCAAAATCAAATTGTTTACATACCGGATCAAAGTAAGAAAATTGTTAACGTAAGAAAAAAAATAAGCGATGACAAATTGCTACCATAAAATAAAGTATAAACTTATAAACAAAAGAAAAAAAAACAAATGAATTGAATGTAATACATATATTTTATTTTTTTGCTTAAAACATATTTTAATTATCTTGGAATCATATGTTTTATTATATGGGGGGAGGTGTTGTGCCCGTCACTATTATTGTGCTTACCATGCATAATATCTTCTAGTTGACTGCGGATATCCCTTCTGGATATGCATTTGTTTATGTTTATGAAATAAACATCAACTGCCACCGTAATGAGATACTTTTCTTAGGGTGCCTTATCTTCTTTTTATAATACAGCAAATATGCTGAGTGTGCAGCATCTCTCCATCCAAAATTAATATTAAGTATCTGTCGATGACAATTTATCGACACTGTAAATATAATTTCATAAAATAAACGATTAGTCTTAATTCAGACGTTAAGAAAAGAACTTCGTCTTTTGTTTTATTGAACCACGCATAACAACTGCATAGCATAGCGGCAACCTCTATTGAACAAAAAAAGAAGCTCTACGTATTTTTTGTCGATTTCAAGGCAGCCTTTGATACCGTTGAACGCCGATCACTATTCTTCAAGCTTTATAATTATGGGATGTCAGACAAATTTGGGCAGGTACTAGAAAGCAGTAGTAGTAGTAGTACCCGTGGCATGATGGTTAGTGCGTTGGACTGTCATGCGAGATGTCTTGGGTTCAATCCCTGCCTGTGCCACCTTAATTAAAAAAAAAGAAGAGTTTTCACGGGTACTGCCTCTTGCGAGGAATTGACAAATTCTCCAAGAGTAATTCTTGTCATGAAAAAGTGCTTTCTCAAATTAGCCGTTCGGATTCGGCATATAAACTGTAGGTCCCCTCCATCCCTGCAATTACTCGCACACAGGAATGGTTGAGAGTTGTAAGTCACTAGGCCCTGGTTCTCTACGGACTGTTGCGCCACCCAATTTTATTTTTATTTACTAGAAAGCATCTATGACGAAAATAAGGCAGCAGTATGGAATGGGGCCGAAAAGTCGGAGTGTTTCGAATCGAAGATGGGAGTCAAGCAAGGTTGCAATTTAAGCCCAAATCTTTTTACCTTGTTCATAGAGGACCTGATTGATTTTCTTCCTGGTGGAATTGAAATATCGAGGACACTCATCAAAGCCTTGCTTTTTGCAGATGACGTCATATTGTTTGCTTACTCGCCCGAAACCCTACAGTTGATGATTAACCGACTAAATGTGTATTGCCGGTTATGGAATCTGAAAGTTAATTTGAGCAAATCCAAGGTGATGATATTCCGGAATGGTTCTGGTAGAACAGCCAGGAATGAGAAATGGCACTATGACATAGAACCAATCGAGATTTTTAAAGCCTACAAATATCTAGGATTTACCATAACCAGCAATCTTAATATGGAAACACATCTTAAAGAAAAGCTGATTAAGTCTAAAAGTGCAATATCTGCAACATGGAAGAAATGCTTCTCAAACCAGTCAATATCACATAGTGTTAAATATAAGGTCTTTGTTGCAGTGGCGGAATCTATTATGATGTATGCAGCACAGGTATGGGGAGGGGAGACGTTTGAAACGGTCGAAAAACTTCAGAGGTTTTTCATTAAAAGATGCTTTCGTTTACCGAAAAACACCCCAAACTATATGATCTCAATTGAGACAGGATTACCACCGCTCTTCATCAAAACTATTAAATGTCATATTGATTATATCTATAATATAGATGAATAAAACAACTTTTTCAGTTGAATGCTATACTTCGAATAATTATTTATTTCGATCCTAGTGAATATTTATTCATTGTCGACTACCTAAAATATATTATTAAAGTACACAATACTACAATACTTTCTTCTTTTGAAGTTAAATATTTTTTTTTTAATTTAAAATTTTAGATAAGTGAAAGTCTTGCTGATCGTCGAAGTTTTGGAATTTCTTGAATTTCTTCTACTGCACTTGCCTTTGACATTACCCTTGATCCAACATCTGTATTCAACTTCTTTAAATGTGAAACATTTCGTCGATAAGTTCTGCCTGAATTATTTGACATAACGCCAACTTCACCATCTCTCCTCGATAATACTTTATATGGTTCAGGTTCAAAGTTAGACTCTAATTTGTTAGTTTTTGTCATTCTTTTTACAAGAACTTCATCTCCTTTCTGTATACTACTTTCTCTTGCCCGTCTTCGGTTATCTGCATATACTTTTCCTTTCTCTTTGTTTTCTCTGTCTTTGTCAGCGGCCTCCTCATCAACTTCCATTGGCTGGTGAATACTTGGCAACTTATCTCTAATATTACGACCAAAAAGCATTTGTGATGGTGTTTTCTGTGTTGTTGAGTGTGGTGTTGAACGGTACATAAGTAAATATTCGTTCAAATCAGTTTTCCAGTTTCTATTAGTGCTTTGAATAATAACGAGCCTTTTTAGTATTGATCTATTTTGTCTCTCAACCTCACCGTTCTGTTGTGGCCAATATGGTGTCGTGCTAATCAAATGAATATTGTTAATATTACAATAGTCGCGAAATTCTTCACTTATAAATTGTCTTCCATTATCGGCAGTAATCGATAGAGGTAGTCCGAATCGTGCAAATATAATTTGTAGCCGTTTAACTATCTCCGTAGAATCAATCTTTTTCATTATTTCAATTTCTATGTACCGACTATAATAATCAACGATTACAAACAATTAGTGGTGATGTGATGGTAGCGGGCCCAAACAATCTATAGCAATGTGCTGCCAAGGTTCAGACGGCAACAGCTTTCTTTTCAATGGTTCTGGTGCTGATGGTGCAGATACTAACGTGCATCCTCGACATTGCTTGACTCTTGTCTCAACATCTGCGTCCATTTTTGGCCACCAAACTTTAGAACGTAATCTTTGCTTCATCAATGTAATTCCCGGATGACCTTCGTGTGCCAAATCAAGCGTTTGACTTCTCAAAGCTTTTGGTATAACGATGCGTGTTCCACGCAGCAAAATCTCACCTGCAAAACAGAATTCAGTTGAAAAAATTTTAAATTGCAATGCTTTTCCAGTCCAATTATTTTCGCGAAGTGCAATCTTAACTGCTTGAATTGTTTCATCTCGAACTGATTGTCGATGTTCCGTTTGTTCATCAAACGATTGTATGTCATTGTTCTCACATACTGCTAATCGCGATAACGGATCAGCTATGTTTGTTTTTCCTGGACGATAGATAACTTTATACTTATATGACATTAATCTTAAAACCCAACGTTCGATTCTTGCACATGGTCTTGATTTTATCCCAAAAATCACTTCAAGTGGCTTGTGATCAGTTACCAATTCAAATTCTCGCCCAAACAAATAAAAATGAAACCTTTCTGTGGCCCAAACTAGAGCCAATGCTTCTTTTTCCGTTTGTGCATATCGTTTCTCTACATCTGATAAACTCTTGCTGGCATAAGAAATGACTCTTGGGCCTAACTCATTAATCTGTATCAATACAGCTCCTAGCCCAGTTGGACTGGCATCTGCTATCAATTGTGTTCGATTTTTCACATCGTAGTATCCCAAAGACAGTTGATCTGACATGTACTCTCACGTTGAATGCCCACGTGCAAGTAAAAAAATATTATTAAAGTGCCAACTGTGTTTTTCTGTGGTAAAGTGTAATTTAATGTTTGTTTTATGTGTTTTATAGTTTTTTAAGTGAAATTGTGCCGTTATTCAGTGTTTTTGTACCATGACCACCGGTGGGTCATGTGGCACTTGACAATTATATTGATGTGTACAGTGCCACATGACCCACCGGTGGTCTTACTGTTTTTTTTTTTTTGTTTGATAATTTTTTATTTGTTTTAGGATTTGAAGAATGGATACTAAAAGGTTTTATGGTTCTTCTTCTGCTAACGCAGCCTCAGATGAAGAAAGCGATGTGGACTTTGAAGGATCGGACTCAGATGATGAGTATATGCCAACTGATTCCAATGAACCTTCCAGTGACTCCAACGCAATGGTACCATCTGAAACTGATTCGGATGAAGATGAACAGGAGGAACAGGAGGTGTCTATTGCTGATATTTGGACACCTGTTCATGGAAGATCATTGAAAAATTTTCATTTTGAGGAGACTTCAGAGTCTGTTGTAGATTTCAGTGATAGAAAAGAACCCTATGACTTTTTTCTCTTATGGTGACCCAAGAAGTTTATGAGCTGATTGTTCAAAACACAAATCAAAATGCTCAAAATACTTTGGCCAGCAGAACAATAACGCGCAATTCACGGCTGAAGAGATGGGTTGATACGGACGTCACTGAAGTAAAAAAGTTCCTGGGACTTGTCATTTACATGGGTATCGTCAAATATTCATGTATAAAGGATTATTGGAATAAGGATCCATTTTACAAAAATTCATTTGTCCCCCAAGTTATGTCCCGGAACCGCTTTCAACTCATTTTGAGATTTATTCACTTTTCCAACAATTCAACAGTCGGAAACAATCGTCTGGGTAAAGTCAGCGGCCTCCTGGATATATTGGAAAATAATTTTGTAAATTCTCGAACACCTGGTGAGGTACTAGCCGTGGATGAATCGATGATACCCTGGCGCGGAAGGCTTCAGTTCCGCCAATATAATCCTGGTAAGTCGCACAAATACGGGGTCAAAATCTACAAATTATGTGACCCTACTGGTTACACTTTTACAAGTTCCGTATATGCTGGAAAAAATAACGGTTTCAATCAAAGAGGTGTAGCATCGGAATCAACATCGCATAGTACCCAAATAGTTATAGATTTAGCAGAGTGCTATCTGGATAAAGGCAGAACTATAGCAACTGACAATTTTTATACTTCTGTCGCTTTAGCAAGAATTCTCCTTGCCCGTAAGACGCATTTGATTGGAACCCTGCGTAAAAATCGAAAAGGAAATCCGATGGACGTAACAATGGCGAAGCTAAAGAAAGGAGATATTATAGGACGGGAAAATACATCTGTAGTAGTAGCTAAATGGAGAGATAAGCGGGAAGTTCTGATGCTGAGCACAAAGCATGATCTTGAGGTGATACCTACCGGAAAAAGGAACCGAAATAATGAAATCATAAAAAAACTAAAAGTAATAGTCGAATACAACCACGCCAAACAAGGGATAGACATCTCTAACCAAATGGCATGCTATTTCTCTCCGTTGAGAAAAACAGTAAGATGGTACCACAAAATTGCGTTCGAATATTTGTTGTCAACATCTATAGTCAATGCCTTGGTAACTTACAAGGAAAAAACGAAAAATAACATACAAATCGTCGAATTTCGGAAATCAATTTGTGAAGCATTGTGTGACCAAAGAAGCACCAACGTACGCGTGGAACAACAACGTTCTTCTTCTCATGCCCTCGAAGAATTCAAAACAAGAGACCTAAGCAACCGCAAACTCAGAAAACGTTGTTCGAACTGCTACGAGGAGTTGTCAAAAACTATGAAATGGAATGAAGCAGGAAAAAAGGCCAAAAAAGTTTCAACTTTCTGCAATACCTGTGAAGGAAAACCAGCACTTTGTTTGGAATGCTTCTTTTTTTATTTTTTGCAAAAAAGTCCAAGAACTTCAGTTATTTATGAATTGTTTTTAATTTTTTTTTTTTGAAATAAAAGTGCCAATAACATCCAAAATTTTCGAGATATCAAACTTTTTTTTTCTTATTGTAAAATAACTGACTTTTAACTAGGTGCCCAGAAAGAAAAAATAATGTTTTACTCTTGCACCACTGAAATAATGCTGGAACAAAAACATATAGAGCATGACCCACCGGTGGTACATGTGGCCTCATGGGAATAATTTTCATGACCCACCGGTGGGTCATGTGGCATTCAACGTGTTAAGTTTATCAAAAGAGTTCTTCTGTTCAGTTTTCCAAGTAAACTTTTGACCCTTTTTGGTTAATAATCGAAGTGGATCAGTAATTGTTGCAAGGTTTGGAATAAACTTGCCAACATAATTCACCAATCCTAAAAAACTCCTCACTTCTTCGACCCTGAAAACGCACTTTGCTTGATTAAGTGATATGCAATTTGTTTTAAGTGTTTCTAGAACAGCAGATAATCTAGAATCATGTTCCTGTTTATCCATACCATATACCAAAATGTCATCAATAAAGACAAAACAACCATTACATCCACTCAATATTTGCTCCATAGTTTTCTGAAAAATTTCGGGAGCACACACAATGCCAAACATTAATCGTTTATAACGAAATAAACCTCTTCGTGTTATAAAGGTAGTAATTTCTCTTGATTTTTCCGATATTTCAATCTGGTGAAAGGCGTTCTTAACATCAAGTTTAGAGAAAATTTGTCCTTTTCCAAGGTGTGGCAAGAAATCTTCTATTGTTGGAAGAGGGTAATGTTCTCGCTCAATGGCTTCGTTCGCTCGACGCATATCGATGCGAATGTCATCTCCCTTTGGTATAACGACCATTGGAGAAACCCACTTTGCTGGTCCGTTAACTTTTTCAATAACATCTTGCGCAAGAAGTTCCTCAATTTTAGTGTCAACTGCTTTCTCTAATGCTATCGGAATTCTTCGGTACGGTTGAACTACGGGTGTAGCATCTTTCTTTATTGGTATATCTACCAAAATACCTTTCATTTTTCCCATTTGTAGCATCTTTCCTTCATCTATATTATTAATTGTATGATCGATTTTCAGGATGCCTATTTTAGTGGCAGTTTCTCGTCCGATCAGAAGTTTACCTTCACCTTTTATGACATAAAAATCACTTCTGTGTTTACCTGATAGGTCAAGTTCAGCAGTAAATGCAATAATTAATGGCAATTCATATCCACCGTATGCTTTAAAAACTTTTCCAGTCTCTTTCCGTTGATTTGATACAATTATGTTTTTTGATTTCAATGTCTCCCACATGTGCTGACTCATTAAATTATATTTGGAACCAGAATCGATAATGGCATTCACAGGTACTCCTCCAATTCTGCATTGAACTTCACAATTATCATTCTTCGTGGTTACATTGAAAACGTATTCGTCCTTATCTGTTATTTGCTGTTATTTGTTAAGCTGGACTTAGTTGTAGTAATAATATAGAAGATAAGGGAGGTGAGTTTTAGTCAGTAAAAATCTGACACTACTATAAGCATCGGGCTTATAGTGTCTCTGAAGATTTCTCACCTTCCTGCGGAAAAAAAAAAAAAAAAAAAAAAAAAATCTGTTATTTGCTTGACAGATTCTTCAATATGTTTTCTTTTGGAATCATCTAGTTGACAATCAGGTTTTATCATTGTATTCAATGAGGTATGTTTACCACCAAATTGATAACTTCGTTTTCGCGATCGACATTTCTTGGAAAAATGGTCTCGTCCACCACATTTATTGCAAATTTTTCCAAATGCTGGACATTTTTGATCATTCTTAATATGTCCGGAATATCCACATCGATGACATTCAATATGTTGTGGGGTATATGATTGATTTCGTTGTTTCGTTTTCCAGGAATTTATTTTTGAGCTGATTCTGTTAACTTCATCAATTTGGGGTTCTCGCTTATCAAAACATTTTTCTTGTTGAGCAACGGTTTCAAAAACTCTTGCAACTCGTAAAATCTCTTCGAAGAGTAGTTGACAGGCAATTTTGAATAATTTGATCTTTTACATTTTCTTCCAAATTTGATCCAAAGTCACATCTATCAGCCTGCATGCGTAACCGAATTGTAAACATGTCAATGTTTTCATCTGACTTTTGTTTCATTTGTCTTAATATGTGTCTTTCATAAGTGGTATTTGTTTTTGGTAGGAAAAATTTATTTAATTTATTGACTGTTCTCTCATATTGAGTCATATGTGGAATATATTTTTCGATATTCGCTAATGGTCCAAATTTTAAATTTTCTGAAAGGTCTGGTAGTGTAGCGATCAACATCTGTATTTTTGAGCCAGCATAATGTAAGAGTAAATCATGTTTCCAATTTTCATCGTGTATACGACTTGCTCGAATCATTGTTTCGAAAGATTGTAACCATTTTTGGCATTCTATTCCAACGTTTTTTTATGTAGAGAATAATCAAACTCCCGAACTTGAAGACTCAACGGTCGAATAGTATCTAAAACATAAATAAAATTATCTTAGAACTTTTCAAAAAAATAATTCACTTCGTTCTTTATCTCAATTATTCATTACAGCATTTAAGCTACCAGCATTTAAGCTACGTATATCAGCATTTAAGCTACCAGCATTTTAGCTTCGTATATCAGCATTTAAGCTACCAGCATTTAAGCTATACAATCACAATATTATTACATTGTTTGGCTAAACAAATATAATATTTTGTTTAATCAATCGTTTCAGCATTTAAGCTCTTTTTTTTTACATTATGTCTATATTTTTATGTGTGCATCTTGTACGTAATTTTAATCTACACTTTAAAAGCACACACATAGAAATATTATGTTCATTACATAAGTTAAATGTATGACCATATGATATAAATTTAACAGCATTCTTTTAAACAAAAGAAATTACCTTTTGTTTTTACTTTTGTGACCAATCATTCCTCTTTAAATTTTCCTTTCATCTTACCTAAAAAGTCATTTGCCATATTTTTACAAAGCATCTACGGGATCCTTTAAAACTTCTTACTGAGTTCTTATTTCACCAATTGATATGCAATCTTGAATATGGCTTCTTATTTATTTATGTATGTATTGTTTTTTTTTTTTATTCCTCGTCGCCAATATAATATAGATGAATAAAACAACTTTTTCAGTTGAATGCTATACTTCGAATAATTATTTATTTCGATCCTAGTGAATATTTATTCATTGTCGACTACCTAAAATATATTATTAAAGTACACAATACTACAATATCAAAAAAGTTTTTAATATGCCAGATGAAAGACTCCCAAAAATGCTGGCGTTGAAAACAATTGAGAAGAAAAATCTGTGGTATAAGAAGCTAGAAGAGCATGCTGCCTACTGTAGAACAGACTTTCGTGTTGTTGATGAAAATGGTAATTACTGCGATGACAACCTCCGGAATCTTATTGCAAATTTAGATGAAAAACTGAGAGCCGACGCTATTCATGAAGCTACATCCTCGGTGCATAGATCTACGTATAACCATCTAAATCACAATTTATGCGAACGTAACTACTTTCGAAACGAGAACAAACAGGAGCTCATATCGGCAATTTTCAAAATGAGAGGTGAAATGATAAGCCTTAATTATATACCACATCGGGAGGATCTGCCTATCTACTGCAGCCTTTGTAACTTAAGAGTAAGGGAAGATGTAATCCATTTCATAGGAAAATGTCCAATTTTATGTGAAATACGCAGAAATTTGCTCGGCAGCAATGAAAAGTCACCAGAAGAAATAGTTGCCCTCCTCAACTGTGAAGGAAACGTAAAACAATTATTTAATTATTTTCGATGTGCAATGTCTTACCGCAATCAAATTATAAACGAATCATTTTAAAACAGTAATTTATTTAATTTATATTCTAAATGCTAATTCAAAAAAAAAAAAAACTCCAATTAGATAAACATTGTTAATTTTCAAACAGAAGTCAATCGGCAGACGGCATAGCCAAGCCTTAACGATTTTACTAAATTATTTTTGTAAACAATGTACATATGTATGTATACAAACGAATGTTAATAAATCGAATTATCTATCTATCTATCTATCTATCTATCTATCTATCTATCTATCTATCTATCTATCTATCTATCTATCTATCTATCTATCTATTTATCTATCTATCTATCTATCTATCTATCTATCTACCATATAAAATCGTCAGAACTGGTTAAAAGGAATAAATATGAAACTAAATTATAGGGCCTATTATGGATCACAACTCAACTTAGTTGAGTTGTAATCAAGACAACTCAATTTGAAGATAACTGCAAAAAAAATTCGTATTATAGGAGACAACTTTGTTTTGTGTCAAAATCAGCTGTGTAAAGTAAAATACGTAGGTATTTCAAAGTTTTGAATTCAGTGCAAAATTTTATTAAAAAGACAAAATAATGCAAAATGGAGAGTTGTATTGATTTGTTTCTTGTAAATTCCGAAAAAGAAAATCCCCTCAAGGCTGCGCTGATGAGAAAAAATATTCGAGATCGCTCCAATCCGTTAGAACTTCCAAACAAAACGTATTATTTGTAAACAAATTCTTTGGTGAGAAGAGAAGTGTTGATTTGATGACTCCGTTTTGTTGCAGATTTATAAGTTATTTTAGACTTGACAAAGACACATTTTTTTATGTGCTAAACGAAATCAAAGATTATTTGAAACAACCATGCGTTCTTCCGCAGTCCCACCAATTCTCAAACTCTGGGGCCCTACTATGTAACTCGATTCTACTTTTGATTCTATTCGAAACTCATTTCCGATTCTACTTTCAAATCGTACTACGTATGAAAATAGAATCGAATGCCGGTTATACCAACTTGTTTTCAAAAAAAAAATCTACTTTCGAACGAGTATCGAGTTGTTTGACAGTTTTAAAAACGAAAAAAAAAAACAAAAAAACATCAAATTTTTGGACAAGAATAATTATAACGAATATGGTTGTGTTTACGCTTCATCATCTTTTCAGATGAAGCTCATTTTGATCTTGGCGGGTATGTAAACAAGCAAAATTGTCGCATATGGGGCACAGAAAACCCGTACGCATACATTGAATAGCCGATACACCGAAAACGAGTCACTGTTTGGTGCTGATTTTGGTCCAGAGGCATAATTGGGCCATTTTTCTTCGAAAATGAGCAAGGAGTGACTATCAATGGCGATCGTTATCGGGCCAAGTTGAACGAATTTTTGTTCACAAAAGGAGGAGGATATTGGCAAAATTTGGTTTCAGCAGGACGGCGCGCCGCGGCGCTACGTGCCACACTGCCGAAGATACTCTCGATGTTTTTAAAGCATTTTCAAAAAAAAAAAAGTTATTTGGCGGACCCTTTATATATACGGTAGAATATTTGAATGCAATCTTAATGAAAAATATATACTTTTGTTTTAGTTTTTTTAAGAACTATCGCCTTTCTAAAGACGGATTTATGTTCTTACTTAACACCATACCATCCGACATGACTACTCGCAGAAGACAAAATGCTGTTCCGATTATCATTAAGTTATCAGCAGCAATGAAGTTTTTGGCAACAAGAGGTTATCAAAACCAAATCGGTGGTAACAAAAACGCTGGACGTGCACAGCAAACCATTTCAAAAATACTTGCCGAAGTTTTGACTTCAATCGAAAGAGTCATGTGCCCGCTGATGATGAATTTTTAAATGAATGAGGAAGAGGAACGAAAGTCCAAACGCTATTTTTGGCAAAAATCACGAATTCCCGGTGTAATTATCTTGGTAAAATAATAAAACACAAAAAGTTGAACGAAAAACTTTCAAATTTAAATTGCATATTAATAATTTATAACATTTTACTTACGCTTTGACAAAAAAAACTTCGTTCGCAAACACATTTGATGTAGAGTGATTATTTTCGATTTTGCCTTGTTTTGAGTTCTACTTTCGAGTTACGTAGTTCCTCGTTTATTCGAAAGTTCATAAGATTATAGTTGGCACTACTAAAGGGTGTCCCAAAATTAACGCAAGATTTGAATTTGCCGCCATTTGTGCAGTGAAGTGTTGGCAACCCTGAAAAAAAAGCAATTTGACAGCTAACAGTATAGGGTTATTAAAAATGGAGCGTTACACGATAGAACAACGTGTCTTCATTATTAAAGAATATTTCAAAAATAGTGAAAGCTTGGCGGCTGATCTTTCGAGCAAAATCATCCTAAGCGTTAAAGCACATTTTCATCTTGATGGCTTTGTCAATCGCCAAAATTGCCGCATTTGGGGTTCGGAGAACCCACATGTGATTGTCGAAAAACAAATGCATCCACAACGCGTGACTGTATGGTGTAGATTTTGGGCTGGAGGCATAATTGGGCCATATTTTTTTGAAAATTATGCTGGTCAAGCAGTGACTGTTACTGGTGCTCGATATCGCGACATGATTACACAGTTCTTTCTGCCAAAATTGGATGATATTGATGTGTCCAATATGTGGTTTCAACAAGACGGTGCCACATGTCATACAGCCCGTGAAACAATTCAATTACTGCATGAGACATTTCCAGGTCGTGTACTCTCTCGTTTCGGTGATCAAAATTGGCCTCCTAGATCGTGTGATTTAACACCATAAGACTTCTTTTTATGGGGTTATTTGAAATCACAAGTCTATGTCAACAAGCCCACAACCACCCGTGCATTAAAGGAGGAGATTCAACGCTGCATCAACGAAATTCAGCCACATTTATGCAGAATGGTCATGGAAAATTTCAACAAAAGAGTGCGCATGTGCATGCAAAGCCGTGGAGGCCATTTGTCCGATGTGTTATTCCATACATAACCCTATCCTATGTACTTTACGAGTCAATAAAAATATAACTATCAAAAGACTAAAAACGGCGTTTTCTATTTAATTCAAATCTTGCGTTAATTTTGGGACACCCTTTAGTACTATTCGATTCTCGTTTGTTCGAAAGTAGTCAAATAGATACATAGTAGCAATTTTTCGAATTCTAGCAATTTCATTGTAGAATCGAGTTACATAGTAGGGCCCTTGCACTGCCCTACATTTCATGGCAGAGAGAAGTTACCAAAAGTGCAGTGGTAAAGATTTTGATTTAGGCCTTGCTCAACCAACAGTTTCGGTAGTAGAAGTGCTACACGTAGTAGAAGAACATATCTGACCAATTTGAATTTATCGAAGATTCATTTTTACTAGAAAACCAGATTTCCTGGAGTAAAAGGATGTATCGATGGAACTCATGTTCGAATAATATCACCAACAAAAAATCTTCAACATCTCTATATAAATAGAAAAGGTTACTACAGTCTGAATGTCATGATTGTAAGTGTATGTTTCTGCTGATGAACCTCAATCAACCTCACAAATTGGGCAGGTTTTGTGATTTTTGTCTAAAAAAATTATATTCTTACAAACGTTTATATTATTATTTGTAAAACTTAAATTTTTTTCTCCATTTTCTTAATAAAATTGCCTTTCCATTTGCTGTTGGTGCGTACCGATATTTTTTTGTACACACAAATGCACTACACAACCGGTAAATAGCAGTTGTTGAATTTTGATAACAATCACAACTGAGAGACAACTCAACTGGCTTACATAATACCCCCAAACACACTTAAAAAATCAACCATTTCTCAGTTGAATGCTGGACTTGTGACAGTCAACTAGTTGTGATCGGTAATACCGATTGCCGGATTACAACTCAACTTTGTTCTTAATTGTCTTACATAATAGGCCCCTATTTTAATAAATATGCAAAGCAGGTCCCAATCCCGATACTTATTCCATAATCTAAATTATTAATTTATTGTTATTTTTTTATATGACTTCTCATCTTAATCCGTATCCGTATCGGGATGAGAAAATGTTGTTGAGACCCTACACTATCTATTGAAAATAGTTTGCCAACAGAGGCAAACAGAGGAAGTAGTTAAAACCTTATGCGAACTAAAAAAAAATCACAGAAATAGAGTGTTTCTTCGTCAAAAATACCTTATCCGATTTTTTTTTAATAAAATAACATACGGTATTGTTTTTCTATTTATTTCAATCATGTTAGCAGACAAAAAATTCAAATTTCACAATATACTGATCATAAACTCAAAAAGTACTGAGCCGATTTTAATAATTCTTTTTTCATTAGAAAGCTACATTATCACTGAGTAACATAGGCTATATTTAGTACTAGATTACAATACAAATCTTTAAAAATTCCTATTAAATCCAACCGAAAAGGTGTAAAAAAATAGCCATAAAGTGTCTTTCATCGCATACGCTGCGAAGAGTATTAATGATAGTACGGTGACCATATTTTCCGAGAAAAAATAATGAACAGTACCGGAAAATGAAAGATTTTTTTTTATTTCATTGAGTAATAGTAAATAAATATAATATATAATAAATTAAATAATAAATATAGTATAATTAGGTATATTTATGAAATAAACAAAAAAGGAACTTTCATCGGTAATAAACAAAACAAACATTAAATAACACAGACCCTTTCAGTCTATAACTTATTTACACAAAAAAATAAACAAAACCTTAAACTCTTTTATATCATATTGGCTAGTCAAACAACTCTGACATCTAAATACAATATATTAATATTGTTAAAATAAGGACTTTTCGGAAGAATACATTTTTATAATTAATTTTGGCTTTCCTTTTAAATAGTTTTTAAATTCGATGCAATTTAATTCGTCGAAAGTCATTAATTGAAATATCGCTTCTCTTTTTCATAATATACATTAAACTCAACTCCACTTTGTCCCAGGAAGGAGTGTAATTCTTATTCTTCATTTATTTTTGGAGTGAAGGGTTTTTCAACAATGCAATAATTCCAACAGTCGGAGTGCACTCTCAATATTACTTATGGAAAATGCCATAACTAGTCACATTCACTGAAAGTTATTTTTACCATTGTCATGGTCAGTAAAACTCAATGGTAAAATTAATTTCCAGTGGCGAAAGTCATCCTGTGCGCAAGTGTAAGCGTATTAGTTTAACTTCCCGCCTGTACGTTAGGATGTATAATATGTTGTAATATGATCTGATTTTTGTAATTGTGAGATTAGGAAGTGTTCCGAAAAAGAAAGACAATGAATTATGATGTAAGGGTACGTTTTCATTAAACATTTAATAGTTTTCATGCGTAGGCTTTCCTCAAAGAAAAAAATCATAAAATAATGAGCAATTTCTAAAATAATGAACATTTTTATGTTTTCCGACACACAATAATTCATAATGAACATTTTCTTCAAATAATGAACTGTTCATTATAATAATGAACGGATGGTCACCGTAATGATAGGACAAACAAATATTTTCTAATTTAGTGATTCATGGTCGTTTTAATTAGCATGCTTATAACTTAAATATCTGTACCTATTTAGGGTAAAGTCAGGAGGATTTGACAGGTTAACAGTATTTTTTTAATATTTTGAGATGCAAGTATAATTTCAAATTTAAAAGTTTTGCATAAGTTTAACTGTTATTTAAGCAAGAAAGAACCATCATTAATTTGTCCTTATAAATATGTTTTCGAAAGTTACAACCTTTTATCTAATGCCTTTCGAAATGTCAATTCCTCCTTCCTTGAAGGAGGATTTGACAGCTTCGCAAGGAGGTTTTGTCAGTATTTATAAAAAATAAAACAACAAAATATTAGGTAGTAATAATACGAAGAATTTATTTTTTTTATTTAGGTAAGAAATTCAGTCTTAATTTCTGTTTTTTTTTTTAATCTACTTTGATTCAAATAAAAGTCTTATATCTAAAAAAGCTTAGCAGCAAAACAAATTAATTATTAAAAATAAAATACACTTCGTAAACATTTACATAATTAAAATAACGCAGTAACAAGGTGATGAAATAAATAAACAAAACACAAAAATTATTATAAAATTAATTGGAACGTAACGTATCAGCGAACATCAAATTGCTCAAATTTAACGTTAAAAAATATTTTTGGTCTTGATCTAGAGCTACTTGGAAGATCAATTGGCATCGGCAGTTTCGCTGAAATGTCAGCCCTCAAGGCCAAGCCTACATCCTCTACAACTGGTTCATAAAAAAAGTTTTGGAACATTTGGCGACGATAATATTTAACAGTGTAGGGCAAGGAACTTGTCCACACTTTTAATGATACCTACATAATAAAAAAAATGTTTGGTCCCGAATTTCACAAGAACATAATCGTTAATTTCAGGATTAAACCTGAAATTGAGTTTCAAGAGGTTACATTGGTTTGGTGTAGGCTCTTCTTCCTCGCTTGATACTTGAAACGTATCGGAATCATCTTGAAGACTCATTGCACCCTCCTCAGAAGATGATTCACTATCAAGAATTCGTTTTACAACTGGATTGGGCAGTTTGGACCTACTTTTAGTTTTTATTGCTTTCACGATTCTTTGTGCAGCTAATGCTTCCAATTTATCTTTTTCAGGTGTTTCTGTATAAATTTTGGACGTTCCAGCATTAGCACGGCTCTTCTTTTTAGACATTTTCGGATATGGGCGAACTTGTTCCGGTGTTATATGTATCGGATCACGAACCGTAGCCGAGGGGGAATTTTCAGGACTCCTATATATATCTTCAGTATTTAGAATTTCAGTTTCAGTCATGATCGAGCTGTTTCTATTTGGTGAGGTCTGTTGAACACTTAAATCGTTTGTAGTTTCTATTTCAGAAATTACTATTGGCTCTTGAGTATAAGCTTCATTATGTTCCTCTAAGTATTCATCGTCCGAAAATATAATGTCATTGTAAGGAAAGATACCAGTTGCCAGAAATCCCGATGTTATGTTGTCTGGGTTAAATGATCGCTGAAATGGTTGGCTTGTGAGATAAGCTACATCACCGATGTTGATAGATCTGCCCGGATTGTTTATTAAAAAGTTATTGAATGTCCTTTTGCACAGTGCTTTAAAACTTGAATAAATGGCTACATCTAACGGCTGTAGTTTATGCGATGTATGTGGGGGAAAAGATAGTATAATAATTCCATTTTCCCGACAAAATATGATTGATTCAAGACTGCAGTGAGAAGTATGATTGTCAAGCAATAACAGAATTGGATTTTCCTTGGAGCAGTTGCTGTATTGTTTTAAATGACCCAGAACGTCCGGAAATATTTCAGCTTTCATCCATCCACTGTCAGAAAGCAGACCAATTGATCCTGCTACAGAACCGGTCATAAAACTGGGGTTCATTCGTTTTCGAGGAAATACATAAACAGGTGGAACATGATTTCCTGTGGCATTGACAATACCAACCATTGTTACTAAACTGCCTCTTTCTGCGGATGCAACTTGGGAAACAGTTCTTTTTCCCTTTTCAGCAATTACCTACGAGTAAAAGTTATTGTTTTGACAAGTTTTTTATGGAAATAAAGATTAATATTCTTACCTTTGGGGCCTCAAGCACTGTGGTTACTCCGGTCTCATCCAAGTTGTAAATTTTATCCGGTCCAAACTTATACTTCTCATACAGCCGTTTGAGATTTTGAAAAAACTTTTCTACAGGTGCTTTTTTGAATCCATGAAGACGGGCCATGCTGGTGTTTTCGGGTTTTCGCAGACTTCGTGAACTGTTGCGGTTCATAAAACCAGCAAGCCAAGCCCTTCCAGCTTGCTCCTTTGTGTTCCAACTACTTGGCAGTAGCGTAGCGTGAGGGGGGCAGGGGGAGGGGCAAATGCCCCGGGCGGCACTTGTTTGAGGGGCGGCAAAAAATGGGCGGCCGCAAAAAAAAAAGGTTACCAAAACAAAAAACCCTGCACTTGTTTGAGGGGCGGCAAAAAAAAAAGGTAACCAAAACAAAAGAACCCTGAAATAATTTTCGGTAAACAGAATTTCGTATGGGGTGGCATCCAATCGACCTGTACCTATACCTACCACCACAAACTTAATTTAACCACAAATTTAACATAAGCATTAGACTGAAAATTGACGATGGTAAATCTTTTGCGAATTACGGTCCACCCATCACACATTCAGATAAACAACAAAATCTTAAATAACAATTGCTTCACGATTAGCGGTTGTTGCGACCGAACACATATCTTTTGGGACGGGTGGTGAGGTGTCGACTCGTCGCGGCGGAGCGGCGCGGCGGGTAAAGAAAAGTATCGAAATCAACCCTTCACGATCACGAACATTCACGCACCAACCCAAACTGTTCTGGTATCTGGCACTTAAACACCTGCAAAATGCAAGTTATTTTCATTTTCTTTCCCATAGTGGCGGCCGATAAACAGTAAACGCAACCGAAAATCAGCGACTGACACAACATGACAAGGGTGAAGATCTTATTTTAAAAGTCCGGTAATACATTGCAAAACAAAAACAAAAACATTGCTGCAAGTTTGTTTTTGTTCTTTTACTATCCTAGAAATAGAAGTTGAAGTTTATTTATTCTCAAACTCTTTTCTTTTGTGTCCGATGACTAACGAAAAAGGTTGTGAACTACGAATTTTAAATTTAAAGTGAAAAAATTTATAATTTTCATAAAAACAATAAACATTAATGTGCGTTGTGAAATGTGATAGTTTTCTTAAGTTGTTGAGTTCAAATAAAAGATATTTCTTTTTGTAGATCTTAACAACTTAAGAAATGATTAACAAAAAAAGATGTATAAGTGATGTGTTTTGTGTTTTTGTTTTTGTTTAATTACGATTCCCAAACATAAACAACATTTATTTCCCTACCCAAGCTCTCAAGTGACAAGTACCACCCAAAAAAGAAACGATTAACAATTAACGACAAACAATTATTATTAAACAATAAACAATATTTTAAAAAAAATTTTGCCAACCTAAAAGGAGTGAAGGAGTGAATCCCATATAAGTTCTGATTTTACCTACCCTCATTGGTTTCATTTCAAGTAAGTTTATTTATCTTTTTTTCGTTCTTATCATTTCATGATGCACATGATCCACAAATTTTCGTCATACACATATTATATAGTACTTAGCTAAATTTGTATTATTAAAATTGAGTGATAAGTAAGGGGCCGATTATAGCTATCATTGAATCGTATCATAGAAAATGTTTAAATAGATTTTTAAGCACGTTATCCTTTGGCCAGGAACGTAAATGATGTATCTACCAATCGATTGGAAATCACTCAAAGAATTTTTTTGACAGATCATTAAAGATATCTAATGATTTCACTTTGAAGATAATATCTGTTATTTGAATAGATTTTTCAAACATTTTTAAAACATATTTTTACATTAATTTTAATTGCATTAAATTTTTCGTTGTAAGTGATTGCTTGCTTTTTCTTACCACGGTTTAACTTGCATGTGCATGCAAATAATATTATCGTATGGCTATACACAACTGAAACAGAAATCATAGTCCTTATAATCAAAAAAACCAATTGAAATTATTTTCTTCCAGTTTTTGGAAATAAAAAGAATCAGAGAAAGTGAAGCTTCTTACCGAAGTAAAAAAAAAGCCAGGGAAGAAAATTTACAAAAAAATCGGGGGGCCATCTTTAAATACATTCAGCCTCCAATTTCCAAAACTGCAGCCTCTACGTCAGCTACTAATATTCATGCTGTTGCCGAACCAGAAACTCCAATATCAGACCCAGAACTGAGCTCCAAAATCAATACCTTGTTACCCGCGATTAGTATTCCACAACCGTCCACTTCAAGCCCTTCTACTGAAGTTATAAATATTTCGTCTCCTGAACAAATAAATACATCTAATTCTGAACATATCCAGTCTCAAACCCCAAACATTTCTTCTTCTGCTAACCTGGAAACACCAAATCTTGATTCTCTAAAAATTACTCATCCTGAGCAATTTTCAGAAATCTGTTTTGGCACTAAACACGAATCTACCCTTCGTATAGCACAGAATCTAACTCCGAATCAGATCATAGCTATACTTCTAAAGCATTGAAAGAGAATTTAACCCACTACAAGGATTTAGATGACATTGGAAGATGATCAGACCGTATTGCACCAAGAATTAGAACTCTTCTTGTTCAACGAGGACCAGAAGTTGTGCAGCATCTTCAAAGTAACTTTGCTGCTGTATCTACAGTTTCAGGTACATCTAGGCGGTTAACGAAAGATTGGTTTTACCGCACACTAACAAATGGCGAAAAAGTATTAAGGAGCTGGTTAGCTTATTCTTTTTTTTTTTTACACTTCAGAATTTTCAGAAAGTAGTAAGCTTATAGCAAGCGTCAAACTACGATCAGAGGCTCATCATAAGTGCATGTGTTAGTTGTTAGTAGGAAAATAATACAATTATAGCCTAACACACGCACAAAATACAAAACATAATAATTTATTAACATTTAACAGGAATTATTACAGTACAAAAAATAAAATAAAGACGTTTACGATAGTGGAGCACTGGTTCTAAACAATGATTTTAATCCCACCTTATTTAAATTTAAATCTATCGATGAACAGTTTAAGTTATATAAAATGCTCATTCGACTTAATGCTTTATTCTTCCCATAGTTAGTTCTATGGAAGTCAATATGTATAAAATCAAATGTACGCAGGTGATGAGTTCCGCTTCGGTAATTCAAATGTACACAAGATAGTAAATAAGGTGCATCAATTTCACCATTAATGAGTTGATGAAAAAATACTAAGTCATTATTAACACGCCTTTGATGGAGAGATTGCATTTGAAGAAGCTGAATACGATGTTCATAGGGAGGCAGATCATAAGGATCATCCCAAGGAAGACCCTTTAGGGCAAAGCGAATGAAATTATGTTGAATTGATTCAATACGTTTCTTATGAATTTCGTAATAGGGAGTCCATACCTGCGAAGCATATTCAAGATGAGGACGAACATGGCAATTATACAAAGAAAGAGTTACATAGGGATCATTGAACTCCTTTGCCCAGCGTTTTATAAAACCAAGCATAGAACTTGCTTTATTAACAATCAAATTAATGTGATATGTAAATTCTAAGTTGGAACAAAAATTAACACCTAAATCTTTAAATGTGGAGACGCGACAGAGTTTTTGCTGTGATATACAATAATCAAATACACTAACGATTCGTTTTTTAGTCTGGCATTTTAAAGGGTTGAGGGCAAGGCTATTTTTCTCACACCAAAATGTGAAACTATCAATGTCGGCTTGTAAAAGAATACGATCATTGATGGACTTTATTATTTTAAAAATCTTCATATCCTTCTAAAATGTCATTATTTTGTTATTGTTGCTGCTTATTTGAAGATAAGACCAGAGAGGGACAATCAATGTTCTGTTCAACCAATAGATTCAATAACTGGAAACAACTTAATCCCAAAGTACAGAACCATGAGTCAGGTCCAAAACATAACATAAATGTTTGCAAATGGAAAGAATTGGAAGTAAGACTTCAGAAAGATCAAACCATTGATCAAACTGAGGAAAAACTCTTGGCTAATAAATCAAAAAAATGGCAAGAAATTCTTGTTAGAATGGTTGACATCATTTAATTCCTACCAAAACAAACTTTAGCTTTTCGTGGCCATAGAGAAGACCCTACAAGCTCTAACAGAGGCAACTTCTTAGAGCTAGTACATCTCATCTCAAAGTCTCGATATAATGGATTACAGGGGTCAAGCTTACGACAATGCCGCTGTTATGGCCGGAAAAAACACAGGAGTCCAAAAAAGAATTCAAGACATAAACCCGAAAGCCCAGTTCGTTCCATGCTCAAATCACTCTTTAAATCTTGTTTGCCTGCACGCTGCTGCAACTGAGTCCGACTCAGTTACTTTTTTCGGAACATTGGAACGATGCTATGTGTTTTTTGCAATGTCAACTCATCGTTGGGACGTCCTGATTGCGACTACTGGTAAATCGTTGAAAAGGATTCAAGAAACAAGATGGAGTGCAAGAGCGGATTCTGTGGAGACCACATACTCTTACTATGAGGATATTTTAAATTCTATAGAAAAGCTTACTGAGACAGGCGAAAGCTTAAATACGAGAACAGATACAGGAACTTTGCTTATAGCATGCAATCCTTTTCTTTTCTCTGCTTTTTGGGCTTTTGGAAACCTGTTCTTCATGAAATAAAGGATTGTCAAATTTACTTACAAACCGAAGGTCTTGACCTTTATCAGTGTGCAGCTAAAATCAGTGCTCTACTGAATTTTCTTGAAGACACAAGAGAAAAATTAGTCAATGATGCTCTTGTTTACGCAAGGAATTTGTGTAAGAGCTTAGGCATTTCCTTGGATCCTCCCAGAAGGAAAAAAAGGAAGTACATCTTTGGTGATGGAAGCACAGATGTTGGTCTGTCTCATGACGAAGAGTTGAGAAGAAAATTGTTTTCTTCCTTAGATAAAATCATCGTCGAAATCAAGGAGAGATTTAACCAATTGCAAAGTTTGGCCAAAAAATTCGACTTTCTTTCAGCTTCCAAGCTACTGGCTGAAAATTTTGATGACGAATCGGAACTTGCATTCAATGAGCATGATGTATATGTATCTCCCGATGATTTCAAAATAGAACGTGGTGGATTAAGAGCCTTTGCATCTTCCTTGGAAAGACTTAACGATCTTGATTCTTTCAAACCGGCTTGAAATATTAAATTTCATAGTACAGTCGAAGTTAGAAACAAGTTTGCCAAACATTACCATTATGCTGCGTATTTTTTTAAAAATAGCAATAAGCAATGCCGGATGTGAGAGGAGTTTTTCAAAACTAAAACTAATAAAAAACTATTTCAGGTCAGCAATGAGTACTCTAAGTTTAAGTTACCTAGGAATTCTAGCCATAGAAATGCAAAAAACTGATGCGATTGACACCGAAAGAATAATAAAAGAATTTGTGTGTAAAAAACAAAGAAGACGGCAAGAGTACGATAACTTAGGCGACAAGATATAACGGAATTTTTTAGAACAGTTAAAAATAAGCATTTTTTACTATGGGAGGGGGGGTCTATCTCCCCCCGTTTAGGCAGGAGGGGCAATTTAAAAAAATTATTACTTAAAATGGAAAAAAATTCTTAAAAAATAACGGTGATACTTACAATTAAGTTGTATACATTTTTTTAAAGCCAAAATTCTGTTCTATTAGCCAGTTTTTAAATCAAGTCAAAACTATGCGTAGTTTTTGAAAACTTTAATTTTAAACTCAAAATTTGAGTAAAAAAAGTTAAAAAAAGGTTTAAAGTGTAACTTTTTCAATACTTCAAGATTATCTACCATTGTTTTTATTTCAGAATTTATTGCTCTTATTTGTTTTTGATCAAAAACTGAAAACTAAATGATTTTATGTCTTTTAGTTTTTGAGAAAATTGAAAATAAAAATTTAATTTTAAACTCAAAATTTGAGTAAAAAAAGTTAAAAAAAGGTTTAAAGTGTAACTTTTTCAATACTTCAAGATTATCTACCATTGTTTTTATTTCAGAATTTATTGATCTTATTTGTTTTTGATCAAATACTGAAAACTAGATGATTTTAGCTCTTTTAGTTTTTGAGAAAATTGAAAATAAAAATTTAATTTTAAACTCAAAATTTGAGTAAAAAAAGTTAAAAAAAAGGTTTAAAGTGTAACTTTTTCAATACTTCAAGATTATCTACCATTGTTTTTATTTCAGAATTTATTGCTCTTATTTGTTTTTGATCAAAAACTGAAAACTAGATGATTTTATGTCTTTTAGTTTTTGAGAAAATTGAAAATAACCACAACTACTATTTTAATTTAATTCTTTTTTTTTTGCTTGAGTGGTCTTATTTTGATAGTAACAGTGCGAGTTTGGGTGTATGCAACAGTAATGTGTGTGCGAATTTGGGTGTATGCAACAGTGGGATCTGTAACCCCCCTGCTTGGGCACACTATAGGATTTGGGGTGGGTGCAAGTTGGAGTGTGTGCAAGGTGGGGAGGGTGCAAGGTGCGGTGGGTGCAAGATGGGGTGCATGCAAACTTTCTTTTGCATTTAAATAAGCTGGATTTAAGAAAAATTAACTTACTCTAGGTATATCTTAATCCATATTCGATTATTACTATCAAAATAAGACTACGTTAATACTTAAGCAAGGAAAAAGTAATTTAATTAAAATATTTTGTTTTGGTAATTTTCAATTTTCTCAGGAACTAGAAGACATCAAGTCATCTAGTTTTCAGTTTTTGATCAGAAACAAATAAGAGCAATGAATTCTAAAAAAAAAACTAGTAGATAATCTGAGAGCTTTGAAAAATTACACTTTAAACCTTTTTTTTAACTTTTTTTTGCACAAATTTTGACTTTAAAACAATTTTTTTCAAAAACTATGCATAGTTTTGACTTGATTTAAAAACAAGCTAATAGACAAAAGTGTTGGCTTTAAAAAAAGGTATAACACTTAATTGAGGGTATTACCGTTATTTTTTAATTATTTTTTTTCCATTTAATGTACATATTTTTTTAACTGCCCCTACCGCCTAAACGGGGGGAGATAGACCCCCCCTCCCATAGTAAAAAATGCTTGTTTTTAACTGTTCCATACAAATCCGTCAATAAACTTTGTCGCCTAAGTTATCGTACTCTCCCCAAGAAGACAAATAATTTAAACATTTTCTACGTTTTATAAATTATTAAATATGGGTAACGTACATAAGTCAATGTCAGTTGAGTTGCTTGCCACAATGTAATTAAAAAAATCAAATTTGCTTAATTTAAAAATCGAAACAAATGTTCATTAAAAATAAAAATATACGAAACTTTCCTTATTAAAATGAATACAAAAATTAAATTTTTGCTTTATATGTACTAGTAATAACCAAAATGAAGTGATTTAAAAAATTAAATATAATTTCTTAATCTTAATTTATTTTTTGAGCTTTATTTTATAGTGAGTATGCAATTTAAAACATTAACCAAATTTGAATGTTAGGTTTTTTTAAAATGTGGTTACTTTCAATATGGTTATAATCAATATACATCACCTACAAATAAATGGATACTCTGTAAGTATAGTTCATTATGGAAGAAATGGTAGTGTTCACCAACTTTGACAAAAAAAATTTGGGGCGACAAAATTTAATCTGCCCCGGGCGGCAAAAACCCACGCTACGCCACTGCTACTTGGGTATGGGATTTTGTTTATTTTAACATATTGTAAAACAAACTGTTTTGCTAGCTCATATGTTAAACCAAAATGAAGTTTAGAACATTTTTTAAAATAATCGCAAAGCTCCTTTTCTTGAACTGTTGTAAGAATTTGTTTGTTGGAATATTTCGTGCTGTTTTCTGTATTGATTGACTGTCCTTCACGTCTTTTCTTTAGTCGGAAAATTAAAGTGGTACAATTTATACCATATTTTTTAGCAGCACTGCTAATGGACTCATTTTTTTTTTCAATATTTTCAATTGCCTCTTGGATGTTGGCTTCGTTAACATTGCGAGATGGATGTTTTCTTTTATATATATTTGGCATTTTAACATTCTGATAAAGGATAAAAAAAGTTTATTGTAAACTCCTTTTTTGAACTGATAAAGGAGGATTTGACACTGTCAATTGCTCCTTCAAAATTGGTGTCAAAACCTCCTTTCAGTTGACTTTTGGAAAATAATTAAAAAAAAAATAAAGAGTTGTTGCTCACCAATATTTATAGTATAATATGATTTAAAAACCAATCTACGTGTTGTATATTTCACTTTAAATAACTAAAACTACTTACTACCGAAACTGCAATTAGTTTAGTTATTTCAAATATTACATCAACTGGACTCAAAAACAATTATTTATTCTATTTCACACAACGATCAGATCACAGTTATAATTTTTTGGTAGCTCAAATCAATCGTAACTATCTTCGTTTTTTCATAACTAAAGTGCTGCCAATGTCTACACTTTTTTAGAAAAGCCCTGATGTCAATTCCTCCCACATGTCAAATCCTCCTGACTTTACCCTATGTCTACCCGTGCGAAGCCGGGACGGACGCTAGTTAACTATAAGAAACACTTTGTGTTTAAAAAAAAGTCTTACTTTCAGAAAAATAGGTTTTGTCCGCCTTTTCCCCACTGTCCAATGACGATATAATGCGCTGGCCAACAGTTTCTTTTAATAAATTGATTGTTTCGATCCGTGCGTCGCACGAACCCATTGGAACGATGTTGTTGCGAAATATAAAATTAGCTGTCCACTGAAAACGATTCCACCGTTGAACAAAGTACAAATTTTGAATCAATTGTTGTTTATGTACAACAAAATTATTTAAAAAAGTACAAAACATAAATAGATCCATGCTTTTTGGTCCGAAACCAGTCGGAGTGATTATGGGCTTTCTTTAAAGCTTCCTCCCAGGCAGCCTGTTTATTTAATTTGTTAACCTTTAGAAAAAAAATTAAACTAACTTAAATAATTTAAAAAAAAAAAAATATTTACTTTATTATATTATAAATTGCAAAATAAAATGGGTTTTTTAGCGTTATTTACATACAAAACTACAAGGTTTTTTCAAATTTTATTTTGCCGATCATATTGGGAAGTTGTTTAAGGCCATGCTAAGTAAAAGTTGGTAAGAAAAAAATACAAAGATGGTTAAATGCTTTTGTTGGATGCTGCCGCCCACAAATCGCCCAGAACGCTACCCGATGTCTTCGTCAAATATTGTATGTAATGGATTTATATGTATATGTGTTATGAAGAATTTTAAAAACTGAAGGTGATATAAAGGTCACAAATAAAATGTATAATTACTTCTATTTGAAATTTAAAAGAGTGTGTTTCATTTTCTCCTTTGTTAATCTTCCATTTTATAAAAGTTAAAACTTACTTTGCAGTGTAACTAAAAACATTTTGGTTCTTCACGAGCCTTTAAAACCGAACCGCCTATGTTAAGTTTTTGAATATTTTCAATTCAATAAAAAGACACTGTGCCGACATTTTGTCGTTTTTTTAAAATTCTATTTAACGAATTAAAAACAGAAAATTTGAATTGGAATTGAAACATATATATTTAATGATCATCATCATCATCGTCATCGCCATAGCCATCATCATCGCCATCGCCAACGCCCGTCGCGTCGTCGTCATCGCCATCGCCATCACCATCGCCATCGCCATCGTTTTCATCATTCGAAGAGTTTCAGTGGTCCAGATAGCCATCCAGTATAAACCCTGAAAGTAATCGCAGTGAGTAAAATGTACTTACTTTTGAAATTTATATACATATATGTATACATATATATTTAAAAAAATAAAATAAAACAAAATGAATGCAGTGAAAATTTAAAAATATGTATGATCTCGAAAGATTATAAGAATTTTAAGAGGACGGTTTCTGCAACTCGTAGGACGAAAAACTATGTCTCTACGCGGCTTGAAATGCTAGGTAGCAATTGGCAAACTTGTTGAACAGCATCGAATCGCGGTTTGCATCGATGAAAACATAACTTCGACCGAAGAGTTCTTTAATCAAGCTGGTGATATTTACACAATTTACAAATCTTTGTTCTTAGATGAGCTAGTTAAGTTTGCAGCAGCAGAAGCAGCAGCAGCTAAAAGATTTGTCTGCTCCGACTTTGGTGCAAAAGTCGACCAATGAAAAGCGGCACGATGTTCTTTTATCAAAAATTCACCCACCGACATTCACGGGAGAATATCATAATTGTCGTTCTGTTCATGACCAGTTTGTTTAACTGGTTCATAACAACACTTCACTGACGAAAATCGAAAAATTACATTATTTAAAGTCAAGTGCTATTATTTTACTAGAACACATCAGTGTAGATGATACAAGTTATCTATATCTATATCTATATCTATATCTATATCTATATCTATATCTATATCTATATCTATATCTATATCTATATCTATATCTATATCTATATCTATATCTATATCTATATCTATATCTATATCTATATCTATATCTATATCTATATCTATATCTATATCTATATCTATATCTATATCTATATCTATATCTATATCTATATCTATATCTATATCTATATCTATATCTATATCTATATCTATATCTATATCTATATCTATATCTATATCTATATCTATATCTATATCTATATCTATATCTATATCTATATCTATATCTATATCTATATCTATATCTATATCTATATCTATATCTATATCTATATCTATATCTATATCTATATCTATATCTATATCTATATCTATATCTATATCTATATCTATATCTATATCTATATCTATATCTATATCTATATCTATATCTATATCTATATCTATATCTATATCTATATCTATATCTATATCTATATCTATATCTATATCTATATCTATATCTATATCTATATCTATATCTATATCTATATCTATATCTATATCTATATCTATATCTATATCTATATCTATATCTATATCTATATCTATATCTATATCTATATCTATATCTATATCTATATCTATATCTATATCTATATCTATATCTATATCTATATCTATATCTATATCTATATCTATATCTATATCTATATCTATATCTATATCTATATCTATATCTATATCTATATCTATATCTATATCTATATCTATATCTATATCTATATCTATATCTATATCTATATCTATATCTATATCTATATCTATATCTATATCTATATCTATATCTATATCTATATCTATATCTATATCTATATCTATATCTATATCTATATCTATATCTATATCTATATCTATATCTATATCTATATCTATATCTATATCTATATCTATATCTATATCTATATCTATATCTATATCTATATCTATATCTATATCTATATCTATATCTATATCTATATCTATATCTATATCTATATCTATATCTATATCTATATCTATATCTATATCTATATCTATATCTATATCTATATCTATATCTATATCTATATCTATATCTATATCTATATCTATATCTATATCTATATCTATATCTATATCTATATCTATATCTATATCTATATCTATATCTATATCTATATCTATATCTATATCTATATCTATATCTATATCTATATCTATATCTATATCTATATCTATATCTATCTATATCTATATCTATATCTATATCTATATCTATATCTATATCTATATCTATATCTATATCTATATCTATATCTATATCTATATCTATATCTATATCTATATCTATATCTATATCTATATCTATATCTATATCTATATCTATATCTATATCTATATCTATATCTATATCTATATCTATATCTATATCTATATCTATATCTATATCTATATCTATATCTATATCTATATCTATATCTATATCTATATCTATATCTATATCTATATCTATATCTATATCTATTATCTATATCTATATCTATATCTATATCTATATCTATATCTATATCTATATCTATATCTATATCTATATCTATATCTATATCTATATCTATATCTATATCTATATCTATATCTATATCTATATCTATATCTATATCTATATCTATATCTATATCTATATCTATATCTATATCTATAT
>OV049924.1:165985430-166150537 GCA_920104205.1 Eupeodes latifasciatus | reverse complement strand
TATGGGAAGAAATGATTGTGATGGGAGATATGAACATTAATATTCGTGATACAGAATCAAACTATGTTAAAGACTATCTGGAGATGTTGGCATCATTAAGGCTGATAAATGTCATTACTGAATACACAAGGATAGATCTTAATAAGGGGACGAAATCAGTAATAGATCATATCCTTGTAAGCAGAGTGGACAAACAAATTAACTCAGCTGTGATTGAGTGTGATATCACCGATCATTATCCAACTTTATACTCCACAGACTCTTTTCAAACATTAGATAGCAACAAAGTCAGTTCTACTTATATACGGAGCACCAGAGTAAATGAACTAATCTGTGAAGAAACTTGGGAGGAAGTTATTAACGAAGAAGATCCTGATACGCTCTACAATAAACTGGTTTGCAAATTAGATGAAATTTATAAAAAGTCAACATACATGAAAACTACACATAACAAAAGACAAAATAGTCCTTGGATAACCCCATGCCTCATCGCCGAATGCAAAAAAAGAGATGAATTATATAGAAGATGGAAAAATAATAGAATGAACAGAAGCTATGAAATGGAATATAAAATCTTTCGAAATAAACTTAATAAAATCATAGCGGCTCAAAAGAACAACTTTTATAAGAACCAATTTGTTAAATTTAAGAACGATTCTAGAAAGACATGGGCATTAATAAATGAAATTGTAGGAAGAAATAAGGCAAATGTTGACGAAACAATGTTAAAAAATTTCTCAACTCAAAATCAAATCGAAATCAAAGCACTGTGCAACGAATGTGCAGAATTTTTCTCAACCCAGACATCTCAAATTATTCATCACTGCAGCTATACAACATCGAATCATGAAAATGCTTTACTAGAAAACTCAATATTTGCTTATGCTACAAATATACAGGAGATACGCAAAATTATAAGTTCTCTCAGCGAAGATAAATCACCAGGAATTGATGGAATTAGAGCAGCTGATATGAGAAGACATATAGACATATTTGCTCCCATACTATGTAAACTGATTAATTTGAGCTTGACACAGTCTAAAATTCCATTGATGTTAAAAACTGCATTGGTGAGACCAATCTATAAGAGTGGAGTTAAAAATCAACTAAGCAATTATAGACCGATTTCCATACTTCCAGTAGTAGAAAAGTGTCTAGAAGAGGTTATTTCAAAAAGGCTACAGAGTTTTATTGACAAAAACTCTCTTTTACATAAAAGCCAATATGGTTTCCAAAAAAACAAAAATACAAGCAAACTGCTCGCTGAATTCACCAATTGTATCAACGAAAGTTTAAATAAAAGCCATCATATCCTTGTCCTGTTTATGGATTTCAGTAAAGCTTTCGATACTCTCAACCATTCTAACTTACTGAGAGCGCTTGAGCGAATAGGCATACGAGGTTTAATGGCTGATTGGCTAAAAGATTACCTGCACAACAGGCTGTTTTGTGTAAAAATTAAGAACGTTATGAGTGAGAAAAAGGGCGTTCAATATGGAGTTCCTCAGGGTTCAAAGCTAGGACCGATTTTATTCATCCTCTACACGAACGAGCTTATTCGCGTTTTTAAACGTAGTATTCCGTTTGCCTTTGCCGATGATACAGCGATTGTGGTCCGCCACAGGTCTTTGGATACAGCAACGGAAATATTACAAGATGAGTTTAATGCTGCAGTAAAATGGTGCCACGACAACGGATTGGTGATCAACGCATCAAAAACCAAAATGATGCATATCCGAAACCCACAATTTAAATCCAGTCAGAGGAGAATATATATGACAAACAATGCATGCCCTAATGCAACAAACAAGACTATTGAATTAGTAGAAAGCTACAAATATCTTGGAGTTATAATCGACTGCCATTTTTTGTGGGACAAACATATAGATAAACTTAGAATGGGTATAAAAAAAGCTCTATACGCACTAGCCCATTTGCGTTACCATGCCTCAACACATGTTTTAAGACAAGTCTTTTATGCCTTAGTGGAGTCTAAACTACGGTATGGTATACTTGCTTGGGGCAACGCCGCAAAAACGCACATAAATAAACTTCAAACACTTCAAAATTCAGCACTGAAACAAATTAATCATGGATTTTCGAGTCACAACGAATGCACGTTTAAAGTTCTTCAAGTAGATCAAATTTTCAAGATGTCGCTAATACTAGAGTACTCTGATGATAGCCGTTTTATTCGACCAGTGGCCCATGCGATAAGCACCAGACGACGTGCCCAAGGTATGCTACAGTTGCCCAGTCACTATAATACGTATGGCAGAAGACAACTTCAATACAGCGTCCCTTCAACAATCAACGAATTACCTCGAGAGTTATTAAACATTGAAAATTTCAAGACTAGAAAAAAAAATATTAAAAGTTTCTTTCTAAATTCAAATTAGTATTATATATGTACATATATCTAAAATCTATCACTTTAAAGCTTACTTAAAATTATTAATTTTTGTGAAACACAATCTTCTGCAGACAAGCCTATAGGCTTCGCAGGAACTTATTGTAAATTGTTAAGTCTTTATGAAATATGAAATCTGAATAAATTTAAAAAAAAAAAAAAAAAAAAAAAAAATCTATATCTATATCTATATCTATATCTATATCTATATCTATATCTATATCTATATCTATATCTATATCTATATCTATATCTATATCTATATCTATATCTATATCTATATCTATATCTATATCTATATCTATATCTATATCTATATCTATATCTATATCTATATCTATATCTATATCTATATCTATATCTATATCTATATCTATATCTATATCTATATCTATATCTATATCTATATCTATATCTATATCTATATCTATATCTATATCTATATCTATATCTATATCTATATCTATATCTATATCTATATCTATATCTATATCTATATCTATATCTATATCTATATCTATATCTATATCTATATCTATATCTATATCTATATCTATATCTATATCTATATCTATATCTATATCTATATCTATATCTATATCTAATCTATATCTATATCTATATCTATATCTATATCTATATCTAATCTATATCTATATCTATATCTATATCTATATCTATATCTATATCTATATCTATATCTATATCTATATCTATATCTATATCTATATCTATATCTATATCTATATCTATATCTATATCTATATCTATATCTATATCTATATCTATATCTATATATCTATATCTATATCTATATCTATATCTATATCTATATCTATATCTATATCTATATCTATATCTATATCTATATCTATATCTATATCTATATCTATATCTATATCTATATCTATATCTATATCTATATCTATATCTATATCTATATCTATATCTATATCTATATCTATCTATCTATATCTATATCTATATCTATATCTATATCTATATCTATATCTATATCTATATCTATATCTATATCTATATCTATATCTATATCTATATCTATATCTATATCTATATCTATATCTATATCTATATCTATATCTATATCTATATCTATATCTATATCTATATCTATATCTATATCTATATCTATATCTATATCTATATCTATATCTATATCTATATCTATATCTATATCTATATCTATATCTATATCTATAATCTATATCTATATCTATATCTATATCTATATCTATTCTATATCTATATCTATATCTATATCTATATCTATATCTATATCTATATCTATATCTATAATCTATATCTATATCTATATCTATATCTATATCTATATCTATATCTATATCTATACTATATCTATATCTATATCTATATCTATATCTATATCTATATCTATATCTATATCTATATCTATATCTATATCTATATCTATATCTATATCTATATCTATATCTATATCTATATCTATATCTATATCTATATCTATATCTATATCTATATCTATATCTATATCTATATCTATATCTATATCTATATCTATATCTATATCTATATCTATATCTATATCTATATCTATATCTATATCTATATCTATATCTATATCTATATCTATATCTATATCTATATCTATATCTATATCTATATCTATATCTATATCTATATCTATATCTATATCTATATCTATATCTATATCTATATCTATATCTATATCTATATCTATATCTATATCTATATCTATATCTATATCTATATATATCTATATCTATATCTATATCTATATCTATATCTATATCTATATCTATATCTATATCTATATCTATATCTATATCTATATCTATATCTATATATATATCTATCTATATCTATATCTATATCTATATCTATATCTATATCTATATCTATATCTATATCTATATCTATATCTATATCTATATCTATATCTATATCTATATCTATATCTATATCTATATCTATATCTATATCTATATCTATATCTATATCTATATCTATATCTATATCTATATCTATATCTATATCTATATCTATATCTATATCTATATCTATATCTATATCTATATCTATATCTATATCTATATCTATATCTATATCTATATCTATATCTATATCTATATCTATATCTATATCTATATCTATATCTATATCTATATCTATATCTATATCTATATCTATATCTATATCTATATCTATATCTATATCTATATCTATATCTATATCTATATCTATATCTATATCTATATCTATATCTATATCTATATCTATATCTATATCTATATCTATATCTATATCTATATCTATATCTATATCTATATCTATATCTATATCTATATCTATATCTATATCTATATCTATATCTATATCTATATCTATATCTATATCTATATCTATATCTATATCTATATCTATATCTATATCTATATCTATATCTATATCTATATCTATATCTATATCTATATCTATATCTATATCTATATCTATATCTATATCTATATCTATATCTATATCTATATCTATATCTATATCTATATCTATATCTATATCTATATCTATATCTATATCTATATCTATATCTATATCTATATCTATATCTATATCTATATCTATATCTATATCTATATCTATATCTATATCTATATCTATATCTATATCTATATCTATATCTATATCTATATCTATATCTATATCTATATCTATATCTATATCTATATCTATATCTATATCTATATCTATATCTATATCTATATCTATATCTATATCTATATCTATATCTATATCTATATCTATATCTATATCTATATCTATATCTATATCTATATCTATATCTATATCTATATCTATATCTATATCTATATCTATATCTATATCTATATCTATATCTATATCTATATCTATATCTATATCTATATCTATATCTATATCTATATCTATATCTATATCTATATCTATATCTATATCTATATCTATATCTATATCTATATCTATATCTATATCTATATCTATATCTATATCTATATCTATATCTATATCTATATCTATATCTATATCTATATCTATATCTATATCTATATCTATATCTATATCTATATCTATATCTATATCTATATCTATATCTATATCTATATCTATATCTATATCTATATCTATATCTATATCTATATCTATATCTATATCTATATCTATATCTATATCTATATCTATATCTATATCTATATCTATATCTATATCTATATCTATATCTATATCTATATCTATATCTATATCTATATCTATATCTATATCTATATCTATATCTATATCTATATCTATATCTATATCTATATCTATATCTATATCTATATCTATATCTATATCTATATCTATATCTATATCTATATCTATATCTATATCTATATCTATATCTATATCTATATCTATATCTATATCTATATCTATATCTATATCTATATCTATATCTATATCTATATCTATATCTATATCTATATCTATATCTATATCTATATCTATATCTATATCTATATCTATATCTATATCTATATCTATATCTATATCTATATCTATATCTATATCTATATCTATATCTATATCTATATCTATATCTATATCTATATCTATATCTATATCTATATCTATATCTATATCTATATCTATATCTATATCTATATCTATATCTATATCTATATCTATATCTATATCTATATCTATATCTATATCTATATCTATATCTATATCTATATCTATATCTATATCTATATCTATATCTATATCTATATCTATATCTATATCTATATCTATATCTATATCTATATCTATATCTATATCTATGATTCCAACTGATATGCCATTTGAATTCAAAAGATTACATTATCCTGTGCGTTTATCATTTGCGATGTCCATAAATAAGGCCCAAGGGCAAACACTTCAAGTTTGTGGTGTACATTTGGAGGAATCATGTTTTCACATCGCCAACTTTATGTTGCCTGTTCCAGAGTCGATACCCCTGTTTATTTATCCATGCACAAAATGGAAAAACAAAAAAATATTGTTTATCCAACTGTTTTAGACTAACCCATAAATAATAACCTGATAAATGTAATATAAACAATATATCATTTGGGTCATTTGGAATTTTAAATAGCTAGCAATTTAAAATATTTTTAACTTCCCATAGGAAGTTATTGTAATGGGTCCGATTTGACAAATTGAAAATTTTGACATTTCTCGACATTTCAAGGTCCCTAGAGTCGAAATAAAATATTTTTTTTTTTTTTTTTTTTTTTTTTTTTTTTACACTTCAGAATTTTCAGAAAGTAGTTAGCTTACAGCAAGCGTCACACTACGATCAGAGGCTCATCATTAGTGCATGTGTTAGTTGTTAGCAAGATAATAATACAATTAAAGCCTAACACACGCACAAAATACAAAACATAATTAACATGAAACATGAAATATTACAGAACAACAAAAAATATAATAAAGACGATTACGATAGTGGAGCACTGGTTCTAAACAATGATTTTAATCCCACCTTATTTAAATTTAAATCTATCGATGAACAGTTTAAGTTATATAAAATGCTCATTCGACTTAAGGCTTCATTCTTTCCATAGTTAGTTCTATGGAAGTCAATATGTATAAAGTCAAAAGTACGTAGGTGATGAGTTCCCCCTCGGTAATTTAAATGTATACAAGACAGCAAATAAGGTGCATCAATTTCACCATTAATAAGTTGATGAAAAAATATTAAATCATTATTAACACGCCTTTGATGGAGAGTTTGCAATTGAAGAAGCTGAATACGATGTTCATAGGGAGGCAGATTATAAGGATCTTCCCACGGAAGACCCTTTAAGGCGAAGCGAATGAAATTATGTTGAATTGATTCAATACGTTTCTTATGAATTTCGTAATAGGGAGTCCATACCTGCGAAGCATATTCAAGATGAGGACGAACATGACAATTGTACAAAGAAAGAGTAACATAGGGATCATTGAACTCCTTTGCCCAGCGTTTTATAAAACCAAGCATAGAACTTGCTTTATTAACAATAAAATTAATGTGATGTGTAAATTCTAAGTTTGAACAGAAATGAACACCTAAATCTTTAAATGTTGAGACGCGACAGAGTTTTTGCTGAGATATACAATAATCAAATACACTACCGATTCGTTTTTTAGTAAAAGTTATCGTCTGGCATTTTAAAGGGTTGAGTGAAAGGCTATTTTTCCCACACCAGAATGTGAAACTATCAATGTCGGCTTGTAAAAGGATGCGATCTTGGGTGGACTTTATTATCTTAAAAATTTTCATGTCATCAGCAAAAATAAGAACATCACTTGAGCGTAGACAAGACGATACGTCGTTTATAGACAGGATGAATAGAAAAGGGCCAAGATGGCTTCCCTGGGGAACACCAGATTGAGCAACAAAAGGTTCAGAATGACAATTTCTAAATTTTACCTCATAAGATCTGTTTTCAAGGTATGATTTGATCCAAGCTAAAAAAAATGGTGGAAAACCAAGAGCTTTAAGTTTAAATAAAATAATTCCGTGGCTAAGTTGGTCAAAAGCTTTGGAAAAGTCAGTGTATATACAGTCAACTTCATAACCTTGTTCTAAAGCGTTTGAACATATGTTTGAGAATGTGAGGAGATTAGTAACGGTTGATCTTTTTTTCACAAAACCATGTTGCTGTTCGCAAATGAGATTTTTACTAAAAAATGCTACACTTTCACAAACAACTTGTTCAAACAATTTAGGTATGCAAGAAAGCTTTGCAATGGGCCTGTAGTTGCTTATATCCGCCTTGTTACCCTTCTTGAAAATTGGTGTTAGAAATGACTCCTTCCATATATTGGGAAATTTGCCTGTTTTTAGAGAAAGTTTAAATAAGAACGTAAGGGGTTCAACTAAAGCATTACTACACTTTTTTAATACTATCGGGGGAATACCATCGGGGCCGGCTGAACAGTCATCATTCAACGCGGATAAAAGATCAAGTACCGTACTCTGTAGCACAGGGATGTGACTACAGCTAGTTTGCGAAAAAGAGTGAAGATTATGAAAATATACTTCATCAATTTCTTGAGGATTATTAACAAAAGATTCACGAAAATTTGTTGCGAAAGCGTTACAGATATCAACAGTTTTATTTAAAGAAAGATTCTTGTAAGTGAAGTTAACTGGAAAGCCATCTGATTTTTTCTTTAAATTTACAAGTTTCCAAAATTTTTTAGGATTCTCTTTCAAAGAGGTGCCCATATCAGTAACATAAAAAGCATATAAATAATTTGAAAGAGACTTAAATTCGTTAAAAAGTTCAACATAAAAAGAGAAATTGATTGGAGACAGAGTTTTGAGATAAGTTTTCCATGCCTTATTTCTTTTGTTACGCAGTAAACGCAATTCTTTCGTGTACCAAGGGTGGCTAAAGTTTGTATTTCTTGATTTCTTTAAAGGTACATTTTTTTCTAAACAATTATTAAAGATCTTATAGAAATTTGAAACTGCTTCGTCAATATTAGAAAATGCTACATTATCAGCAATTCCAGACATGGTTAAATCTTCAGACAACAAATGGAAATTAGCTTTTCTGAAGTCAAAATTATATAAGCAATCAAAGGAATTACTGTGTTCAGTAAGGTGATTACTTAAGTCAAGAAAAATGTCCAAGGGGGGGTGATATTTATCAATATTAGTAATTCCTGATCTAGATTCTAGAACAAGAGTACTAATAGCGTCAGAAGAAAAGACTAAATCGAGAATTCGATTTTTTGAGTTTTTAATACAGCTAGTTTGCTGTAAGTCAGTAAAAAGGATTTTATCGAGAAAAGATAGTTCCAATTGTGAAGAAGATAGAGAGGCTTCAAGGCAAGATTCGTCTTCCGATGGAATCCAATCAATGTGTGGTAAATTAAAGTCACCTAGAAGTAAGATATTGGTGTCAGAGCAGGACAAACTGATAATAAAGTCTAATGCCAAGGAGAGTTCGCTATAAACAGACTCCAAACTCTTTGGAGGAATGTAGACGTTTAAAATGAAAATAGTCTTAGTCTGTACCATTATCTTTACACATACCAGTTCAATTGATAATACAAATGGAAAAGATACAGAAGAAGAGAAATATGTATTATTTACCGCTATGAGAACACCTCCACCTAAATCCTTTGCATTACCAACATGACGATCGTTTCTGTAAACTTCGAACTCTTGACTGAAAAGTTCTGTGTCGGAAAAGCTTGAATTAAGCCAAGTTTCTGTCAAAACGAATACGTCATGTGGAAATGATTGGGAGTTAAGGAAAATGTCAGCAGTCTTGCTACGAAGTCCCCTTACGTTTTGGTAGAAGAGCGCAAGCCTGTTAAGTTTTTTGACTTGGTTTTCAAAGAAACACCTTGTTTTTGACTCTGTGTAAATTCTTTGATTAAAGTCTCTGCGGGCCATATATTTGTGTTGCAAATAGAATCGAAGAACGTGGGATTCGTTATTAACTTAAAAGAAGAAACAAAACTATTTGGTTTGCTGATCTTAGTACACCTAATGGAAGAGCTGCAAGGTATGCTCTTGGTAGACACTAAGTGGGAAGTTATATCTTCTGGCGTTGTAACTGGGTCCAGACGAGATATAAAAATTATTTTTGGTTTCGAGACAGCTTTAATGATGGAGTTATTTATTACAGTTCCTGTAACGGAGTCGCTATTGGAAGCTACATTTGAGTCAACAATTTGAGGTATATGGGGGGTTACGGTGGGATCTGTAGGTATTTGGGTGATGTTGACATTTGTTCTTTTTGATGGAGGGGTTGAATTTCTAGCAAGTTCAGAGTTTTCTCGGCTTCTTTTCTTGGACTTTTTTTTTTGTTTGTCAGGTACACTTTCTGGGTTTATAACACCAGAACCTGATTGCACGAGAATATCTTTATCTGCAGAAGAGAAAGTAGTAGGAATAGGCTGTGTCAAATCAAAATCATTAGTAGAAGTAGCACTATCAACCATGATGTTGGTTACAGAGTATGCATTTAATTTGCAAACTGCAGTGTTGAAAGACTTCAGTAGCACTTCAAAATCTTTAGAAAGTTTTAAAATGTCAGCCTTAAAAGAAGACATTTTAAAAGCTAGTTGAGATACAGAGAGCTTACGGCAGTCATGACAGTACCAGTAAGCAAAATTCGAATTGGCTATTTTTTCAATGAAAGCGTTCGTTGAACCAACGCATTTTGCATGGTAAAGATTACCACAGGGTCCGAAACAGGCAAATAGAGGATTGTTATTAGCACCCTCTTGGCAATTTTTATTGTAGCAATCCATATTTTACGAAAGGAGTGTTAAAATATATAATAAAAAATATAGATACAAATTTATTAAAATAAAAAAAAAAAAATAAATAAAAACAATAATCACGGAAGGCGGGACTCGAACCTACGTGTTTCAACAAAAGTCTCAATTAAATCACGCTCTAGCTAACTGGCCCACGCAAGGGCTTAAAAATCGATGACAAAAATGTAATGGAATAAAACAAAGAAGGTGGAATCAATTAATTAAACAAAGAAAGTAGGGGAAAGTCAAATAGAAAATAATTGAAAACAAAAAGCACTCACACATGGACAAGGGAACACTTTGGAAAAAACAAAAATACTGAACACCTTACCGGGGAGAACTTTTGTTTCGAACAAAATATCACAAAATTCAACAAAATATTAATTGATTAAAATGCTAATGTAACAAAATATTTTATATAATTATTAAATAAAAACAAAAAAAGGTTCACTTATTCAGTGAAACTTAACACTAATACAAATTTTCAAACACGATTTATATTAGAAAAATAAAGAATAGATAGAGCAAACAAAAACACGACTAGTGATAGGAACCAGTGCAACCACTTTTTGAAAGATGTCTGTGCGTGCGTGTGTACGTACGTCCGTACGTCCGTACGTTCGCGACGTTTTTTTCGTCGTCCATAGCTCAAGAACCAGAAGAGATATCGACTTCAAATAAATATTTTTTTTATACAGATAATAAGGCAGAAAGATGCAGAAAGGGCTCTCAAGAAAATTGCGTGGGTGGTTTTTTTACCATACCAGTTTAAAAAAAGGTGAACATTTTGGTTAACCCTAAATATCTCATGAACAAATGACGCTAGAGACTTGAATTAAATTTTATATTATATATTGTAACGTGATACAAAACAATTATATTTTTGGAAAAAAATTCAATTAACGGTTTTTTTTATAAATCAAAAAAACTGAAAAAAAAAATTTGTCACTTCGAAAATTTTGAGACTAAAATATGATTTCATTTCCAAAACAATTTTGTGTAATGAAGAATAATGTTTTTGACATCTGATAAAATTTTGAGAAAAATCGAATTGACAGTTTTTTTACAAAAAATAATAACCTAAAAAAAATAAAAAAAAAGTTGGTAAAAATTGAGTTTTGACTCAAATATCTTTTCAAGACTTTGAGATATTGGCTTTAAACTACTTTTATCTTTCAAAAACTGTTGTTTTCAACATTCAGTAAAATTTTGAAAAAAATAGAATTGACAGTTTTTTTACAAAAAATTAAAAACCGAAAAAAAAATTTAACAAAAGTTGGTAAAAATTGATTTTCGACTTAAATATCTTTTCAAAAATTTGAGATTATGGCTTCTAACTAATGTTAACTTATAAGAAATATTGTTTTCAACATTAGGAACAATTTTGAGAAAAATCGAACTGACAGTTTTTTTACAAAAAAATAAAAACCTAAACAAAAAAATTAATAAAAGTTGGTAAAAATTGATTTTCGGCTCAAATAGCTTTTCAAAAATTAAAAATATTGGCTTCAAACTTATTTTATTTCACAGAAAATATTGTTTTTTATATTCAGTAATTTTTTTATAAAAATCCAACAGTCCGTTTTTTCATAAAAAAAAATAAAATCTACAAAAAATAGAACACAAATTTGGCAAGAATTGATACATTTAGACAAACTTTTAAGCAAGACAAATCGATAGACGGAATGGGAAGTTATCAGTGTGGGTCGCATCCCAGCCTCTTTTTTCATTAATTATTTGTCAAACTTAAATTTTATTAATTTTACATTTTTTGTCCATTTTTTTTCATTAGTTGACTTATACAACCACTCATATCTTAAAACCTATACAATAATCGACAAATATTAGTATTGCTTCATAAAGTCAATATTGTTGCGCAAATTTTAAGCCTAAAATCACTTCTAAGTTAAACATACAACCTGAGAAATAAATAAAAACAAATTAAAAAATTATAAACTTTTTGAATTTATTTTATCCAGGAAATTAGATTCCATCACAATCGCGAGGTCGCTGCTTTGTTTCATTTCATTATCATTCCAACATTTTTAATTTTCTTTTCTTCCCATGCTCTTTCTCTCTTAATATGTGTTCCATTTAATAGTTACGTTTTTTCTCTTACCTACCTACCTACATATTCAATTTTTCATTGTATAGTTCATCAACTAACCTACACACACACATTATTTTTTTGTTTCTCTAATTCTATCGTCATCGCTGAGCAGTGTGGGCTTTTGCACATGAAATGCCGATTTATCTAAAGAAAAATTAGATCTTTTTTATTTTTCTGGTTAGAGGAAGTGAATAGATTATAATTCTTCCAATTTAAAAATAAAAAAAGTTCTATTATAATAGCTTGAATTACCAATTTTGTATCACTTCTTCGAATAATAAAACTGAAATTGAGTTAAAATTTTCTTTACAAATAACTCGAAGAAGGTACTTACAATGACGTCGATAAAAAGAGCACACAAATGTGGGTAGGTTACGTCAGTTGCACTGCACTGAACATGAGCAGATGAATAAAAAAATGTGTCTATGGATATTTACACACGCATACCTATAGATGTATGAGAACATTAAAAACACACATTTGTTTTTTTACCGCAAACTATATTTTTCGGTTGCAAAAAAACGTTTCTAGGTATGAATAAAAGAAAGAAAAGAAGAAATTAGACAAAAATTTCGTTCTGTTTTCAACTAAAAAATTGAAATGGTTTTGTATTTTGTTTGTTTTCACGTGCGGCTTGGCCTTTACTACGTAATATTTTACTTAAGTTTTTTTCTAAACTGTTAATTTCGGTAAGGAAGTGTTTTTTGATTATAAACTAAAATTAATATTATCGTAGAAAATATGCTCAGTCCCATTGAGAAAATTTTTCATATGCTAATACTAATATTCAAAAAATGTTCGTGGTTAGTCGGCTAGTGTATGATAAAGCTTGGGAATTCTTAATAGATTTTAAATGAATTCTCGTTAACAACGAACTTAAGTTGTTTAACGAATAAAATGTAGTTAAAAAAGAAAATGTTAAGGGCATTAGGGAATTATTAGATAATTCGACAAAAAATGTACACGTCCTAAAGAACTTGCAATTACCTGTGCATCACTGCGATGCAATTATAATATTTTTGCTTTTGAAAAAGCTACCGGCTACGGTGCAATCGAAATGGGAAACAACTCTCGGAACTAAAAAAGAGATCCCTACATTTAAAAAGTTCTCTGACTTTTTGGAAACGAGGTTCCGAACCTTAGAGATGATATACCAACAGCACCAAACAAATACAACATCAACACAGAAAAAGCAACCAAAAAATGTTTTTCATCTCAATACTTAATCCACAGAGAATTTTAACTGTCAGGGTGTCATAAAGGTGCACATTCTTTACGAACGTGCTCGGAATTTTGAAAAATGGACGTAAGACAACGAGTTGTTTGACAATTTGGCAATTGTTTTAATTGTTTAGCCTACAGTCACCGAACAAATAATTGCCCAAACAATAAGTCGTGTCATTTTTGCCATAGAAAACACAACTCACTTCTACAGTTTACCAACAAATTTTAAAAACACAAATTAGCAACCACACTCGCAGTCAAACAGTTTTTTAACAATCAAGCTCTCAAGGTAATCATAACAAATTTCAGCACAACACAAATAATAATAACACATTTACGTACTAACTGCAGCATTTTGGCTACAATTAGGCAGATCAACTTCCACCACGGTTTTGTTCTGATCCTCTGAGTCTGAGGATGAACCCAAGAATTCGTCCTCGCTCAGAAGAATCATGTTTACGTCATCCTCAGTCTCCATTAAGGATGCACTGTTGTCGACTTTTTTAGAGGGTAGAGTCGTGATTGGAGAGGGCATGGGTGCATCGTCACCCTCTGGTGGGAGAGAAGACGACGTCCCAGGCCCACCAACCGCGAGTTCACCTTCGATTGTTGTTGGAGGTCCGCTATCTGCGATAGCCTCATTTTTTTGTATATTCGAGTTTTGATGGATTCGAAACCATAACATATAGAGCCATTGGTCAGGGCTAGAGGAGCCAAAGATTCTTTATTGAGTACCACACTGGCACTCCTATAAAGACCCTTCACTTCCTCTAGCTTGCCGATCTTCCAGTTTTGCGGCGGCAGGATTGCAAATCTTGATCATTTCGAGAATGTCCTCGATATCAAGAGGTTCTATTGTAATCCAAATGCGGGCTCTAGGTCTGCTAGGAATGTCTTCCTTAGCGGCAACCTCGAGCTTCGCACCTGGCCAAACTTCACCTAACCAGCTAACAGCGAGCTTGTACAAGTCACAAGACCTCTGATCGCTACAAACCATGAGTTTGACATGACCCTGATGCCTGATGCCAACCCCCATCGCTTATGGAAGGAAGTGGTCCTGGAAGCTCTTTTAAAATGCTTAAAAAGCCACCCGAGAGCTTAACCTTGACCAGCTGCCAACGATCAGCCGACATTGTGCCATCATCATCGCTCCTGTCAATGACTGCAACCACGACTTTGCCCTTCGTGACGTCACCGAAACTGGCATGTTTTCTGATGGGATTGAGGGGAGTGCTGGTATTGTGCAGACGAAACCGTTTTGGCGTCGGTATGCCCCCCTCAAGAGACATTTCTCTTTTAGACGTGAAGTCTTTCCCGGTCCTTGCTGCAGCAAGAACACTGTTTGCCAATTCAACGCGAGCGGTTTCCTGCGGTGTCCTTTCAGCCTCCAATGATTCACCAGAGGCCTTCAGGATTCTCGCAGCTTGCCGCCTTTATTATATAGGCTTTTCGAGAGTTTCTCCTTTCCATTTCTGGATGTACTCTCAGTAGTAGTGGTAGGGCCATTCTTCACAACCCTGCCACTACTGAAATTAGGTATAGCTACCTTCCTACTCTCGTTGTTGCCAACAGCAGAAGAGGGTCCATGGATTACCACTACTCCCTCCTCTGTGTTGGCCGCAGAAGATACGGCAACAGGCTTTGGCGCCAAACTGCCACCCGGTCTTGAAGAGATACCGGTCTCATCATTTTTGTTTTCTTTTTTTTATTCATATTTAGTCCCACGAGTTGCGAAGAAAGAGAGGTCCGTCTGTACAGAGATTCGCATTATACAGATAAGGCTAGTTAATCCGGAGGTTTCCAGGTATCCGGATACTCCGTTAGAGTTTGAGCTATTTTTTGAACTGGCCCCCCAGCCAGGCTGATCATCGGCACGGGTCGTTTAATACCTTAGATCCAGCCCAATAAAGATAAGAGATGGTTGGAAAGGAAGAGATAGGGTAAGGAGTCAGTTGATGTTAAGAACATCATTCTGATATGTAAGGAAATGATAAGGATCGGTAAACAGCAATTGAGCTAGGTAACCTAGGGTGGAAGGAGCAACGGAGAGAGGAGCACTGTCTAGCTTTTTCGCCGTTACAACGTGGGAGGTGGGATGGGAGTTGGTGACATAAGCATTGGCTTGAATGCCTTGTTTAATTGGGGAGGGTGATGATTTTGGAAAGGAAAGGTAGAGGGATAAGAACGGATAAGTAGAAGCTCCACTGGTCAACAAAATTTAGTTTTGTTTTGCCATACAAACCAATTAATAATGTTAAAAATTCGACGTCACCTAAAAGCCTAAAAGTTAACTACGCAGTTGATCAATCTACATGTGTAATTGAGGAATTGATTCTATGGATTTGTACAAACCTCCAAAAAAGTTGGAACTCACATCATTTTATCGACACTTAAATACGTAAGTAAATGGGGTTTGTGGGTAAAATGTACGAAGGTTTTTAATCTTCAAATAAAGTGATTTTAAATCGCAATCTCAAAAACACTACAAGAAACAGTATAACAGGTAGTTTCCTGATGCACCTACCATTACTCATTTTTTGGGAGCCTTTAAATATAGCAATAGTATAGTAACACATAATATTATTATTTGTAGTCGAATCGATTTTTTTTCATTTGATAAGAAAATATTATTTACAAAACAGCATTTCCACAAATTGAAATTCTTCTATTACATAAGTGTTTGGAGATACAAGCACTTGTAATTAAACTTATTTGTAATCATTTTTTCCCAACTGTGACTAATAAAACCATTCACTATATCACGAAAATTTTAATATTGTTCCTTAGAGAAAATTAAAGGTAAAGTTAATTACTTTAATTCAGTTTTCAAAAAGATTTGTGTAGCCAACAATTTATTAGTTTCGTTTTATTTTGTTTCTTTTTAATATTTTTGCACTAACTTTTCAACTAAATATTTTCTTGTTATTCTTATGAAGCGTATAGTTTGGCATTTAATAAAGGTAATAATTAACGAACTTCAAGAGTTTAACATTAATAAACAAAATATTTAGACTCGGAACTCTGGGCACATGGTAAAATTTTACACTTGTGAGTTACGAGGTTTTTTTTATGACGACGAAGATATTGTTGTCTTATAATAGTTTTTGATTTTTTTAACATTTTCCCTCAATAATTCTAAATAACAAAAATTATATGTATCTGCAGTCAACAACAACATTTGACAGTGATCTTAGTCTGCATGAAGAGCTTTACGGAGAATCGCCAACCCACAACAATGTTTTCCGTCCATCTTTATCACCTGGCACATTCTATCAGCAATCCACAGTGATAAGTAAAAGTGTGCTTGGTGGTGAATTACTTGATAGATGCCAACGTCATCAGCGTGATTTATTTTCCGGTGAGGTTGGTAAACCTCATGTTGGCTCTGTTATTCATACTTCCGAAACTATAGCAATGCACCATCACCAACATCATAAGAACCAACAAATTTCGTTACCTACATTAAAAACAACATCCAGTAAGACATCACTCAATGATACTAACAGCAGAAGTAAGTATAGTAAGCTTAAACATAAGTCACATGAGTACCGTTACAAACTTGGTCTACCAAATTTAAACTATAAGAGTACCACTAACATTCCCCTTTCCGCATCCTTTTCAAATAAAACTAATCGTGAATCAAAAAACCACAGCAACAATGTTTTTTTTAAATCAGAAAACCTACATTTTCCCTTTTCAAATTCTTATGACAACCTTCAAGTAAAACATAATAAATTATCCCCATTTTGTAATGGTTTTGACAATGACTATCGAAAAAGGTACTTGAAATCGATGATTAATAGCAGTACAAGCAATTTAAAACCGAAATATTTCAAACGTGAAGAACACGATGACTTCTTTACGGAAGCTTTTTCAGCGAAAAGCTACGACGGGGAAAAAGAAACTGAAAATGTTACTTCAAATCAAAAGCAGGTTTCCCAAAAAGGTGCAGCTCCGCAGCCACCGACTCCATCTAAAGTAGCACCAAAATTAGACCCAATAAAATCAGTTCCCCCACCAAAACCGCTTAACAAACACTCAAATCTTTGTAATATTTTTGAACACATTAAAAGCTCAAACACAAAATATCCACTTTCCAAAACACAACTGGAGGTTATCCCTAAGAGCAAAGATTTGAAACCGAAAGCTGCCTACAAATATGTCAAGCAATTTGATTTTCATAATGGCGACGAAGTTGACTGCGATGCCAAGAATGACGAAGAATGTAAGTACTCAAATGATTTCCTCCGAGGTACGATAGTAAGTCAGTCTTTTATAAAAAATCCTCAGCAACAAATTTCAAACTCAATATTATTACCTCCTTTAAACCATATAACCTCTAAAAAAAATTGGGTTTCTTCGAAAACGATCAAGTCGTCAAGGGAACTTGTTCTAGAAGACCAAAAATCTCAGCCAAGAAAGTACTGTTATCAAAATGAGACATCAGTTGTTGATGATGATATTTTAGTGGAAAAAATTAGACAATTAAATAATACAGCGAGCAATCATCATCGGAATTTCGCACTCTGTATCCAAAGTAGTTTTGATGATTCTAGCCAACTGCCCAATAGTATCTTTGAAAATGGTACTTACAAAAAAAACCCTTTCCAGAGGAATTCTTGTTCTTTTCAACAAAGAACATTTTATAACGCAGAGATTTAATAATTTTCTGCCAATCATCGCATGAATGTAGTCATAATTTTTGCAAGCCACACATAAAATCGTAAAAACTTAATTTATCTCTGTAGACAAACGTACATATGCATGATTTTGTCTTTACTTGATATTTAAAGTTTATATGCAAATTTTTTCAAGATTTTGATTGGTTTGTTAGGGACTAAAGTAACAATTACAGTGTTAATATATTTACAACGAGAAAGCGATGTGAGTCACAATAACAATTTCCCATTGGTGCCCTTGAAATATGCACATTATATGTTTTGTAGTAATTGTCATATATAAAAATGGTAGGAGTTTTGTCAATTATTGATGTTTAAATAATTGTTTTTTTGTTGAGATTCAAAGCATAAAATCAATTTTGTAGTTTTGTTTTTGGATTATCATGTTTATAAACTAAAATTCACCAATCTCAATGTCATTTTTTCCACCCAAGATATTGAATCAAAAGCAATTCGAGCCGAAAATCTATTTTACCAATTATCATATACAGATGTCTCATCCCCATACAAACAAATGACCGAAGAAAATTTATTTATTTATTTAATTATCAGCTGTCAAAACTACAAAAATTGAAGAATCGAGAGCGACAACTAACAAAGTTTGAATAAATTGCTTTTTAATAAATTTTTCCTTTTTATAACAATTGTAGCATATAGAATTTTACTTATCTCATTTTCTCTCAGGTTATTTAGGCTGCTGCACTTCTTTCTCCTTTATTTGTTTACGTTTTTCTTTGTGTTCCTCCTTTTGTTGTGTGGATGTGGCGGGCGCCTGCTCAGCTGCGTTATTCTACTTGTATTTGTATTGCATTTTGTAGGTACATATCTACCGAGTGGTTGCGAGGAAGGGTTTTGAAATTTGGTTGTTTTGATTGCAGAAGCAGTGTTGCCTCAGATCAAATTTATCATGAATTATTTACCAAGAAAAATAGGAATGTATACAATGATTTCTTTTAAAAATAAATTTTAAAGGGTTATATTAACTATTAAATTTTTGTATCTTAAAACCAAAAATAAGCAACAAAAATTATTGCAGTTCTTGAATATTAACTTATTATGTTTCTCTTATTTGATTTTTTTTAAGGAAATATTTATTTTAATATGAAACAATATGTCCTTTAAAATTGTGACCTCGAAATCATAAAGAAAAAAATCTTTCGTTATAAAATTTTGTAAATCTGGAAACTCTGGTACAGAGATATTTTTATTTTAAAGATTATTTTTTGTTGGTAGAAAAAAGCTTCTAGGAAGCTCATCAATTCATCCTTCTAATTTCAAGTGTACTGTTAAGTACAGAGATTCTTTTTTAGCCTTTCAATATATGTATACACATATATTTAAAACCAATGTCCAATTATAGATCGGTATCTCCTCTCTAACTTGAGAAAGCACTTTTCATGACAAGAATTACTCTTGGAGGATTTGTCAATTTCCGCAAGAGGCAGTACCCGTGAAAAAAAACTTTAGATGGCACAAGTGGGGATTGAATTTTTTTGTGCCACCATATCTAAACTACTCAAAACTAAACCCTTAAACTATATAACAAGTATGTAACCCGCCAAGGCTTAAAACCACAGCAGCAAATGTAACTATTTGTAAGTACCTGTACCAAATAAGGCCCACCTACTATGTTTTCTCTAATAAATCCCTTATTGTATTAGATATGAAGGAAAACTAAATGGATTATAAAAATTAGTTTAATTATACAAAATAAGAAGAGAACTTAAGTTCAAAAAAAGCTGCTCAATATATTTTATTTCATAATTTAAAAAAACTTTCCGTTGGGCCTTATTAGGAACATGTGTTCCAAATAAGACCCATACGTTTTTTTTCTCAGACAATGTTGAATTTCTTCCAGAAAAATGTAAAATTTAAGCAAAACAGACAACTTTTGTGATATATATTGTATAATATATTTCAAGGACAGTTTTAAAATGTCTTCTTGACAAAATGGAAATTAAAAAAACTTAAAACTATAAATTAACACAAATAGAAATTCGTTTTGAAAAATCAGCCTTTGAAGTAAATCAGTTCATTTTGTAATACAATTAAAAACTTAATATCTACCTCGACATTCAAAAACCTCGTCCTCTTCAGTCAACCCGACGCATAGTTAGTTCATGATACCATGCGCCGCAAGCCTGGCATTGCCTCATGTCTTCCATCCTATCTACTTTACAGGCGTGACAATAGAACGCTCCTGTCCCTTTCTTTCGTTCAGGTTCTCGTTTGGATGTTGATGGTTTGGGTTCAGAAGCTGTATCCAGTTCCTTTTGCTTCTCTCCGAAAAGATATTTCGTAACTTCCTGGCCTTTGAAGTTCTAGGCCTTTTTTCAATTTGTCATTCGACTGACTCTGTTGCGCAAATCCTTTTCCTGTTCGGTAGTGAATGTGGGTGGCCAACCCGATTTTTTTTATTGAACCGCTCTTTATGTGGTTCCTGAGAGTCCTTCTAGGAACATTAAAGCGCGCCGGGGCTTCACGTTGTGACAATAACCCTCTTCTTACAGATTGTGTTGCATATCGACTTTAAAAAAAATGTCGATGTACAGATAATAATGCAGAAAGATGGAGAAAGGACTCTCAAAAAAATTGCGTTGGTGGTTTTTTTACCATAGCAATTTAAAAAAATGGTGAACACAACTCACAACAACAACTCACAAACCAATAACTCTAGAGACTTGAATTAGATCTTAAATTATATATTGTAACGTGATACCAAACAAGTATATTTTTGGAAAAAAATCCAAATAACGTTTTTGTATAAATCAAAAAAACTGAAAAAAAAATATTTGTCACCTCGAAAAATTTACGAACAAAAAATGATTTTATCTCCAAAATAATTTTGTGCAACGAAGTACTAGGTTAGGTTAGGTTAGGTTATAGTGGCTGTCCAAGATGGAAACGGACACACTTAGGCCAGTTTAATGGCCCATTGTGATACCACATGAATCTTGAGGTTACTTCCTAAGCTCAATGGAACCAGTTTGAGTCTCTTACGAAACGTGAGAGGCTGATTATGCCGATATGATTTAGATCGTTTAGATCGTTGAAGAAGAATTCTCCTAGGTAATTCTTGCGCTTTCGAGCCAGAGCAGGGCATGTGCAGAAAAGATGAAGAATTGTTTCTTCCTCTTCCTCGCCCATACAGCTTCTGCAGAAATCATTTGAGAATACGCCTAATCTCGTGGCGTGCTTTCCTATTAGACAGTGTCCGGTTATGACACCTATTATCGAGCATATATGCGATCTGCTTAGAGAGAGCAAGCACCTTGAACGTTTTAAATCCAGTGTTGGCCAGATGTTTTTTGTGACTTGACACGTGGTGATGTTGTTCCACCTGGTGCCTGCCCTCCTCACAGCGTCTTGCATTAGCAAAAGTTTACAAGTAGCGATTGGTATGCCAGTACGTGCCAAACGTGGTAGGATGGGCTGTACTGTGCCGTTCCTGGCGAGTTCATCTGCCTTACAGTTACCTGGAATGTCTCTATGGCCCGGCACCCAGCAAAGGTGAATATTAAACTGTTGTGCCATCTCCATTAGAGATGATCGACAGTTATGGACTGTTATAGAGTTTGTAGAGACAGAATCCAGAGATTTGATAGCGGCCTGACTATCTGAGAAAATACGGATATCAGATGTTGATATCACGTTTTCTTTAAGCCAGGACAAGACTTCTTTTATCGCCAAAAGTTCCGCCTGGAACACGCTACAATGATTGGGAAGGCGGAAAGAGAGACTTAATTTCAGTCGTTCAGAGTACACACCTCCACCAACCCCTTCTTTTGTTTTTGACCCATCTGTATAGAAATGGATCGACTCATCTTCCAGGAATGTCCTATCCTCCCAAAAAGATCTGGGAGGTATAGAAATCTGTAAATTTCTGTCGAATTGCAGTTGGGGGATGGTGTAGTATGTGTGCTTTGGAATTGATTCTAAATAACTAAGAATTACGGAGTGGCCAATGTTGTTGTTAGTCCACTGCGACGAAGCTTTGAGGCGAATAGCAGAGCTTGCAGCTATTTGTTTGCTAAAAATGTCAAGAGGTGTTAGGTAGAGTAAGGTGTCCAGTGCCGCAGATGGGGTCGTGCGAAGCGATCCACTTATACATAGGCAAGCTGAACGTTGGACTTTATTTAATTTATCTCGGTTTATACCTTTTTCTAAAGCAGTCCACCATACTGCCACACCGTATATTAAAATCGGTCTTATTACCGATGTGTATAGCCAATGCGTGATTCTGGGTTGTAAGCCCCATTTATTACCGATGGCTTTTTTGCAAGAAAAGAGAGCTACAGTAGCTTTTTTGACTCTTTCCTCTACGTTGCGTTTCCAATTTAGTTTTTTATCTAGGACAAGACCCAGGTATTTAGCCTCGTCTGAGAATTTTAATTGGATTCCTTTAATATGGGGAGGGTTGACAAATGGAATTTTGTATCTCCTCGAAAATAAGACCAAATCGGTTTTGTGTGGGTTAACACCCAGTCCACACCGATCAGCCCAAAGTATTAGTCTGTCTAAGGCATTTTGTAAGAGTTCTTTTAACGTGTTAAGATGCTTTCCTGAAACTGCTATAGCAACGTCGTCTGCATAGGCTATCACTCTGAAACCCTCCGTATCCAGACTAGTTAGGATTTCATTCACCACTAGGTTCCAGAGGAGAGGGGATAGAACACCACCTTGCGGTGTCCCTCTACTAACGAATCGTCTGCCAGAAGAGTTGCCCAGTTTTGAGTTAATTATCCTGCTAGTAAGCATTAAATGAATTAACTCCCGAAGCGAACTCTCTACATTTAGAGATGTTAGTGCAGATGTGATTGCAGATGTGTCCACGTTGTTAAAGGCACTTTCGATGTCAAGGAAAGCAACCATAGTGAACTCTTTATGATGGAGGGAATATTCGACGGTGCGTACTAAGGTGTGTAACGCTGTTTCCACCGATTTACCTTTACAGTAGGCATGTTGAGACGAAGACAGAAGTCTTGTATCAATACTTGCCCTTAAATGGATATCAATCAATCTTTCCAAGGTCTTAAGAAGGAATGATGATAGACTTATAGGTCGTAGATCTTTAGGATTAACTTGCGAGCATTTACCTGCCTTGGGTATAAAAACAACTTTAACTTCTCGCCATGCCGAGGGAACATGGACCAGGTAAAGACAGCTGGTAAAAATTGCCTCAAGGATTGGTGCAATTATGTCAGAAGTCTTTTGTAGCTCGGCTGGTATTATTCCATCTGGTCCTGCAGATTTAAATGGTTTGAAGCTGTTGACAGCCCATTGTAGCTTGTCCCTTGTGATCAGACCTTGTGGATATGTTGTATTGGGACTTGAACGTATATAACCGTTGCAAGTCTCGGTAAGAGAACTTCCAGGAAAATGAGTATCCAGTAGTAAGTTCAGCGATTCATTACTTGAATTTGTCCAGGAGCCGTCTGCATTTTTCAAGCAGCTTGGCATCGCTGGATTAGTTGAAAGAATTTTCCGTAACCTAGAGGCTTCAGAAGTTTCTCCTATCATGCCACAGAAGGATCTCCAAGAAGATCGTTTAGATTTCCTTAGTGCCTTCTTGTAAATTCTTAGGGATTCTTTGTAAGAATCCCAGTGAGAGGCTAGTCTTGCGGCTTTGGCTCGGTTGAAAAGTTTCCTGCATTCTTTCCTGAGCGAGTCAAGCTCTGAGGCCCACCATTGTGGTTTCCTCTTTCCTCTTATGTGTATAAGTGGACAAGCAATTTCTAGCGATCTGTTCATAGCTGAGGTAAGTTCATTGACTTTGTTGTCAAGTTCATTAGCGTTAGAGGAAGGACAAGATAGTCCAGGTTTTAGTAAACTCTGTGATGAGTTCCTGTATGAAGCCCAATCAGTTTTCCGATAATTTCGAAAAATCAATGGACTCGGGTTATCATCCACATTGATATTGAACTGGATATATCTATGATCAGAGAACGAGTGTTCTTTGCATACTTTCCAGTCCAAGATCATATGGTGTATAGTATCTGAGACAAGAGTTATGTCTAAGACTTCTTGTCGAGTTTTAGTTATGAAGGTTGGTTCATTTCCAACATTACTTACTAAGAGGTTAGTACCAAGAATATAATCAAAAAGAGACTCACCTCTGTCGTTGATATTGGTACTTCCCCATACCGTATGATGAGCGTTAGCATCGCTCCCAATAATTAGGCGGATCCTTTGCCTTTCCGCTTCAGCGACGACTTTCTCCAGGGTTTTTCCAGGGAGAGGGCCAAGGTGGTCATGGCCAAGATACGCCGACACTAGCCAGAAACTTCCTTTGGTTGTTTCCAGCCTAGCTACGGTGGTATCTTTGTCACTGAAATGATGGAGTAAAAATACATTAATGCTACGTTTCACTAGTATGCAAGATCTAGGTTCACCTTTATCTGTCACACACAGTGTGTAGTACCCAGGAGTCCTGAGTCCTCGAACAACGGATCTCACAATCCATGGCTCTTGGATCAGGACAATGTCTTCCCCGTTTCTTGCCAGCCGGAGAAGAAGTGAGGCCGAGGCCTTTACGGAGTGCTGGAGATTAATCTGTACTAACTGCAGCATTTTGGCTACAATTAGGCAGATCAACCTCCACCACGGTTTTGTTCTGATCCTCTGAGTCTGAGGATGAACCCAAGAGTTCGTCCTCGCTCAAAAGGATCATGTTGAGGTCGTCCTCAGTCTCCATTAAGGATGGACTGTCTACGACTTTTGTAGAGGGTGAAGTCGCTATTGGAGAGGGCATGGGTGCATCGACACCCTCTGTTAAGAGAGAAGACGATGTCCCAGGTCCACCAACCGCTAGTTCACCTTCGATTGTTTTTGGAGGCCCGCTTTCCGCGTTAACCTCATCTTTTTTATAGACTCGAATTTTTATTGTTTCGAAGCCATAGTTTATGGAGCCCTCGTTTATGGCTAGAGGAGCCAAAGATTCCTTATTGAGTACCAAAATGGCGCTCCTATAAAGATTCTTCACCTCCTCTAGCTTGGCTATTTTCCAGTTATGAGTCGGAAGGGACGGGTTACAAACTCTGATCATCTCGAGAATGTCCTCGATACCAGCAGGTTCCATTGGGATCCAAATGCGGGCTCTAGGTCTGCTAGGAATGTCTTCCTTAGCGACAACCTCGAGCTTCGCACCTGGCCAAACTTCACCTAACCGGCTGACAGCGAGCTTGTATAAGTCACAAGACCTCTGATCACCACAAACCATGAGTTTGACATGGCCTTGATGCCAACCCCCATCGCTTATGGAAGGAAGTGGTCCTGGAAGCTCCCTCAAAATGCTTAAAAAGCCACCCGAGAGCTTAACCTTGACCAACTGCCAACGATCAGCCGATATTGTTCCATCATCATCGCTCCTGTCAATGACCGCAACCACGACTTTGCCCTTCGCGACGTCACTGAAACTGGCTTTCTTGATGGGATTGAGGGGAGTGCTGGTGTTGTGCACCCGAGGCCGTTTTGGTGTCGGTACGGCCCCCTCACGAGACCTTTCCCGTTTGGACGTAGAGTCCTTATTGGTCTTTGTTGTAGCAAATATGCTTTTAGCCCATTCGACGCTAGCGGTTTGCTGCGGTGTCCTTTCAGCCCCCGATGATGCACCAGAGGCCTTTAGGATTTTCGCCGCTTGCCGCCTTTGTCTATATTGGCTTTTAGAGAGTTTCCCCTTTCTCTCATTAGTAGTGGTAGGGCCATTTTTCACAACCCTGCCACTACTGAAATTAGGTATCGCTACCTTCTTATCCTCGTTGCTACCAACTGCAGAGGAGGGTCCATGGTTAGCCACTACTCCCTTCTCTGTGTTGGCCGCAAGAGATACGGCAACAGGCTTTGACGCCAAACTGCCGCCCGGTCCTGAAGAGATACCGGTCTCATTATCCTTTACATTTTTATTTTTTGTATTCATCTTAATCCCACGAGTTGCGAAGAAAAGAGGTCCGCCTGCACAGAGATTCGCATGTACAGATAAGGCTAGTTAATCCGGAGGTCGCCAGGTATCCGGATACTCCGTTAGAGACTGGGCTATTTTTGAATTGGGCCCCCAGCCAGGCTGATCATCGGCACGGGTCGTTTAACACCTTGGATCCAGCCCAATAAAGATGAGAGGTGGTAGGGAAGGAAGAGATAGGGTGAGGAATCAGTTGATGTTAATTCATCATTCTGATATGTGAGGAAAAGATTGGGATTCGGTAACAGCAATTCAGCTTATTTACCTAGAGTGAGAAGGAGCATAGGAGATAGGAGCGCTGTCTAGCTTTTTCGCCATTACAACGTGGGAGGTGGGATGGGAGTTGGTGACATAAACGTAGGTTGGTATGCCTTGTTTATGTGGGAGTGGATGATGATTCTGGGAAGGTAGAGGGATAAAATTCTCGAGAATCATTGACCTTACTCAGCTTCTACAACTCGACAAGTTCGACGTTCAGAGTAGAAGAACGAAGTACTAATGTTGGTAAAAATTGATTTTCGACTCAAATATCTTTTCAAAAATTTAAGATTGGATTCTAACTAATTTGTTTCTTATAAAAAAATATTGTTTTCAACATTTGGTAACCCTTGAAGAAAAATCGAAGTGACAGTTTTTTAACAAAAAATAAAAACCTAAAAAAATTACTAAAAGTTGGTAAAAATGTACTTTTGACTCAAATATCTTTTTAAAATTCAAAAATATTGGCTTAAAACTTATTTTATGTCACAGAAAATATTGTTTTCGACATTCAGTAAATTGTTTATAAAAATCCAACAGTCCGTTTTTTCATACAAAAATAAAATCTACAAAAAATGGTATCCACATTTGGTAAAAATTGATGTTCGGTTCTCGATGTCTCATGAACAATAGAAGGTATTGACTTTAAATTCATTTCATTCATCCAATTTGTATTTGTTTATATAAGAAATAAAAACTTTTAAGAAATGCTACTAAAAATGGTAAAAATTGATTTTCAAATAAAAATCTCGTTAACTAAAATAGATTTTGACATCAAACTATTTTATCATATGCAAAATATTGTTGGTAATTTAAATATAATGTTTAACAAAACACGAAAACCTACAATACTTTTAAGCAATACAAATCAACAGTCGGGATGGGAAGTTATCAGTGTGGGTCGCATCCCAGCCTCTTTTTTTAAATTTTATCTCAGTTATGACATTTTGAGGGAAACTAGTTTTGTTTAATCATACCATTAAAATATTTTCCTTAATAAAAAAATATCGGAAGAAGTTCAAGTGGTGCTGTTGGATTTAATTTGCAAAAAATATATTTTTATTAAAGAAAAACACTGATTTTTATAACCATTTTAAGAACGAATAAAAATTGAATTGAAAGACAACAACAGTATGATAATTTTGAAAAGAGAAAGAAACATTGAAAAGATACATTTAAAAAGAAAAGACAGGGATGTGTCATAAACTGTGTTGCCACTTGCCAATAGGTATTTTATTAATACTAACGACACCCCCTCTCAACACAGGATGCAAAACCTTGGATGCATTTGCGATGTGATGGTCCAAATAAGCTCTTGGTAAGGACGTCAGCGATCATTTCAGTAGTTGGTATATATTCGACTTCTATTTCACCTCGCTGGAAAACTTCTCTGATGAAATGGTGTCGAATGTCTATGTGTTTTGTTCTAGAATGGAATATCGGATTTTTCGCCAGCTTTTGAGCACCCTGGTTGTCGCAAAATATGGTTGTAGGTTTGGAATCTTCACGCAGAAAACAAAGATCAGTTAGGAGGCCTCGAAGATAAACGGCTTCCTTTGCTGAATCAGTAAGCGCCATATATTCTGCCTCAGTACTTGATAAGGCGACAGATTTTTGTTTTCTGGACTCCCAGGTTACAGCCGCATTGGCCAGCTTGAAAACATATCCGGTGTATGACTTGCGGTCGTCGATGTTACCACCCCAATCGGAATCTACGTATCCGATTAATTGTGATAGTCCATCGGATTTTCGATATACAAGAGTATAATTTTGGGTTCCTTTAAGGTATCTAAGCACTCGCTTAGCAGCTTTCCAGTGCTCTTGACCCGGATTGGAGTTGTATTGGCTGAGTACACTGACAGTATGTGCGATATCTGGGCGTGTGGAAACAGCTAGGTACATGAGTGAGCCAATTAATGAGGAATATGGTTTATTTTCCATTTCAGACTTTTCTTGGTCAGTCTTTGGTCCCATCTCTTTACTAAGCTTCACGTTTCCATCCAGTGGAGTTGTCATAGCTTTCGATTCGCTCATGCCAAAATTGATTAATACATTTTGAATGTATTTTGATTGGTTCATAGTCACAGTATTTTTTGCTAAATCTTGATTAAATTCAATGCCAAGACAATAATGCAACTTACCAAGATCCTTTATCTTGAAATCAGACGACATATGATTTTTAAGTTCTTCATAGGCCGTTAAGTTGTTTGTTGCAATGATGAGGTCGTCCACATAGATAACCACGACCATATAAGTTTCTTCAGTCTCAAGTAGGAATATACATTTTTCGGTGTTCATCGGTTTCAGCCCAAGATCTAGAAGTTTTTGCTCGAGCTTGATATACCACCTTCTGCCAGATTGCTTTAACCCATACAAAGCTTTCTTTAGGGAGCAAACAAGATGTTCTTCGCCTGGCTTCACAAATCCCTCAGTTTGTTCCATGAATATTTCTTCTTCGATGTCACCGTTGATGTAGGCCATCTCAACATCTAGTTGAAAAAGTTGAAGATCGAACTCAGCTGCGAGTGCCATTACGATAAGAATTGAGCTTTGTCTAGCTACCGGTGCGAAAGTTTCTTGGAAGTCAACCCCAGGCTGTTGGGAACAACCTTTAGCAACTAATGGCGCTTTGTGTCTCTCAACACTACCATCAGAATTAAATTTAGTTCTCAACACCCACCTGCAGCCAATGACCTTTTTGTTCTTCGGACGTTCAACGAGTTTCCAAGCCCAAATGTCTCGAAGGGCATTGAACTCTAACTCCATTGCAGCTCTCCATTCGACGGCGCTTGAACTATCCATGGCTTCTTTTAGTGTTGGGTTGATCTGGATGTTAACTATATTTGCTTCTTCTGCGACTTCAGCTTCATTTTTAAGTTTTCTTTGCAGCATGCTGAATAACTTTCGCGGTCTGCCTCTTTTGCCAGTTCTTTCAATTGTTGGTCTTCCAGGCCCCCTCTTAAGAGGAGTGCCGTCAGGATCATTACTTAGATTTTCACACTCAGCTTCTTCTTTGTGTTGATTTTTGGATTTAACAATAATTTGTTCATCGACTTTGCTGTCAATCTCGATTTCGTCAGTTTGTTTTTTGAAATTTTTGTCTTTAGTATCTGCCGGATTTGTTGTTATTTCAAAATCAAAAAATTCTTGTTGAGGTTTCACGGTTTCAATACACTTCGACTGTTCGATGAATTTGACGTCTCTGCTCACAATTATTTTTCTTGAAGGTAGATCCCAAAGACGGTAAGCCTTTGATGTTGTTGAATAACCGACGAACATGCATTCAGTTGACCTGGGTTCAAATTTGCCTTTACCTGGTTTCTTGTTAAGTGCAAATGCCTTACAGCCAAATGTCTTAAAATGCGAAATGTCTGGCTTGTGACCATACCTGACTTCAAACGGCGGCGTCATGTTGTTAAGTGACTTTGTTGGACATCGATTTCTTATGTACGCAGCAGTTGCAATGGCTTCGCTCCAGAAGCTAGGAGGGTCATTCGATTGAAGCATCATACATACATCTGGCCATTTCCACCAGCGTTCTATTCATCCTCTCGGCGCAGCCGTTTTGCTGAGGTGTATACGCTACTGTATGCTCTCTTCTGATACCTGCTTGCACAATTAACTTGGTGAAATCTTGTCCACAATACTCCATGCCGTTGTCAGTTCGTAATGTTTTTATTTTAAAGTCGGTTTGGTTTTCGATTAAATTTTTGTAATTTATAAAAGAGTCTTTAACATCGCTTTTTGCTTTCAGAAAATATACGTCTACATATCTGGACTTGTCATCAATAAAGGTTGCGAAGAAAGAAGCACCACCAATTGTTTTCGATCTCATTGGACCACACACGTCGGAATGGACTATCTCGAGTAAATTTGTTGTTTTTGTCAACGACTCTTTGGGAAATGGTTCCACACTCTGCTTACCTCGTATGCACACTTCGCATATTGATAAATGCTGAGAAGCCAAATTCGGGATTCCATTAACCATTCTTTCTGAGGCAACTTTCTTGAGATCACTTTCGATGAGATGTCCATAACGCTGATGCCATTCTTGCAGTTGATTTGGTTTGTCGCTTACAGCTGATGTTGATTCTGTACTGGCTTCGAGAAAGTAAAGATCTCCTTTTGTGGATGCAATTAAACTCAGCTCGTTCTTATTATTTTTGAAAATCACATTGTTTTCATTAAATTGGATCTTGTATCCATTCAAGACTGCTTTGGAAATAGACAAAAGATTTGTCTTTAGTTCTGGAACGTATAAGACTTTATTCAACCGTATGGTTTTTATGTTCTTTCCTATATTGACGTCTAAAAGAACTTCGCCCTTTCCAAGAACATCAGTAGTCTTGTCAACAGCAAGTCTAACGCTTTGATATTCAACTTTAGTTGGATTTATGAATTTTGTTTTGTCATTGCACATGTGGGATGTCGCCCCACTATCTATACACCAGTCAACGATAGAATTGAGACCAGCCTGAAGAGCGATGCCACAAGTGTCTGAACCTGGAAAACTATTTCTGTAGGCAACAGCTGCAAATGCATTTTCAGCGTTTGACACACTCTGCTAGGAAATTTTGTTTTTGCCCCCATTCTTACTCCAACAATCTGCTGCTTTATGGCCAGCCTTTTTGCAAAAATTGCATTTATACAACTTCTTATTTGGTTGTTGTTCGTTTTTACGTTGGAAAAATTTATTTTGCTTTCCAGACTTTGCATACAAAGCATCTGCTTCTTGCTGTTGCTGTCTCGCTTGGGTATTTTTTTCTTTTCGTGCATTCGATTCTTCTGGCAGTTTAATTTTCAATGCTTCAGGTGGTGGCAAATCATCTCTTGCCTCTATTGCACATCTGAAGTTTTCGTACGACTCTGGTATGCTATAAAGCAATAAAATCGTCAGCAAATCTTCAGCTATACCAATTTCCATCTCTGCTAGCTTTTCTATTGTGTCGAAAAAATTGTTTAAATGGTCCATCATGCTCTCACCATCTCTCGCATTTTTGCGAAAAGCAATTGCTTGAGCAAGGTGGCTTTTCGAGCAGGACCTTTTGAGTGGTAAACTTGCTCTAGTTTCGTCCATACATCATTTGATGTGCAGCAATGCTTGATGTGGCACAATTCAGGCGGCGACATAGACAAAATAATGTCTGCCCTTGCTTTCTGATCGGCCACCACCCATGTATTTATTTCATTTGCATTGCTTACTACGCCTGCAGCTATTACGACCTCGGCAGGTTTTTGGTTTGAGCCGTTTACGTAATCCCAATGGTCATTTTTAATCAAAATCGCACACATTTAGAGTTTCCATGTGTCGAAATTATCCTTTTGCAACTTTTCTATATGAGCATTTGAGCAATGGCTCCTACCATTTTGATGATTTTTTTTTAGATTTACTTAGAAGCAAACAACAAACAAATGCATATCTACTGATCTCAAATCAAACTTACTTTACAGATAATCTTAATTATTAACACAGTGAGGGTCTGGCCCCATAACCTGTTGGATTTAATTTGCAAAAAATATATTTTTATTAAAGAAAAACACTGATTTTTATAACCACCAGCTTGGCGCGTCTAGAAAGTTCTTTATTTTAAGAACGAATAAAAATTGAATTGAAAGACAACAACAGTATGATAATTTTGAAAAGAGAAAGAAACATTGAAAAGATACATTTAAAAAGAAAAGATACATTTAAAAAGAAAAGACAGGGATGTGTCATAAACTGTGTTGCCACTTGCCGAAAGGTATTTTATTAATACTAACGACAGGTGCTAAACTTTTGATAGCCGCGATTTAATTTAAGAGCGTTTTTAACTTCCCATACAAAGTTATTGTAATCGGCCGATTTGTCGAATTAAAAAGTTTGACTTTTTCAACGTTTCAAGGTCCCTGGAATCTAAATAAAAGATTTTCAGGGAGTTGTCTGTCCGTTCGTTCGAATCCAAACAAATTTTGTTATACAGATAATGATGCAAAAAGATGCAGAAAGGACTCTAAAAAATTTGAGTGGGTGGTTTTTTGTACCATATCAATTTAAAAAACAAGTGAATATTTTGGTTAACCCAAAATATCTCACCACCCTCGACTTGAATTTTTTTTTTTTTTACACTTCAGAATTTTAAGAAAGTAGTTAGCTTATAGCAAGCTTCAAACTACGATCAGAGGCTCATCATAAGTGCATGTGTTAGTTGTTAGTAAGATAATAATACAATTAAAGCCTAACACACGCACAAAATACAAAACATAATTAACATTTAACATGAATTATTACAGAACAACAAAAAATAAAATAAAGACGTTTACGATAGTGGAGCACTGGTTCTAAACAATGATTTTAATCCCACCTTATTTAAATTTAAATCTATCGATGAACAGTTTAAGTTATATAAAATGCTCATTCGACTTAAAGCTTCATTCTTCCCATAGTTAGTTCTATGGAAGTCAATATGTATAAAATCAAATGAACGTAGGTGATGAGTTCCGCCTCGGTAATTCAAATATACACAAGATAGCAAATAAGGTGCATCAATTTCACCATTAATGAGTTGATGAAAAAATACTAAGTCATTATTAACACGTCTTTGATGGAGAGATTGCATTTGAAGAAGCAGAATACGATGCTCATAGGGAGGCAGATCATAAGGATCTTCCCAACGAAGACCCTTTAGTGCAAAGCGAATGAAATTATTGTAATATTCGGCTTGGTCCGACAATTAAAACTTATTCGCACTTGTAAATAAAACACGATTTTTACTTTATTTAAATTGTTCCACTTATTTATTGAACACTCAATTATTACGTTTCAAACACAGTCTTTACTTTCAATTATTACTTTTTATACACAGTCTTTACTTATCGCAGTTTACAACCAATAATGAACCGCTTCGCTTCCAATCGCCTATTTATATACCTCCAATCGGTTCGAGAATCTACGAGGTTGTTCTCGATGCTTAACGAAGTTCTCCACTTTATCACTAGATGCTTACCCCTTTCGAGGTTCTTGTATGCGCTGAATGAGTTCCCCTCTAAGCCACTAGATGTTTCTCGATGCTTAAGAAGCGAGTTCTCCTATTAGCCACTAGAGGTTTCTCGATGCTTAAAGAAGCGAGTTCTCCTATTATACTACCACTAGATGTTGCCCCTTATTATTGAAAGAGATAAAGAGTGTATACACATTACATTGTCCCCTCCTTAGGATTGATCGTCCCGAACAAATCCATCGTTCTCATCACCACTGTAGCGATGTAGCCGGTCGCGATGTACAACTTTAGGTTTTTCTCTGACTCCCTTTTGTATCCGGTACACGACATCGTTGATTTTTGTAATGACTGTATATGGACCTTCCCAGTCCCGTTGAAGTTTCGGTGACAATCCTTTTTGTCGATGGGGACTGTAAAGCCACACCCGATCCCCTGCTTGGAACTCTGTTGTTGTCGCTCGTATATCGTAGCGTGTCTTCATTCGGTCACTGAACATCTTTATTTTCAACCTGGTATTGTCGTGGATCTGAAGGAGTCTTTCTCTGAGGTCATCAATGTAGTCATCCTCGGCTTGCGGTTCCGATGTGGGGCATCCAAATTTTATTTCGCTCGGCAGTCTGATGTTCCTTCCCATCAAAATCTCAGACGGTGTATGGCCAGTTGAGCTATGTCTTGCACTTCGATACGTCATCAAAAACAGTGGAATGTGTCGATCCCAATCTCGCTGGTTGTCGTCCACAACTTTGCAAAGATGTTCCTTCAGGGTTCGGTTGAATCGTTCGACCATGCCATCAGATTGTGGGTGAAGTGGTGTTGTTCTTGTCTTCTTGATGTCAAGAAGCCCACAAACTTCCTGAAATATGTTTGATTCAAAATTCCTTCCCTGGTCGGAATGCAGTTCTAATGGAACGCCGAATCTGCTCACCCAGTTGAAGACAATTTGGTCTGCGACTGTTTTGGGTTCTTGATTTGGAATGGCGTATGCTTCAGGCCACTTGCTGAAGTAATCCATGACGACCAGAATATAACGATTTCCATTATTTGTTTCCGGAAATGGACCCGCCACCTCTACTGCAATCCTTTCGAAGGGTGCTCCGACATTATACTGCTGCATTTGGCTGTGGTTCTTTTTGTTCGGGCCTTTGGTGGCAGCACAGGTATCACATTTTCGGCACCACTTCTCGACATCTTCCCTTTTTTAGCGTCTTGTTCACTCCTAGATGACCTCCCGAAACTCCACCATGCATCTCTCGCAGAACATCCATAACCTTCGATCTCGGTAAGACTAGCTGCATTACATAAGACTTTCCATCTGCTGATTCCCATTTACGTCGAAGGACACCCTCTTGGACATGAAACGAGTCCCACTGTGCCCAATAGGTCTTCAGAGTCGGACTTCTATCGGAGATATCAGCCCATTCTGGTTTTTCCTGGTGTTCCTTCCAAGCGAGGATGGGTTCGATATCTGAGTCTTCTTGTTGAGCCTTCCTCAACTCGTCGTTGCTCCAGCCATAAACGGGATCGGCTCTGGTTCGTTGGACAGTAACCACTTCTTTTTCTTCTTGTCGTCTACAATGCTTACAGTCTTGTTTACATGGTCTCCGAGACAGTGCATCTGCATTTGAGTGAAGCTTCCCCTTCCGATGTTGAATTTCGTAATCGTACGTCTGCAGCCTCTCAATCCACCTTGCCACTTGACCCTCTGGATTCTTGAAATTCAAAAGCCAGTTAAGTGCTCCATGGTCAGTTCGGAGAAGAAACTTCTGTCCATAGAGATACTTATGGAAGTGCTTTGTTGCCAAAATCAGTGCAAAAAGTTCTCTTCTGGTCACACAATAATTTCTTTCCGACTTCGAGAGTACCTTGCTGTAATAGGCAATCACCTTTTCTTCGCCATTATGCACCTGCGATAGTACAGCACCTATCCCGACATTGCTCGCATCAGCATCAATTATGAACGGTTTTCCTGGAGTTGGGTAGGTCAGCACTGGTGCATTACACAAGCGTTGCTTGAGCTCTTGAAAGCTGCGCTCGCATTCACCTGACCATCTAAACTGCTTTCCCTTTTCCGTTAGCTGATGTAGACTCTTGGCGATTCCAGCAAAGTCCTTCACAAAGCGCCTATAGTAGGTGGCTAGACCCAGAAAGCTTCGGAGTTGGTGTTTGTCCTGTGGTGTTGGCCAATTCTTCACGGTGTCAACCTTATCAGGATCCGTTTTTACTCCTTGGGATGAGATGATATGTCCCAGATATTTTACTTCGGTTTTGAAGAGTGAACACTTTTCTGGGTTAAGCTTGAGGTTGGCTTCTCGAAGTCTTTGAAACACGGCTCTCAGATTTGTACAGTGTTCGTCAAATGTTTTCCCGTATACTATGACGTCATCCAAATAGACCAGGCAAGATTTCCATGTGAGTCCTTGCAGGACGCATTCCATTAGGCGCTCAAAAGTCGCTGGAGCATTGCAAAGTCCAAAAGGCATCACTTTGAACTGCCACAATCCGTTTCCTGTTGAGAATGCTGTCTTTTCTTTGTCTTCAGGATGGATTTCGACTTGCCAGTAACCACTTTTCAAGTCCAAAGTTGAGAACCATTGTGCTCCTTCCATTGCATCCAGAGTATCACTGATCCTAGGCAGAGGGTAGCTATCCTTCTTGGTCACATCATTCAACCTTCGATAGTCCACGCAAAAGCGGGTTGATCCGTCTTTCTTCTTTACCAGGACCACTGGAGACGCCCAAGGGCTTTTAGAGTTTTCGATCAGACCTTTCTCCCTTCATGGTGGTTATCAGTTCTTCAACCTCACCTTGTTTGGCTAGTGGAAGGCGTCTTGCAGGTTGACGAATCGGCCTTGCATCCCCGGTATTGATTCGATGTTGCACCAGTTGCGTTCTGCCATATTTCCCTTTCGATGACGAAAATATGTCTGCAAATTCTTCGAGGAGACCTTCTGCAGTTCTTCGTTGTTGGTGGCCAAGATTAGATGACTTGAGAATGTTCGTCTTTATGGAGTTCAGCTCTTCGGACTTCAAGGATTGCCTTGACTCTTCTTCGTTGATCCTTGTTATCGCTGATACAGATTCGCATTGTCCGACAATCTCACCTTTTCTAAGCTTAACTTCATACGGCTTGATGTTCAGTATTCGTACCGGAACCATGTTCTTTAATGGTCTCACAAGAGTCTTCCCAATGGTGACGTTTTGGGAGGACTTTACAGATGCTGGTTCGACCATGAGGTATCGATGGCTGCCAGATTTACCCTTCAATTTCGTCCACACGAATACTTCTGAAGAAGCAGGCAAAGTGAGATCTTCTTTGATGACGGTTTTCACAGATGACGAGGTCTCATACGAGTTAGTCCCATAGATCATCGGAATCTCGATGTTTCGATATTTCAGGGCTTGGTTCCCGATGTCCAATATCACTCCATGATCTTTCATGAAATCGATGCCGACAATGCACTCGTCGCATATATCTGCTACCAGGAATGGGTGAGAGAATTCCAACTCTGCTATCCGAATCTTAAGACGTACCTCACCATAAACTTTTGCGGCCTCCCCAGTTGCAGTCCTTAGACGATAGCTGTTGGTGTTGTGGAGCCATGCCTTCTTGACGAGGTCTTGCCGTACGATGAACGCCGTGGCACCGGTGTCAATGGTAGCCACACATTTGTTGCCGTTTATACTTGCTTCCACGGTCAGGCTCTTGTTGTCACGTTTCGTTTGAGAAACCTGGATGTCGTTTCTGGGGCCATCGATACCAGAAACCAGCTTCTGCCCCTCGAAGTTGGTTCTTATTCGTTTCCCGGGTGGGAAACAACTCCGGAAGCAACGTTATTGGTGGTGCTTTGAACGGTTGAATTACTTCTATTTCCACAGTGTTGGCATGTGGTTCTTCTTCGTGGTAATCTGCACTGTCGCTGTAGATGCCCAGTCTTATTGCAGTTCCAGCATCGTGCTGGTCCGTCTCGCTGACTCCTTTCCACAGTAGCCTTCTTACAAGAACATTCTTGGACTTCTATTTCTCTTACGCGATGCACGTTTTGGGAAGCTTGTTCTGCAGCTTCCATCGTCAGAGCGAAAGCCAATGCTTCTGGTAGTGTTCGCTTTCCGGCAGTGCGGATAGCCCTTTGGAGATTTATATCGCCCACAGCTCTCACAAAGGCTTCAACAGCAAGTTGATTAATTATCTCGTTACCAGCTGTTGGATATGCCAGGTGAACCAATCGCTCGATATCTGCCTGAAGCTGCTGCAGAGTTTCACCTCTTTTCTGTGTCCTATTGTTAAGCTGAACTCGGAAGACTTCTGTCATGTGGCTATCCCCAAACCGCTGTTCGATTGCATTTACCAGAACTGTGAAGTCGCCACTTTTCTCCGCTGGTATGGTTTGTAGCAGTTCAGCAGCAGATCCTCTTAAAGCAAGCGTAAGAGCAATGTATTTTTCGTGATCGTCCCAGCCGTTTGTTAACGCTGCTGCTTCAAACTGTTTCTTGTAGATTGACCACGGAATCTGCCCATCAAAGCTTGGAGGATTTACTTCTCTTTTCCTTGAGCACTCACCAGAAGGTTCTCGAGCTTTCATCTTTCGCACTTTTTCAAGTTCATTTGTAATGGTTTCGATTCGTTCGTCCATTTTCTCGATACGTGCGTTTTGTTTTTCGACACGCTCGACGCGCTCGTCAAGAGTATTGATTTTTCCTTCGAAGACCGAAAACCTGCCTTCTAAAAGGTTTCTCTGTTCGTCGAACCGCTCTAGAATATTCAGCTGTTCTTGCTTTTGGTCGCTTCTTTGGGCTTCTAGTTGTTTCAGGACATCATTCCTTTGAGTTTCTAGTTGTTTGAGAACATTCTGCTGTTCTTGCTTTTGGTCACTTCTTTGAGCTTCTAGTTGTTTGAGAACATTCTGCTGCTCTTGTTTTTGGTCACTTCTTTGAGCTTCTAATTGTTTGAGCACGTTCTGCTGTTCTTTCAGGACATTCCTTTCATTCTCTTCAAATTTGGTTAAAAGAAGTGACATCATGTTAGATAAAGCAACATTTGCATTTACCTCTTCCACTTTTGCTTCTAATTCGAAAGCAAACGTATCTGGGTCTTCATTTTGCTGCTCCAGATATTCCTGCAGCCGTTTAACGAGTTCGGTTTGAACGCCTGTCCCACTTAAGCCACGTTTGCTTAGTTCGGCCTTTAGCTCAGGGACAGTTAAGTCTTTCAAAACTTTACTCATTTTTTTTTTATTTTTAACTTCACTACTTCACACAAAATAATTCACTCACTGTTTTTATTCTCAATAAGTTTTAATCCCTTATTCTGACACCAATGTAATATTCGGCTTGGTCCGACAATTAAAACTTATTCGCACTTGTAAATAAAACACGATTTTTACTTTATTTAAATTGTTCCACTTATTTATTGAACACTCAATTATTACGTTTCAAACACAGTCTTTACTTTCAATTATTACTTTTTATACACAGTCTTTACTTATCGCAGTTTACAACCAATAATGAACCGCTTCGCTTCCAAGCGCCTATTTATATACCTCCAATCGGTTCGAGAATCTACGAGGTTGTTCTCGATGCTTAACGAAGTTCTCCACTTTATCACTAGATGCTTACCCCTTTCGAGGTTCTTGTATGCGCTGAATGAGTTCCCCTCTAAGCCACTAGATGTTTCTCGATGCTTAAGAAGCGAGTTCTCCTATTAGCCACTAGAGGTTTCTCGATGCTTAAAGAAGCGAGTTCTCCTATTACTACCACTAGATGTTGCCCCTTATTATTGAAAGAGATAAAGAGTGTATACACATTACATTATGTTGAATTGATTCAATACGTTTCTTATGAATTTCATAATAGGGAGTCCATACCTGCGAAGCATATTCAAGATGAGGACGAACATGACAATTGTACAAAGAAAGAGTAACATAGGGATCATTGAACTCCTTTGCCCAGCGTTTTATAAAACCAAGCATAGAACTTGCTTTATTAACAATAAAATTAATGTGATATGTAAATTCTAAGTTCGAACAGAAATGAAAACCTAAATCTTTAAATGTTGAGACGCGACAGAGTTTTCGCTGTGATATGTAATAATCAAATACACTACCGATTCGTTTTTTAGTAAAAGTTATCGTCTGGCATTTAAAAGGGTTAAAGGTAAGGCTATTTTTGCCACACCAAAATGTGAAACTATCAATGTCGGCTTGTAAAAGGATACGATCTTGGATAGACTTTATTATCTTAAAAATGTTCATGTCATCAGCAAAAATAAGAACTTCACTTGAGCGTAGACATGACGAGACGATACGTCGTTAATAGACAGGATGAATAGAAAAGGGCCAAGATGGCTTCCCTGGGGAACACCAGATTGAGCAACAAAAGGTTCAGAATGACAATTTCTAAATTTTTCCTCATAGGATCTGTTTTCAAGGTATGATTTGATCTAAGCTAAGAAAAATGGTGGAAAACCAAGAGCTGTGAGTTTAAATAAAATAATTCCGTGGCTAAGTTGGTCAAAAGCTTTAGAAAAGTCAGTGTATACACAGGCAACTTCATAACCTTGTTCTAAAGCGTTTGAACATATGTTTGAGAATATGAGGAGATTAGTAACGGTTGATCTTTTTTTCACAAAACCATGTTGCTGTTCGCAAATTAGATTTTTACTAAAAAATGCTACACTTTCACAAACAACTTGTTCAAACAATTTAGGAATGCAAGAAAGCTTTGCAAAGGGTCATATACTGGGAAATTTGCCTGTTTTAAGAGAAAGTTTGAATAAGAACGTAAGGGGTTCAACTAAAGCATTACTACACTTTTTTAATACAATTGGAGGAATACCATCGTGACCGGCTGAGCAGTCATCATTCAACGCGGATAAAAGATCAAGGACCGTACTCTGTAACACAGGGATGTAAGTACAGCTAGTTTGCGAAAAGGAGTGAAGATTATGAAAATATACTTCATCAACTTCTTGAGGGCTATTAACAAATGACTCACGGAAATTTGTTGCGAAAGCGTTGCAGATATCAACAGTTTTATCTAACGAAAGGTTTTTGTAAGTGAAGTTAACTGCAAAGCCATCTGATTTTTTCTTTAAGTTTACAAGATTCCAAATTTTTTTAGGATTCTCTTTCAAAGAGGTGCCCATATCAGTAACATAACTAGCGTATAAAAAATTAGAAAGAGACTTAAATTCATTAAAGAATTCAACATAAACAGAGAAGTTGATTGGAGACAGAGTTTTGAGATAAGTTTTCCATGCCTTATTTCTTTTGTTACGAAGTAAGCGCAATTCTTTCGTGTACCAAGGGTGGCTAAAGTTTGTATTTCTTGATTTCTTAATAGGTAGATTTTTTTCTAAACAATTATTAAGGATCTTATAAAAAATTGAAACTGCTTCGTCAATATTAGAAAATGCTAAAGTATCAGCAATTCCAGAAATGGTAAAATCTTCAGACAACAACTGGAAATTAGCTCTTCTGAAGTCAAAATTATATAAGCAATCAAAGGAATTAGTGTGTTCAGTAAGGTGATTACTTAAGTCAAGAAAAATATCCAAGGGGGGGGGTGATATTTATCAATATTAGTAATTCCTAATCTAGATTCTAGAACAAGAGTACTAAACAAATAGCGTCAGAAGAAAATACTAAATCGAGAATTCGATTTTTTAAATTTTTACAGCTTGTTTGCTGTAAGTCAGTAAGAAGGACTTTGTCCAGAAAAGATAGTTCCAATTGTGAAGAAGAGAGAGAGGCTTCAAGGCAAGATTCGTCTTCCGATGAATTCCAGTCAATGTGTGGTAAATTAAAATCACCTAGAAGTAAAATATGGTGTCAGCGCAGGACAAACTGATTACAAAGTCTAATGCTAAGGAGAGTTCGCTATAAACAGATTCCATACTTTTTGGAGGAATATAAACGTTTAAAATGAAAATAGTCTTAGTCTGTACCATTATCTTTACACATACCAGTTCAATTGATTATTCAAATGGAAAAGATACAGAAGAAGAGAAAGAAATATGTATTTTTACCGCTATGAGAACACCTCCACCTAAATCCTTTACATTACCAACATAACGATCATTTCTGTAAACTTCGAACTCTTGGCTGAAAAGTTCTGTGTCGGAAAAGCTTGAATTAAGCCAAGTTTCTGTCAAAAGGAATACGTCATGTGGAAATAATTGGGAGTTGAGAAAAATGTCAGCAGTCTTATTACGAAGTCCTCTTACGTTTTGGTAGAAGAGGGCAAGCCTGTTGAGTTTAGTTTAAATTTTATATTATATATTGTGACTTGGTACCAAATTGATATAATTTTGAAAAATATTCGAATAGCGGTTTTTTATAAATGAAAAAAACTGAAAAAAAATTGTCAACTCAAAGTTTTACTAACAAAAACTGATTTTATCTACAAATCAATTTTATGCAACGAAGAATAAAATTTCCGACATCTGGTAAAATTCATTAACATTTCGATAACATTTTTCATCAATTTTTTAATTACTAATCGCGTGCCGTTGCACAACCGTGGTGGGTTCAAATTACGAAGCAAAATTATCGGAGATCCAACCTTCAGTTGTAAATTATGCGGTGGCATGCCGGGTAAATCCAATGAGTTCAAAAACTCACTTGGATAATTTACAGTTTCGGTAGCATTTGTATGACAAGAAGTCCCCTTGAAACAAATGTTGTACTCGTATCTTGAGATTTTATTCGTTGACATCCACATTTGTTGCTGCTAAAATTGCTCTCTCTGCCAGCCACTCATGATTTGTATATTGACTGTGTACATCAGTCAAATACATTACGCTGCAGTGGCGATCATTTTAACACGCTTTGATCTCATCAGCGTACGTTGAACGCGGAAAAACGGAAAGTCTTTGTCTGGAATCACCTGAAAGGAGTAACAGAGTGCCGTTGTTTTTTATATCTTTCAATGTCCTGTTCAACGCCTCTAGCGAATGTTTGTGTGCCATATTGCATTCTTCCCAGATGATAATTTAACACTGTTTCAGCACTGTGGCCATGGCTGATTGTTTTTTGTATATTCCACACCGAGTCTGGGTTATTTTGAATATTTAGTGGCAGTTTAAATACTGAATGAGCTGTTCTGCCTCCCTCCAATAAAGCTGCCGCAATCTCAGAAAATGCAACAGCCAATGCGATACCATTAAAATTAGAATAAATTGAGTGGCGCAACAGTCCGTTGAGAACTAGGGCATAGTGACTTACAACTCTCAACCATTCCTGTGTGCGAGCACTGTTGTCAGGGATGGAGGGGACCAACAGTTTAATGCCGAATCCGAACGGCTAATTTGAAAAAGTACTTTCCATGACAAGAATTACTCTTGTAGAATTTGTCAATTCCTCGCAAGAGGCAGTACCCGTGAAAAAAAAACTTTAGATGGAATAAGCAGGGACCGAACCCAAGACCTCTTGCATGACAGTCCATCGCATTTTTTTTAAATTCATTTTTATTAATTCATTTTTAAGACTATCCTAAAGCTAGACAAACATTCATAAAACTAGCCCAATTAACCATAACTTACAACTAACTTACTGGTCCCATACGGACACTCTAAGTTAAACAATAATACTTAGTTCTAATGCCTTTTGACCCTAAGATCTATTTAACTTCAATTCAATTTTATTTATTTTGTATTCATTAGAAAATTAAAAAAAAACTAATATCAATTTCCTTTTTAATTTTTATATAAAACTACTTAAAATAAGGTCCTTAAAATAAAACTTAAACTAACTTAAACTACCTATTCTACCTATAAACTACTTAAAACTAGAACAACCACAGCAGAAAATCTAAATATCTAACATTTTTTGTTTTCATATTTTGTTGTCCTTTTTTTTATTTCTTATTCCATGGTTTTTTATTTTATTTTTATTTTGTCTGTGTTTTTTTTTTTTGTGTATTTTGTTTTGTGCCACCATGCCTATTCTACTTAAAACTAAACCCTCAAACTATAAAACAAGTATGTAAGCCGGCCAAGGCTTAAAACCCCATCCCGATTACCCACTATCAAGTGCCGATTGAAGCCACCAAAACTGGTTCTCCTGCTTCACCCTATCAGTTCGGTCCCGTTCGGACACAGCCCTACTGAACTGAAGGAGCTCTGCTCCGTCTTATGCCATGACGTCCCGATTGTACAGGAGTCGCCTATCCACTACGTCGTCTGACGTGGTAGATTAGCGGAACTGCCAATCTATCCTGTATCAGACCGCATTTATCTAAGAAGAGGAATGCCTCTGGTGGAATGAAGCCGCTCAAGCGTGCACTTTCAAAATACTCGTCATTCGGATAGAACGCCCGGAAAATTAAATTGTTGGTCGAAGACATAGCTCTTGCAATGTGACCTCGAGCAAGTTTTATTACGAAATTGTCAATTCTGTTGATTCGAGCCCCGTTGTATAGGACCTCGTTGGAATAGTAGTGCACGTAAGAAGATTCGGCTGTTCGATATAAGCCGGTACAGCCTCGTAAACACTGCCGCTCGAACACCCGAAACTTCTCCATCTGGGAAGGGGCAACGCTGAACCACACAGGACAACCATAAACGATCATCTGCGGTATGAGGGCAAATTACCTTCACTCTGGGGTCAAGCCGACTGCCGTAAAACAGCCGTTTTGTCAGAGCGAAGTCTTCTCTGGCCCTGGTCAGAGCAGCATTTATATGTCTGTCGAAATATAAAGACTGATCTAACCAGATACCGAGGTACTTTTTGCTCGCTAATGGCTGCCCGTGAAGATCAATGATGACCATCTTGCGCCAATTCTTGCACGTATCCCTCGTGGCCCTAGCCAACGGAGTCCGGAACAGAATTGTCTCCGACTTCTGGACATTTATTTTCAGTTTCCAGTCGTCGCAATATCGCTGAATCTTGTCGAAATCACGCTGCAAGAGAATTCTAATAACCTCAATCTTTCGGGCCGTTCTGTACCCAATTAGATCGTCGGCGTACGCAATTGCCTTTGTAAGACTACCTATCAGATCGCTGGTGTAAATGCTGAAGAGAATCGGCGAATTCACCGCTCCCTGTTGAAGACCATTTTTAATTAAGAATGTTGTGGTAGAAGTTACGTTGCCACTTTTGACAACAAACTTTCTACCGTTAAGCATATCATAAAGCATATACAACAATGGTTTGCTTATGCCAAGCCTGCTTAGGTAAAGACCCTCTAACCATACGGTGTCAAAGGCCTTTTCCAAATCAACCAGAACAGCACCTGTGCATTGTTGTTTTGATTTATTCCATTGGATATCAGAAACGAGTTTAGACGCAGCATGAATTGTGTCATGACCCGCCTTGAACCTGAACTGTTTATCCGGAATAATTTTGTTGTCCGCAGCCCACTTGGTCAGAGAGATATTGATAATCTTTTCAAAAACTTTGCTGATACTTGGAAGAAGACTTATCGACCAAAGATTGGAAGGGTTGGAGTTGTCCTTTCCCTTTTTCGGGAGAGGATGAACCATAGCGGTTTTCCAATGCACTGGATAATATGCATTATTCAATGCATTATTATTGAAGAGTGTGGTGTAAATGTCAATTGTCTCCATCGGTAAATGTCCTAGTACAACCTTGGATATACCATCGACACCTGCTGACTTTTTGTTTTTTATTGAGTTGAAGATGAGCTGAAGCTCAACCTTCGTTACTAACAAGGGACTTGGTCCCGTTTGCTCGGCGATTATGAATTTGCCAAGGAATCGTCATTGAACCGCATGAAACCGCGGTTCTCAGATCGCCATTGTGTTAAAACATTTCGAAGGTAAAAGTGATTAAGTAGGGCTCTGTTTTCCAGTTCGTGGTTGGGGCGAATGCTAAAATTCACCTTGTACACTTGCTGGAAAGCAGCTCCCACCGCCTTTACTTTTTCCTTCGGATCTTCAATTATATAAAAGTCATCGTCAAAGAGGGCTTCTTCTGGATCTATTTGCGCTGTCCTGAGTACGTTTGTGTTCTCTTCAGTTCTTTGGAGTTTCAGACTCGGAAGGTCATTGCCGTTCTTTTTCCTGAATATCTTGTTGATTTTAGGGAACATACTAGGGTCACTGGAATTAACTGACAGGATCTTGCGGTCCCAGCACTTGTTAATTGATAACCTGTAGTTCTCCTTAATCAACATATTGGCATTTTTTATTGATGACTTCAGTGTCCTAACCTCCAAGTCGTGTGTGTCTGTAAGTCGTCTGTACAAGTTTTTGAGTCTTGTCAGTAAGCCACTCTTGTGCCTACGTAGTGCGTCAATAGTCGCGTTTCTGTAAGCGTCCATTTGGTCCCTTTCCTTGTACTTTGGTATTGTCCGTTCCATTATTCGTTTTATTGTTTCTTCCATCTGTTGTAAATGTTGGTCAATTTCTGTATTTGTCAGGTTTCTGTTGTTTGGTGGGGCTATGTCACTCGAACGAAGTTCTCTCGCTAGGGCGTTGGTGAAACGAGGCCAGCGCATCTTACTGTAATTGTAAGAATGCGTTGCAACGTATTCCTCCAACTCCACGCGTTCGTTCGGAATCTGCATTACAGCAGCCAGTCCGCAGTGGTCACTGTCGTACTCGACTGTCTGTAAGCAGTTTCGAGGGTGATTACCCACTTTGTCTGTAACTGTCAGTCTGGTGTCGTACAGCAAAAGATCCAGAAAGGAGCCGCTTCTTGGATACGATGGCTTTTCAGTAGCCAGCAGGTCGACGCCATATTCAACGCTGTAAAGATTCATCAAATTAAAAATTACCTCTGGGATTACTATGTTGATTTCCCCAATCTTCATGTTTTGCGTTCAAATCACCGGCCAAGATGAAATAGTTTTCTTCCAAGCTCAGTTTAAGTTCCCTAAAAAGAATCTCGAGTTCTGAAGCAAAGTAAGTAACCTGCTGAGCTCCACCCGCATAAGCCGCAATCCGCTTCCCTTGAGTGAGAGAGATGCATACAACGCAAACTTCTAGCGTCTTGAGCTTTCGCAATTCATTGTTGTATATGACTTTATAACTAATGCCTTCTCGTATAAAGAGAGCGACCCCGCCCCCTTGAGTGGAGTCGGGCCGGTCTCTTCTTACGATATTGTAATTTTTATGAGTCAATTTGTGTTTGTGGTTTAGCTTGGTTTCACTAGCCATAAACACATCGGGACTGTAGTCTTTCAACAATTGGAACATGTTGGCTCTTCGTTCAATTCTAATCAGTGAATTTATATTCACAGCTAGGACGCTTAGGCGCGTCTCCGGCAGCGCGCCCATTATGGTCTAAAGTGCGCCAGGCCAGGCAACAAAGAGTAGAGATGATCTACCCTTTGTCTTGCTCCTTTATCTGACTTTGCAGCCCTGTTAGTTGACCTTGAATGCTCAACATCAAGGCTACAATGTTAGGCTGCACCTCTGTGCCTTAGGCACGGGGTCCTTTGGGGTAACCATTGGTGGAGCCTGTCTCGTGTTTCCATTCCCTGACACCATTTGGGCGTAGGAAAATTTGGGATCCACGAATTTTTGTGTTGGATCCTGTCGAACTGTTCGACTTCCTTCGGCTTTTTGACTGGCCTGTTTTTGTTTTATTTCTGGGACCTTAGGATTAACCATCATGCCACGGGTGGGATTACATTATTTGATCGTATTTTAGCAAGAATTAGCGAAATAAGGAATTTTTTGCCAGTTCCACCTGGTACATCCAAAACAAAGAATCCACCTTGTCCTGCCGAAACTACGAGCATGATGTGGCCATATATGGTACTTTGTTCTTCATTCATTAGTGGGACATTGCGAGCGACAATCGCTGCCATTTCTACCGTATTGTATTGTAGTTCACGATTCAATTCAGTGTCTATTAAATAAGATGCATTTCGATTTGGTGAATGCATACCGAAATGACTGAGTGGTAAGTTGGCAATGATAATGCAAAGATCCTCAATAGCAATCAATGCTTCATTGTACATAGCGTCACTGAATACTATCGTAAGATCTTTGCACCATGTGAGATGTTAATGCAATTAAACCATAGAACCCGAAGAATTTTTCTCTCGAAGCATCCTAAGATGCTATCGTATTGCCTTGACAAGGTCCAAGCATCAGCGTCATAAATGAGAATGGGGATGATCAGTGTCTTATAAAGGGTGAATTAAGTTGCTACTCAATTGCATTCTAAGTCCAAAAAAGCGGAAATTTTCAAGAGTTATACTCCCTCTGATTTTAACGCTGATTTCATGGTCTTAATATATAATGGTGTCTAGGTAGGCAAAGTCCTCTACTTTCTCAAAATTAAAGCTTTCGATGGTGATGTTTTGTCCAAGACGTAGTAGTTCAAGGACCTTTCTTGATTACATTACATTACAAAGCGATGTCGTCAGCTCCAGCTATATCGACTTCAGATTCGGTTTACCTATCTTCACGTTTCCGAATTGTTGTTCTGAATCGCCTAATTTGAATGGCGTTATCTCTATGCAACGGAAGTGGATTTACCAATGCCGTTAAATAAGTTGTTCCCTATTCTGAGCATAAATTGTGATTCTATGTTCTTTAGATCGCCTTTTTAGCTTCAGTTCGCTGCTGGTACCCTTACCTACTTAAGGTGGTGCTACGGTCGTGTGTAAACTAGGGCCTCACCCAAAAACCTTCTCTATTTAGCTCGGTCCCCAGCTAGATGTCTCCAGTTTCGAGCTCCAAGTTGGGTGAGGTCACTTTCCACTTGAGCGGGCAACCTGATTCGCAGTCTTCCTCTACTGCGCTGTCCTGTGGGTGTGAATTCAAAGACTTTCAGGGCCGGAGCATTGGTTTCCATGCGCTCTCCGTGACCCAACCATCTTAGTCGTTGGATTTTTTCCCTTCTGGCTAAGTCTACGTCGCTGTACAGCCCGTACAGGTCGTCGTTCCATTTCTCCTCCACTCCCCTGCTATGCATACGGGACCGTTTTCCCTCGAAACAACCCAAGGTGCTTTCATCCGCTTTTGCCATAGTCCATGCTTCTGCACCGTATAGCAGGACGGGGATGATGAGGGTCTTACATAGCGACACTTTGGTCCCTCGAGAGAGGGCTTTGCTACTCAATTGCTTTCTTAGCCCAAGAAAACAGCGGTTGGCAAGAGTTATTCTTCGTTTGATCTCAGCGCTGGTGTTGTTTTCTGTGTTTATAGCGGAGTCTAGGTAGACGAAGTCCTTGACTACCTCAAAGTTACGTCTGTCGATGGTGACGTTTTGACCGAGACGTCGGTGTTGTAAGTCCTTTTTTGACGACAGCATGTACTTTGTTTTGCCCTCATTACCCGTTAAACCCATTTTTGCCGCCTCTGCCTCAATACTTACAAAAGCCCCTTTGACATGACGCTGAGTTCTTCCGATTATGTCAATGTCTTCAGCATATGCTAGTAATTGGACAGACTTTTGAAAGATAGTGCTGCTGGTACCCGTGGAATGTTTTTTCTACCTTTTGGTAAAATGTACGAACCTCATTCCTGTTGTGACATCCCTTTATCTCCTCGCTCACAAGCTTCTCATGGTAATTTGTTTTCCTTCTGAGAAGCCGGTGTTCCTAACTTCTCTTGTATCGGTAGAACTCAAGAGCAGCTCTGGTCCTTCTGTGCAGTTTTAAATGCCTGTTGTTTAGCTGCGTGCTCTTGCCGGCACTCGTCGTCAAACCAGGGATTTTTGGTGGCCGTGTGAAAATAAGCACTTCAGATGCGGCATCTCTGATGGCTGTTAGACAATGTTGCCACTCGGTTTCAATATTTTATGCTTGCTAATAGGACTTAGAGACTCCATCGGAAAAGGACATGGCAATCCCTTGCGATTGTAGCAGTTCGACATCTAGTCTTCTCACAATACTTCCTTGTTTTGGCTTCCATATGTTTTCGATGACCAAATCATCCAATTCAGACCACAAAAGTCGGTGATCATGAACCTATAGCGATCGCTGTTAACTGTGAATCTGTGATGGCCTAGCCAGCATCATTTTCGAAGAAGTACGGACCGATGAAGATTTCAGCCGAAAATCTACACCAACTAGTAGCCTTATTTGGATGCATTGTCACCTTTTGATTCTCGCGTGAATTGGTGTCGTCCGAAATCCGGCAATTTTGCTTATTCACGTACCCAAAAATGGGCCTAAACTTCCAACTTCTCTAAAATCTAATTACCGAAATTGCGTAATGTCGTTTGGTTTCTGAGACAGTCAGCTCCGCGTTCGGTCGTTCGTAATAACTTGGCCTATCGCAGACACAAAGTGTCGAATTTTGTTGATTTTGTATGATTTTGTAACTGGAACTGTAGACGACACCGTCTCGGGAATTCCTCCGCTTCCGTCTAGATAAAAGGAGAGGTGCCTTAGTTCAAACACCTCTCTCATTTTCTACCCCCATCAACTTTCCACTGGGGTTGAAACCCAATCGCCTGTTCAGGTACTAGGCACCCGTTGTTTACCGCGGGGAAGTAAGAGTATGGGTTGGAAGAAAGAAAGAGGGTACATGTCTACCATTTGAACACCAAAATATAAAAATTAGAAACAAAATTATAACAAGATATAACTTAATATTATTTATAAAATTAGTGGGGCATATAGGGTTACCAAAATGTAGGTTTCTCTTCAGAAAGGAGGAATCAGAGAAGAATGCTTTGCATTATTGGCTAGCAATAGCATTAAAATGGTTATAATGGGTGTGGTGAGTAGATAAGGAGACACATCTTAAACTACGAGGATTTGGGTTAAACAATTGTTTCTAGGAGGGACGGGGAGTCGATCAAATCAAAGATTGCATGATACATAAAGAGAATGTCAGCGACTGCACGAAGGAAAGAAGAAAATCGATTAATTGTAATCAATCATTCTGATGCTGATAAAAGTTCCTACGGTCCTTAACCTCCTTAAACTTTGAACGATTACTGTTCAGCCGGTGTAGAAATGCTTTAATGGAACCCCTTACATTCATATTCAAACTTAAGAACAAGATGTATTTGGGAGAAGTCATTACTCAAACCAATAATAATGACAGGTGACAATGCGGACATAACTTCGTTTTGAACAAGTTGGAGAGTGTAGCATTTTTTACCAAAAATCTCATTTGCGAACAGCAACACGGATTAGTGAAAAAAGATCAACCGCTACAAATCTTCTCACATTCTCAGACAAATGTTCGAACTCTTTAGCACAGGGTTATGATGTTGACTGATTTGTATACATTGACTTTTTCAACTTAGGCACACAATTATTTTTTCAAATTTGAAGCTCTTGATTTTCCATCCTATTTCTTAGATAGATCAAATCTTACCTTAAAAATAGTCAAATCATTTTTGAGAACCTTATGTTGCTCAATCTGGTGTTCCGTTTTTTCCTATTCTGTTCATCCTGTCTACCGCTACCTAACAATGAGATTTAAATTTTTGCTGATGGCATGAAGATTTTTAAAACAATAAAATCCACCCATTCTCGTACACTTTTACTGATTTAGAGTTTTACATGTTTGTGTAAGAAAAATAGCCCTTATAACCGTAACCCTCATCTCACATGCTTTTACAAAGAAACGAATCAAAAGTGCATTTGATTCTTGTATTTCGCGTCTTCACTTTTAAAGATTTAGGTGTTGATTTCTATTCTAGCTTAGAGTTTAACATCACAATTATTTTAATTTCAATAAAGCAAGCTCTATGCTTGGCCTTATAAAACGGTGGACAAGTAAATTGAATGTTTCTCTTGTTGCTCTTACTTTTTACCATTGCAATGTTCAGCATCATTTTAAATATGCTTCATAAGTATTTACTTCCTTTTACGAAATTTTTAAAACAATATTCGAACGCTTGTGATCTGCAAAATATATTTGTTTGTCCGCCTTCGTCACAATTTTGTAAAATAAGACCTTGTAGTTGGTGTTTTGTAGCTTATTACCGTCAGCAATAGAATGTGTAAGGTTATCTAACACTGATCTTGAAAAGCTGTTTAGCAAATATAGAACTTGTTATTACAGGCTTTAAGGAAGCTATTAAATTGCCTAACTTTCGCCGAAATGATTTGTATAACTTTTTGAATTACTTCACACGTCAGAAATTAGTTCTCGCTCTAACTAACAAGTAATAAAGTACTTGATGAAAGAAAATATTTTCCAGGATTTCCATACTACATATTATGAGATTGCAAACAGCTCTGATAAAAATCAAAAGCAATACTTTAGTTTACGAGTATATCAAAAGAAATCATTTTACAATAATTAATGACTGAATTCTTAAGATGCCAATCCCTAAACACAGAATTACAAATAATAACATCTGGGATATGATATTTATGGAATTCAAAACCTTGAATGTTAAAATCTTGAAACTGTTCAGATTTTCGAATTCATAGTTTTTGAACAAAAAGTAGGTGCAAATCTCCTGATTATTTAATGCCATTAAATTAATGGAGTAATTTACTGATTGCTTTACGCGCTCATCGGTAACAAATTTCCTCCTGTTTCAAGTTTTACTGATGGATCTCACTGATAGCTATAATTATCCCCTACGTTAACAGCATTTAAATACTTCTCTTGCTAGTGCGTAAAATGACGTCGAATAGGTTTTTTTCTATTATTTATGTACCTTAAATATTTTGGATTGTTCTGCCTATTCAATCAAACCATCCTAAACAATAAGTACCATAAAAGCTTTCTAGTAAAACAAAAATATCAGACTATGCATATACTTAAATGATAATGCACATTGCCTTAATAATTAATAATAAATAATAATAAAAAATAAAATAATAATTATTATTCTTATGTATTTACTATCCCAACTGAAATAAATGAGTATGTGTTTATTTTATTAAATTAAGGTGTACAAATTAAAAAGGTTTTGTCAAAATAAAACAGCTGATGAACTGAATTCAAAAAATTTGCATTGAACCTTATTATTACATTCTGTTTATATAAAAAAAATTGTTTATTATCCAAAAATAATACAACAGTAGAAACACATATTGTTAATATTAAAACCTATGTAAGAAAAGATATGTATAACGTGTGTTTTTTTTAACTTAAAATAAATAAATGTTGTTAAACTTAATGGGTATTATTTTTCATCTTTTAACATACATTTAATTTAAGACAAATGTTTCCTGCTTGTTACTAAGTAAAAAATTTAAATTTTATACTCCAAAGATAAAAAGTAAAATATTATAGAACATACGTAAATACACAATAATATACAATTCAATTATGATTATTATTATTATAAATTTATTTAAAGTAATATAAAATTACAGAAAATAGTAATGAAAAAAGAGTCAACATCTGTAGCCATCAGCTTAAAAAAATTCAAATATATACCTTTAATTTAATATTCAATTATTTGTGCAGCAATAAACTACAATTTAATTGCCTATTGCAAAAGTGTGATATGGCAACTCTAATAATGTCGATATAATAACACTTTAAAATTGAGGAAAAAAGCGTGAGCATAATTGATATTCGAAATATTGTTTGTTAAAATAATAATAATAAATAATGTGTATAATATACACACATCCACATGCATATACATATATTATAATTGATATTCTAAATACTTTTAGTTAAAATAATATATAACTTATCAGCGTGCAAAATATTGAAAGCTTAAAATCTATATTATTGAAAAAGTGACTTATCATACTATTGCAATTGTTTATATTATTTTATATAATATATAATATGCTTCAAATCAAACAAAATACATAGAAATAGTTCCGTTATAACGTAATTTTTGTAAGACAAAATATTATAATGTATCATAAAAAATATTGTACATGTACATATTGTAAAATAGGTACACATATTTCTAATACGATTATAAAATATATTTCCATCGAATGGACTAAAAATAATGCTATGCAAAAAAATAAATTTACATTACTTTGTTTAAAAATAAGAACTGTTTTTTTTTTTTAATATCATTGAAATGGCAACAAACATGGACGTTGAATGGTGAAGTTAAAAGTATTTCAAAACATGATCTTCGGTTGAAAAGTGTCAGACATTCTTTTGAATATTCTTTTATTTCTTTTACAAATAATAACAAAGTTTAAACTTTTTTGAGAAGCATACTCCTAAGTGAGGACTTAATTGGCAACCCTAGTTGCTTATTCGGATGTCTGTCATACTCTTATTCTTTTTACAGATTTCACATGAAGCGTTAATTGAGAGAATTTGTTTGAAAGCGTTTGGCCAATAATATTTTTTAACGATTTGCTTATACACTTCTTTAGCTTGTGTATGAGCTCGGTTGTGTTCAGCAGTAATAATACCTAATTGTTCTTTCTTATCGGTTACATCTTCAACTATTTGATTACAGAATAAGAACTTAACTGTTGGAAATTCTTCTAAAAGTTTATCTTTAATTTTGAAGAAAATCTCTTCGGTACTATAAATTCCCATAGTTAAGCCTGTTTTTATTATTGTTTCAATTTCTCTTACTATGTCTTAATCTTTAAAAAGCACTGTATGTCTCCAGTAGCCTGTCTCTTTTGAAATTATTTTATTCTTAAGTGATTCGGCTATGATTAATTGTACTTTAAAATTATTATTAATTCTTTGGTTTACTCTTTTTACATCTGAAATGGGACTACTCTCTGCACTCTGAACATGCTTGTTCTGATTCGTCTTCGTTCGTCATATTGAGTTCCTGTCTACTGAGAGCATCAGCTACGATATTCTCCTTACCTGGTTTGTATATAATTTCCGGAGCGTAATCTTCTATGAAGGCGCGCCAGCGTTTTATTTTCGCGTTTGGGTTTTTATCACCAATGGCAAACGTTAATGGTTGGTGATCTGTAGATTTGGTAGAGGGGCTTAATACAAGCATTTTTTACTATGGGAGGGGGGTCTATCTCCCCCCGTTTAGGCGGTAGGGGCAATTTAAAAAAAAATATTATTTAAAATGGAAAAAAAATAATTAAAAAATAACGGTGATACTTACAATTAAGTTTTATACATTTTTTTAAAGCCAACATTCTGTTTTATTAGCCAGTTTTTAATTCAAGTCAAAACTATGCGTAGTTTGTGAAAAAATTTAATTTTAAACTCAAAATTTGAGTAAAAAAAGTAAAAAAAAGGTTTAAAGTGTAATTTTTCAATACTTCAAGATTATCTACCATTGTTTTTATTTCAGAATTTATTGCTCTTATTTGTTTTTGATCAAAAACTGAAAACTAGATGATCTTATGTCTTTTAGTTTTTGAGAAAATTGAAAATAACCACAACTACTATTTTAATTTAATTCTTTTTTTTGCTTGAGTGGTGTTATTTTGACAGTAACAATGGTACGTACGAGTTTGGGTGTATGCAACAGTAAGGTGTGTGCGAGTTTGGGTGTATGCAACAGTGGGATCAGTAAGGAGGGGGGGGGGGGCATGCTGCCCCCCTGCAACCCCCCTGCTTGGGAACACTATAGGATTTGGGGTGGATGCAAGTTGGAGAGCGTGCAAGGTGGGGAGGGGGCAAGGTTCGGTGGGTGCAAGATGGGGTGCATGCAAAGTTTCTTTTGCATTTAAATAAGCTAGATTTAAGAAAAATTAATTTACCCTAGGTGTATCTTAATCCATATTTGATTATTACTATCAAAATAAGACTACGTTAATACTTAAGCAAGGAAAAAGTAATTTAATTAAAATATTTTATTGGTAATTTTCAGTTTTCTCAAAAACTAGAAGACATAAGGTCATCTAGATTTCAGTTTTTGATCAAAAACAAATAAGAGCAATGAGTTCTAAAAAAAAAACAATAGATAATTTGAAAGTTTTGAAAAACTACACTTTAAACCTTTTTTTAAATTGTTTTTGCATAATTTTTTTCAAAAACTATGCATAGTTTTGACTTGATTTAAAAACAAGCTAATAGACAAAAATGTTGGCTTTAAAAAAAGGTATAATACTTAATTGTAAGTATTACTGTTATTTTTTAATTATTTTTTTCCATTTAATGTACACATTTTTTTAAATTGCCCCTACCGCCTAAATGTGGGGTGATAGACCCCCCACGGCCCCACCCATAGTAAAAAATGCTTGTTTTAAACTAATATAACAGTAGAAACACATATTGTTAATATTAAAACCTATGTAAGAAAAGATATGTATAACGTGTGTTTTTTTTTTAACTTAAAATAAATAAATGTTGTTAAACTTAATGGGTATTATTTTTCATCTTTTAACATACATTTAATTTAAGACAAATGTTTCCTGCTTGTTATTAAGTAAAAAATTTAAATTTTATACTCCAAAGATAAAAAGTAAAATATTATAGAACATACGTAAATACACAATAATATACAATTCAATTATGATTATTATTATTATAAATTTATTTAAAGCAATATAAGATTACAGAAAATAGTAATGAAAAAAGAGTCAACATCTGTAGCCATCAGCTTAAAAAAATTCAAATATATACCTTTAATTTAATATTCAATTATTTGTGCAGCAATAAACTACAATTTAATTGCCTATTGCAAAAGTGTGATATGGCAACTCTAATAATGTCGATATAATAACACTTTAAAATTGAGGAAAAAAGCGTGAGCATAATTGATATTCGAAATATTGTTTGTTAAAATAATAATAATAAATAATATGTATAATATACATACACACATCCACATGCATATATATTATAATTGATATTCTAAATACTTTTAGTTAAAATAATATATAACTTATCAGCGTGCAAAATATTGAAAGCTTAAAATCTATATTATTGAAAAAGTGACTTATCATACTATTGCAATTGTTTATATTATTTTATATAATATATAATATGCTTCAAATCAAACAAAATACATAGAAATAGTTCCGTTATAACGTAATTTTTGTAAGACAAAATATTATAATGTATCATAAAAAATATTGTACATGTACATATTGTAAAATAGGTACACATATTTCTAATACGATTATAAAATATATTTCCATCGAATGGACTAAAAATAATGCTATGCAAAAAAATAAATTTACATTACTTTGTTTAAAAATAAGAACTGTTTTTTTTTTTTTAATAAAATTGAAATGGCAACAAACTGGGACGTTGAATGGTGAAGTTAAAAGTATTTCAAAACATGATATTCGGTTGAAAAGTGTCAGACATTCTGACAGTTATTGTACGGCTCTTTTGAATATTCTTTTATTTCTTTTACAAATAATAACAAAGTTTAAACTTTTTTGAGAAGCATACTCTTAAGTAAGGACTTAATTGGCAACCCTAGTTGCTTATTCGGATGTCTGTCATACTCTTATTCTTTTTACAGATTTCACATGAAGCGTTAATTGAGAGAATTTGTTTGAAAGCGTTTGGCCAATAATATTTTTTAACGATTTGCTTATACACTTCTTTAGCTTGTGTATGAGCTCGGTTGTGTTCAGCAGTAATAATACCTAATTGTTCTTTCTTATCGGTTACATCTTCAACTATTTGATTACAGAATAAGAACTTAACTGTTGGAAATTCTTCTAAAAGTTTATCTTTAATTTTGAAGAAAATCTCTTCGGTACTATAAATTCCCATAGTTAAGCCTGTTTTTATTATTGTTTTAATTTCTCTTACTATGTCTTAATCTTGAAAAAACACTGTATGTCTCCAGTAGCCTGTCTCTTTTGAAATTATTTTATTCTTATGATTCGGCTATGATTAATTGTACTTTAAAATTATTATTAATTCTTTGGTTTACTCTTTTTACATCTGAAATGGGATTACTCTCTGCACTCTGAACAGTTCCTGCTTGTTCCGATTCGTATTCGTTCATCATATTGAGTTCCTGTCTACTGAGAGCATCAGCTACGATATTCTCCTTACCTGGTTTGTATATAATTTCCGGAGCGTAATCTTCTCTGAAGGCGCGCCAGCGTTTTATTTTCGCGTTTGGGTTTTTATCACCAATGGCAAACGTTAATGGTTGGTGATCTGTAGATTTGGTAGAGGGGCTTAATACAAGCATTTTTTACTATGGGAGGGGGGTCTATCTCCCCCCGTTTAGGCGGTAGGGGCAATTTAAAAAAAAATATTATTTAAAATGGGAAAAAAATAATTAAAAAATAACGGTGATACTTACAATTAAGTTTTATACATTTTTTTAAAGCCAACATTCTGTTTTATTAGCCAGTTTTTAATTCAAGTCAAAACTATGCGAAGTTTGTGAAAAAATTTAATTTTAAACTCAAAATTTGAGTAAAAAAAGTAAAAAAAAGGTTTAAAGTGTAATTTTTCAATACTTCAAGATTATCTACCATTGTTTTTATTTCAGAATTTATTGCTCTTATATGTTTTTGATCAAAAACTGAAAACTAGATGATCTTATGTCTTTTAGTTTTTGAGAAAATTGAAAATAACCACAACTACTATTTTAATTTAATTCTTTTTTTTTGCTTGAGTGGTGTTATTTTGACAGTAACAATGGTACGTACGAGTTTGGGTGTATGCAACAGTAAGGTGTGTGCGAGTTTGGGTGTATGCAACAGTGGCATCAGTAAGGAGGGGGGGCATGCTGCCCCCCCTGCAACCCCCTTGCAACCCCCCTGCAACCCCCCTACTTGGGAACACTATAGGATTTGGGGTGGGTGCAAGTTGGAGAGCGTGCAAGGTGGGGAGGGGGCAAGGTTCGGTGGGTGCAAGATGGGGTGCATGCAAAGTTTCTTTTGCATTTAAAAAAGCTAGATTTAAGAAAAATTAATTTACCCTAGGTGTATCTTAATCCATATTTGATTATTACTATCAAAATAAGACTACGTTAATACTTAAGCAAGGAAAAAGTAATTTACTTAAAATATTTTATTGGTAATTTTCAGTTTTCTCAAAAACTAGAAGACATAAGGTCATCTAGATTTCAGTTTTTGATCAAAAACAAATAAGAGCAATGAGTTCTAAAAAAAAAAAACAATAGATAATTTGAAAGTTTTGAAAAACTACACTTTAAACCTTTTTTTAAATTGTTTTTGCATAATTTTTTTCAAAAACTATGCATAGTTTTGACTTGATTTAAAAACAAGCTAATAGACAAAAATGTTGGCTTTAAAAAAAGGTATAATACTTAATTGTAAGTATTACCGTTATTTTTTAATTATTTTTTTCCATTTAATGTACACATTTTTTTAAATTGCCCCTACCGCCTAAATGTGGGGAGATAGACCCCCCACGCCCCCACCCATAGTAAAAAATGCTTGTTTTAAACTGTTCTATACAAATCCGTCATTAAACTTTGTCGCCAAAGTTATCGTACTCTCCCCTATGGCTGAGTTGCTGGCGTTTGTTGTTAGCTCAAATCCTTCGGTAAAATCAGGTTGGTTGAGAGTAACTTGCTCACACAGTTTGTCTTTCAATATCTTGAATGCTCTAATGGCTTTCTTATCGAATTCTATTGTTTTGTAACCTTTTTGCTATTATTTTGGCCAGTTCTGCCATTCTCTCCTCTAAGATACTTGGTCATGGGTTTGGCAGTCATCTCGTAATTTCTTATGAGTTTACGGTAATAACCAGCTAGCCCCAAGAAAGATCTTAGTTGACGTAAAGTCTGCAGTTGTGGGAATTCCTCTATGCATCGAGTTTTTACTGGGTCTATTTTAATACCATTAAAGGATACGATGTACCCAAGAAATTCTACTTGTTTGCCGTGCTCAAGGCTTTAGTTATTATCTCGATATGGTCGAGATGTTCCACTTCCGTTTCTGAGTATATGATGACGTCATCTATATAGACGTGGCAAAATTTGCCTATATACTCGCGGAGAATATCATCCATAGTTCTCTGAAAAATGGACGGTGCGTTTTTTTAGTCCAAACGACATTCGAAGGAATTCGTATTTGCCATTGTTAACGCTAAAAGCCATTTTCTCCCTATAGCTTTCCTTCAGTTTAATCTGATGGAAACCGCTCTGCAAATCGAGAGTGGTGAAATACCTAGCTTTGCCTAGATCACGGATGTTTCCGCCATCGGGTACTTTTCAGTTTTGGTAAAAGAGTTAAGCTTTTTATAGTCAATAGTAGGAATTAGGACGGTAAAACGTGGGAATTTTTCTTATAATCCCAACAGTGTAAATCTGTGTAGTGGTAGCGGGTAGTGGGGGATCTTGCTGAGTTGGGATGGCAGTGGATGGTGGTGGTTTAGTGATGATCAGTTGTTAGGGATTCTATTAATAGATATGGTATAAGGAAAAGAAGTGTGTGTGTGTGTTTCATAGAATGATGGCGCATCATCCGATTCTAGGTGAGTTGGGATGGCAGTGGATGGTGGTGGTGGTTTTGTGATGATCACTTGGCACTTGGAGTAAGGGTGATTTTGTTAGGGTTCTATTAATAGATATGGTATTAGGAAAAGAAGTGTGTGAGTGTTTCATATGATGATGATGGCACACGTTGATGAAATCAAAATAAATGTTTGGTATAATTCATAGTTGAGAATCTAGTTCTAGATGTATGCCTTAAGCTATGTTCAGTACTTAGATCTTTATGGAGTGGTATGAAAATGTGTCTCAATTGGATTGAAGACAATGTGTATGTTAATATGCCGACGTTGGATGGTTTCTTTGACGTCATCGTCGTCGTCGTTTCAGTTGGGTCGTCGCTCGGGGGGATATGAAATTTGAATATGGGATTGTAGGGGTAATGAAAAAAAAATAATGAAAAACTTTGGAGCGTTGTAACTTTTGAAGGAGGCGTTTATTTGAAAAAATAACTTTATTTTGGTATCACTACCGTATATACATACATAATAGAATTAAAATTAAATTAAATGGTTAAAAAAAAAGAATAATTTAAATTAATTTGTTTATTAGTATAAAGTTAAATAGTTTACTTGTGGGTATAATTAAAAATAACATAATTTAAATAAAAAGTATAAATTTGTACTTATAAATGAATAATATTTCAAACATTATATAGTTATTTTGCAATTTTAGATATATGTACCCAAGAGCTATGTTCAGGGGAAAAACCTAACCATTTTACCAACACTTTATTTTGTTTCTTTTGCAATACTTTTTCAATAAGAAATGTGTCTGGGTATTTTGTTTTTTGTAGTTCTAATTCATAGAATCCGCCTTTTATAGGATGACCTTGAAAATCTTCAAGCAATTATGTTATAGGGTTAGTCAGCTGAATTTTAGTAATCTTAAAAATTTCAGTTGTCCAGTTTGGTGTGTAGCCTTTTTCAAATACATGTTTGTATTTACTTATTCTAACTAGATCTCCAATTTTGTATTTAGGTTTTAATTGAATTTTAACACATCTGTATACGGAAGAGAGTTATTGTTTTTCGTTTGCAGTATTGACTTCGGATGGTTTCATTTTGATAGTGCGATGTTTTGAATTGTTATAAGTTTCAGTTAGTGTTGGTAACATATTAACCCATTTGTACGATCCATTAATAGTAAATTCTTTCCACATGAGGTTTTTTAGTGTACGATTAAATCTTTCAACAATTGATGCCTTCAAATGAGTAAATGTTGAGTAATGATTAATTTGATATTTTCGCATCAAATTTTTAAAGGATTTGTTGAAAAATTCTTTGCCATCATCTGTCTGAAGATTCTTTGGATTGCGACCAGTATTGAATATGTTTTGCATTGCTGTTGTAACTTCTGCAGCAGTTTTATTTTTTATCGTATGAGTCCATACATATTTGGAGAACGTATCGATTACTGTGAGTAGATATTGGAAATTATTGTTCTCATCTGAATACGGAAGCATTTCAACTAGGTCAGCTTGCCATAAATCATCCAGACCCTTGATGATTACTCGTCTTTTAGGGAACTCTTACGTGCGACCAGTATTGAATATGTTTTGCATTGCTGTTGTAACTTCTGCAGCAGTTTTATTTTTTATCGTATGAGTCCATACATATTTGGAGAACGTATCGATTACTGTGAGTAGATATTGGAAATTATTGTTCTCATCTGAATACGGAAGCATTTCAACTAGGTCCGCTTGCCATAAATCATCCAGACCCTTGATGATTACTCGTCTTTTAGGGAAACTCTTACGTGAAGCTTTATGTAGCTCCTCAGCAACATCTCTTTCTCATATTAATATCAAATGATAAAGAAAACAACGTGTTTGGTGTTTATGTATAACATGAATAATTTTATTTAAAAAAAGGATGTTGTTTGATTTCATTATTTAAGTCCCTTATAAAGTAACAATAACTTGTTTGCTCTTTTTAATTTGCTTTCAAGATAGAAGCATGCACATGTGTCTGGTCCACAGGTGCATGCATCTGAAGACCAAGAACAATCTGGGGCAGCTATAAATATCTTCAATATTGATGACTTCTACATTTGGATTGTCAAGTATTCGTCTAAGCCAATGAGCTTTTTGTATTCCTTTAACGTAAGCTTTTCCACATAGAAGTTTGTTGAAAAGAAATTTCTTAACTTCGGAGAAATTAGTAAATCCACAATCCCATGTTAATCCATGAAAGTTTTTAATTAGCCAGTGAGCTTGCCTTTGTAGTGAAAAAGACATTTGATTTTTATGAAACGGTGGAGTGACAATGAAATGATGATGCTGTCCATTATGAAAAATGGCAATTTCTTTTAAAATAAAATTTGTATTTAAATTTCCAAAACCTTGAAAATCAACTATAAATATATTCATGATTATTGTAAGTCTATCTCTGTCAATATTTATTTGCAAACTGATTCTTAAAATAGAATAGCATTAATTCTTTATGTTAGTTTATGAACTTCTCCACTCATAGGATTATACTCAATTATTCGATCGTGTAGAATCAGACAGTATAAACTTGTCAAAGGTGGAATTATTACGGATGTTTTAAGTTCAATTTTAACATCAATAGGTCCAGATTTAATAACTTCGTTTTGACGTGAGCAATCAATAACCATAATGGGAGCAATATTTTTAAAATCTTGTCGCGATAGGAGCGGTTGAGAAGGTCTGCCATAGTATGATTCTTGAAATTTACAATACATTTCATAGAGGACAGCATAACGACCCTGTTTGTATTTAAGATTCAAGTCTTCACGGGGATACGATTCGGAGTTTAAATGAATCTTTACATTAGCTACATCACAATGATCAAATTTACTCGCATCTTTATTACGTTGATTTTTTCTATCGGTTTGTAGAGCAAGAATCACATATCTTGGTTTTTCAAGTTGTGTAGAAGTTTTTACTGTCCATACAAGATCAGTGGTTGCTGGTAACGTTGGATATTCATCGAGATCCCAATTTCGAAAGTGCATTTGAATAGGTTTCGATTGGATTTGTTTCAATAGTGAAAGTTTATCTAAATCGGCCAGAGTAATGTGCGGAACTCTCCATTGTATTTTAAGTATTGACAACTGTAATTCTTCGTTTTCTTTTGAATTAGACAAATAAATATTCTCATTGGTCCGAGTCCGAATTAGAATCAGTTCATGCTTCGCGTTGGTTATGATTTTTCTATAGTTTTCAGCGAAACCCATTAGTGATTTCAAAGGTATACAAAAATTGAAAATACCCGAATCAGAGATGTTAGTGTTTCCTGTCCATGAAGCGTTTTCCAATCGTTTACTTTCATTGCTGGTTAAAGATATATAATTTTTCAATGTTGATGTGATGCCAACGTTTTTATTGTTTTCAATTTCTATTCCATTGAGTTCATAATGTATTTCCTCAAATAAATATGCCATGGCATTGTTTGTTAATGAAGTTGTAGTAGAATATGTCATATCAGGTTTTCTGAGTCCACCTTCAATGTAGATATAGCTATCACTAGGCAAGACACACAAATCCTGGTTCTGTATTGCAATGTGTATTTCATCACTCGGATTAAATGACTGAACAAATGGCGAATAACTATGGTACTCGAATTTTGTTATACTATTGTCATGGACAGGTCCATGAGAAATATTTAATATATCGTTCATTTTTGTTTTGTTTCTTAATTATCTTTATGTGTAAATCCTTTATTTATTTTTTTCTTAATGTAAGTCCCAGACTTTGAAGAAATATTTTATTTTCAGCTGTTAATGATGGTCTTAATGGTTTTGTCGTCGAAATAGAACTAACTGGGCTGTTATTTGTGGTGTATATCTTATAATAACTATTATTGTATATCAACATTATAATTATCTTGGAATCAAATGCAAACGCACTGTTATACGTTCTCCTCTAAAATTTATTATGTCTCCGTCTTGGTCTACGAGTTTCAATGTGAGAGAACTTATTCGCTTGACATTCACTGGCAAATAGATAACATTTTTGGGGACTTCTATTATCTTATACCCTGAACCCGTTTCAGGAGAAAATTCATGAATAGTGTATACAGGTGTATTATTTAAATATGACCCATTTATTATATTACACTCAATCCTTATGACGTTCACCTTATTGATATCCACAGATAAATCAGAGGTGTGTTTCTTACCGGGAGAAAGAACGGTTTTGCTGAAGCCCAGCAATGTTCCTATGCTTCTCTCCCTATTGAAATATATGTGTTCGGAAGTTACGATGCTTGTATTGTAAGCAATGTATTAAAGTTGGCTTCAATTTTACACTTAATTGTTGAATTTAATGATAACAATACTTCAGTTACATAGTTGGCAATGTCTTCGATTTCGTACGATCCAATGGGAATTTCAATTTCATGCTCCCCTATATGAAACATGTTGTTACGTTCATCAACATTCGGTATAGAATTGTAGGTTTGAAAATCTATTAATCCACAAACATAATCCTTGCTAACATCGAGAGGTGGAGAGAGAGGGATGTTCTACCGGTTAAAGTAAGTGTCATTGCCATGATGATAGAAAACAGACTAGTCGATTTGTTTTAATTATTTTTTATTTATTGTAAATTACATTTGCAAAAGAAAACTTAAACATAAGTGTCCACAGTTAAATGAATCATAATTTTGATGCCGAGTGTAGTTGAAACGAATTTGTTTGCCTAAATAGTTAATTATTTCTCTAGGAGGTTGCAAATTACCAAAACTATCAAAATATTCAATATGGTTGCCTTTTTTAAAATACGCTACCCAATGTGTACCAATTCCTTTTTCTGAATCTAGATTTACAACCCCACACTCGTTCTTTAAAGGTTTTGTCTTTGGTAAATTATCTCGCATGAAGACTCCTCGAAAATGAGGTATATATTTGTTTGCAAAGTTTTGTATGTCATTTTCATTCAATGCACGATTGGGTAGCGACCTTAGAAGTTTTTTGTTTGTGGATTAAGATACAATCCAAGTCCTTTTCTATAAGGTTTCAGATGCAGTCCATGACCAAGAGCAATTGATTCCATTTTGAGGTTATGACGTTTTTTCTCATCCAAGTCCTTTCTAGCATTACCTACATCATTGACAGCCTTGATAACTCCAGCAGCACCACCCGTCAAAGCCCCAAGAGCTGAAAGTCCAGCAAACAGGGGCACAAGAAATGGAATTGCCTCTCCAACTTCTGGTACTGGAATAACCCTCGGGGTTTTAATGTTGCCTTTGTTCTTTTCTACGTTTTTAATTGCAGCCTTTAAGGCTATTTTACTCGCCTTTTCTAGATTGAAAGGTTTCTTTTCTTTAAGGTTAGTTCCAATAAGTTTCCTCAATTTATTTAAGGTAATGTGTTTTATTTTATTACTAACGGTTTTTTTCTTATACATTTTTTTCTCCTTTTTATAACTGGTTACTTTAGAATTCGAGCAACCCATTCCAAATTTTACTTTTGCTTTCATAAGATTAGTAACTAGAAGTGCATTCGCTCGTTCAGATAAACTAGCATCGCTAGATTTAAAACGTTGCCAGGCTTTTTCAGTTAAAATTCTATCAGCTTTGTGGCGATCAGATGTATCTTCGTTTTTGGAATATGAAATGTCATGCTCCTTACACGCCTGATCTAGAAAATTAATTCCAGAATCTCCTCGATCTAATCGTTTTTGGAGTCTGGTTCCAGGTCCGCAATACTGATAACCCGGCAAATGTAATTCAAATGGGAGTTTGTTTATAAGAGAGTTTATTAAACCTTCTCCTCTCGCGACTTTTTGTTTACTAATCAATTTTTTCGAAAAGTCAATCATTTTTATATGATCATCTTTATTGTAGAAAGGTAAGAAACGAAATGATGATTAAATAAATAAATACTATTGATATATAGTTTTCTATTTTAGTAGATGTCATCATGCGATTCATAGCACAACAATACAAATTACCAGTACGAAACCTAGAACCGACAAAAAATCCTAGAGTAATTAAGAAACATGGCAAGCTTTTTCCGAATAGTATAAGAGGCCTGATTACTGGTCCATCTAATTGTGGAAAAACAAATGTTATGTTGAGTCTACTACTACATCCAAATGGATTAAAATTTGAAAACATATATATATATTCGAAATCTTTACACCAATCAAAATATGAGTTTTTAAAACAAGTAATTAAACCTATAAAAAATATGGGTTTCTTCATATTTCTAATAATATTGATGTCGTTTTGCCAAAAGAGGCTAAACGAAATTCTGTATTTATTTTCGATGACATTGCTTGTGAAAAACAAGATGCAATACGAAGCTATTTTAGTATGGGACGGCATTATCAATTAGATAGTTTCTACTTGTGTCAAACTTATACAAGAATACCAAAACACTTAATTCGCGATAATGCAAATTTTTTGATAATTTTTAAACAGGACAGTATGAATTTAAAACACATTTACAATGTATGTGCCGACTGTTGGAAAACCAATTATGGATTTTTTGTAATCGATAAGGAAAGCCCACTGAATAATAGTAGAAAAGGTTTTGACTGTTTTCTCGAGTTATAAAAACATTTACAATCAAATTCTCTTACCAGTTTTTCTGTAACAGCTGTTAAATACAGTACCGAGCAGTTCAGTGAAGAAACACTTCCTGTTAATAACAGTTCAGTTATGATTTGCAGTTTTATACGGTTAGGAGCAGTTATTCACAGTACAGCGTTACAGATCTATCAGTATAAATCGCAGTAGCAGCTCTGCATTTAAGACCAGTTATCTAAATATTAAAAGAAAAACTTCAATTCATTTATTCATCAGAACAATATGATGAACGTAGATGTAAAATTAAAAAAAGAACTTATCAAAACAACCGATGACCTTCGAAGAAAATTCAAGGCCCTCAAGAATAATAAGGAAGTTTATGAATCTCAATTAGAAGAAGCTTTTAAACCAATTACTGCTCCTCTAAACGAACTGGTTAAGCAATCAACAGTCAACGTGGAAAGAAACAAGGAAAAAGAAGAAGAAGTAAGGGACAATGACTATTATGAAACTCCTGCAAAGAAAACAAAAACGATGAAATGCTTAAGCGATGAAACTTTGAACAGTTCAACTGATAGTCATAGCCTAATAAATAGTACCCCTAAGAGACCAAAAGAGGAAAAAGCATTAGAAAAGATTAGGCGACGTCTATGTCTTTTCGAAGAACAATTGTCAGAAGATGAAAAATTTGATAAAACACCTAAAATGTATATGGATCTGTTCATAAATAATTCAAATAGTATTGATAGGACATATGGAAAATTGTTTATTGGTAATGGGGAGTTCAGCATTCATGGATCAGATATAAAAATAAAAAATAAAAACTTTCAGGGGACGAAAGGTCTTTATGAACTGCTATTTAAGAAACGTCCACAGAGATCGTTTTACAATAATGAAGACTTGAAAAATTATGAAACGATTTTAAACGATACAAATGCACACAGGAAAGAATTCGATTCGCAAAAACAGGTAAAAGGCAATCGAGGTTACAAATTGTAGTGTATTAACATCATATTTTATGGAGCATGGATAAACATGCTCAATGTCAACACAATAATGAGTAAGTATATTGGTATCTCATCTCTCATCTCATCTATGATTGTCTCGTGTGCATGCTCTACTGGAAAGTAGGTGAGTTCTTATCTGACCACTGACAAAGGCGCGTGCGTGCATTGGCGAGCCAATACTACATTGGCGACGGGAATAAATAAGAAAAAAACAAATAATATTAAAAGTGCAAGTGCAAATAAATTCTTGACGCGTAATGAATGTGGAATCGGTAACAAAAGAATTAATAAACAAAAAAGTGCAAAGCGCAAATTAATACCTAATTACCTAACCGTAAAACTAACGGAAAAAAAAAACGTGAACAATTAAAAAAAAAAAAAGAAGAGTATACCAAAATAAGAATTAATAAAAAGTGCAAGTTCAAATCAATACCATAGAGAATAATTAAAAAAAAAAGTGAAAACGGGAATTATTGAAAAAAAAAAAATAAGAATTACAAAGAAGAAATAAAAAGTGTAAAGAGCAATTGTGAACAAAAAACTAAACGGTAAAAAGAAAAAAAAATATCGAAAATTGACTGGTGAGTTTAAAAATGTAATAATAATTATTATAAATAACGGGGTTTGCGATAGATTAATTTAAATAGGATTTGTTTGGAAATGAATTCATGATTTTCTTTGTTAAGAGATCATTTGGAGTTTACTTTTTGGGTTCTGGGTACAGGATTTTCATTTCATTGCATTTCATTCTATTGAATTGGTATAGAAAGCTTTACATAAGTTTGTGAAACATGAAAGTTGTTCCATTCAATTGGAAAATTTAAAAAAAAAAAAAAAAAAAACAAAAGTGTTATTTCATTAAATTGAAAAGGAAATCAAAGTATTTTGAAAGTAGTTTTCTATTCAATTGGAAGAAAGAAAAAAAAAGAGACTTCAAATGAAGAGTGAAAAGAAAAGGAAAGAAAATTAGACTTCAAATGAAGTAACATGTATTAAAGTCAGAAAAAAGATTTCCATTCAATTGGAAAAGAATAAAAGAATAAGAAAAGAGGTTTCCATTCAATTGGGAAAGTATAAAATAATTTGTCAAAAGCACAAAATTTTAAATTTTCAAAATCTTTTTAAATTTAGTGTTCTATTTTGATAGACTTAAATTTCGCACTTACATACGTATGTATTTTTCGTGAAAATAACGAATTATATTTCTTGCTACAGAAATTGAAAAAAATCTACAATCGTTGGAGAGTTTCGTTGGTGAAGGGGAAACTGCTTCAGTGGCTCTCAGATGGGAGAAGTGGAAACGAGCTTTAAACATATACTTGGAAGCTGCTGGTATTGAATCTCATACAAAAAAGAGAGCGGTTTTTCTACATTATGGCGGATTGGGGATTCAAGAAATTTTTTATAGTTTACCGGGAGCAAATGTTGATGCCACCAACGAAAATAATGTATATGAAATAGCTATTAAGAAATTTGATGAATATTTTCTACCTAAACAAAGTAAAATTTTTGAGAGGCATATCTTTAGACTTATGAGACAAGAAGTTGATGAAAAATTTGAAAAATTTTTAATAAGACTAAGGAATCAGGCTGAGAAGTGTAGTTTTGATAAAATTGATGAACATTTAATTGACCAGATAGCAGAAAAGGGTAGGTCAGAGGAGTTGAGAAAGAAAATTTTAACGATGGGTGACGATATAACACTAGATATAATAATAAAAGAAGCTAATACACAGGAGATAGTAAAGCAGCAACTCGAAAATTACGGAGATAAGATTTCAGGTCAAGAAATTAATCTGATAAAAAATAAGCCAAGATTAAATAATTATCAACCAAAAGATGAAAAGGAAAAATTTTGTAAACGGTGTGGTAGTAGGAAACACTCCTCACAAGATCTAAAGTGTCCAGCTCGAGATAAAAAATGCTTCGGTTGTGGGTTTGTGGGGCATTTTCGTCAACATTGCAAGACAAAATCTTCACAAAAGAGGAAATATTCTGGTCCAGAGCGTAGTTTAGACAACAGGAAAAAAATAAAAAAGGATAGGGAAGAGGTAGATTTTATTGAAAAAGAGGAGGTAGACTACGTTTTTCACATTGATAATGACACAACTATAGAATGTTATATTGGGGGGATAAAAGTCAACATGATAATTGACTCAGGTTGTAAACCAAATTTGTTAACGGAAGCTACGTGGAGTTATTTAAAGACTCACAAAATAAAGGTGTTTAATCAGATAAAAAATCCAAAAAAGACGTTCTTAGCTTACGGAAGTTCCACACCTTTGGATGTGATTGGGAGTTTCGATGCACATATAGTTATAGGAAATGAAATAGAAAAAGCAACATTCTATGTTATTGCAAGGGGAACAAACAATTTGTTAGGGATTAAAACCGCAAAAGCTCTCAAGGTTATCAAAATTGGAAGCTATGTTAACGAGGTGAAAAGTTCTCAATTTCCCAAGTTCAAAAATGTTCTGGTAGAGATACCAATAGATGAATCCATAAAACCAGTTTTCCAACCATACAGACGAATTCCTTTACCTTTAGAAGCTAAAGTTGAAAAAAAACTAGAAGAACTTTTAGACAACGATATCATAGAGGAAGTAAAGAAACCCTCTAGATGGGTTTCTCCTATAGTACCCATTCTCAAAGAAAATGGAGAAGTCAGAATTTGTGTGGACATGAGACGGGCAAATGCTGCAATTTTACGCGAAAACCATCCCTTACCGACTATGGATCAGCTTTTGCCAAAGATTGCGAATGCTAAACTGTTCAGTAAACTTGATGTTAAGAACGCTTTTCACCAGATTGAAATCCATCCAGAATCAAGATTCATAACAACGTTTATAACTAACAAGGGTTTGTTCCAATATAAGAGGCTAATGTTTGGCATAACTTGTGCCCCTGAAATTTTCCAAAAAATAATGGAAAGACTTATTTTAGGTTGTGAAGGGGCAATAAACTTTATCGATGATATATTAGTATTTGGAAGTTCCAAACAGGAACATGACAAACGTCTAAAAATTGTTCTTCAAACCCTTGAAGAAAACGATGTACTTTTAAATAATGACAAATGTCTTATTGGAGTTTGTAAAATACAGTTTTTAGGGCACGAACTAAGTACTGAAGGGATTAAACCTTTAAACAAATATCTAGAAAGCATTAAACTGTTTAGAATACCAAATACAATCGAAGAACTCCAAAGCTTTCTAGGTCTTATAAATTTTATTGGAAAATGGATACCCCGTTTAGCTACTATAACAGAACCTTTGAAACAGCTCCTGAGAAAAAAACTATCGAAAAATAGTAAAATTAGTGAATATTGGACTCCTAAACAAAACAATGCTTTCATTGAGCTAAAAAACATTCTTGCTAATATTAAATCGCTAGGGTATTACAACGTAGAAGACAAAACGCAAGTTATTGCGGACGCAAGTCCAGTAGGACTAGGTGCAATTTTATTGCAAATCAACTCAAAAGGACCAAGAATTATTGCATATGGAAATAAAACACTCACAGAATGCGAACGTAGGTATAATCAGACAGAGAAAGAAGCCTATGCTTTGGTCTGGGCAATAGAGCACTTTAACATTTTTCTATTTGGAAAACAATTTGACTTAATAACAGACCATAAGCCATTAGAGATCATTTTTGGACCAAAGTCGAAACCTTGTGCTCGCATAGAAAGATGGGTTCTTCGGCTGCAATCCTATCGGTATAATGTAATTTACAAACCAGGAAAATCAAATATTGCAGACCCACTTTCACGTCTATGCGAATATTCAAACAAATTACCACCGGAAAGTGACAATTATATACGGCAAATAGTTGAAAGCTCAAGTCCAACTGCGATTTCAATTAAAGAAATAAAAGCACACTCAAAAACAGATCAGGAAATACAAAATGTAAAAAATGGTGTTTATAAAAATATCTGGGATGAGTCTGTTAAAATTTTTAAAGTTTTTGATATCGAATTGTGTTTCTATGAAGACATTTTACTGAGGGGAAATAGAATAGTGATTCCACAAAAACTTCGAAAAAGTGTTATGGATGCCGCACACGAGGGTCATCCTGGTATTGTGGCCTTGAAAAGCCGTCTTAGGACTAAAGTATGGTGGCCGGGAATGGACAAAGAAGTAGAAAATTTTGTAAAAAATTGCAAAAGTTGTACTATGGTTGCCTTGCCTCATCCTCCAGTTCCATTAAAACGGCGTGATCTTCCAATCACTTCATGGATTGACATTGCTATTGACCTAATGGGACCTCTCCCAAATAATGAATACCTGTTCGTTGTAGTAGATTATTACAGCCGATACAAGGAAATTAAAATTTGCAAGAGCATAACTTCCTCTAACATTATTAAGATGTTGAGAGAGATTTTTAGCAGGCTCGGTTTTCCTATTTCGATAACATCAGATAATGGAAAACAATTCATAAGCGAAGAATTTAAGGCATTTTGTAAAGAATGCAATATTATTCTTTTCAACAGCATTCCATACTGGCCGCAACAAAATGGTGAAGTTGAAAGACAGAACCGGGATATATTGAAACGATTAAAAATTGGAAAAATTGAAGGTAAAGATGTAAGAGAATCATTATGGGAATATTTAATGATGTACAATAGTACACCACACTCAACAACCGGAAAAACACCGTCAGAACTATTTTTCAATAGACTAAATAGGGACAAAGTGCCTGGACTAGAATCTATAGACAAAAAAATTAACGATTCAGAGGTTAGAGATAGGGATAAAGAGAATAAAGAAAAAGGAAAAGAGTATACAGATAGAAAAAGAAAAGCAGAAAGTTCTGATATTAATGTAGGTGATAAAGTGATTATAAAAAATTTCGTTAAACAAAATAAACTTACTCCAAACTTTAGTCCTACTCAACACACTGTAGAAAGTTGTAATGGAGGGGATGTAGTAGTAAGAAATGATCAAACAAATGAAAAGTTAAGAAGAAACATTGTTCACTTAAAGAAAGTAGAAGGGGAGTGGAAATCTATCCAAGATTAAAATGTAAACGAAGATTAATTAAGTGAAATGAATTTCAGTATAGATAGTTTATGCCATATTATAAGACTTGAAACAAGTTTGAGTTAGATTAAAGTTATGTTATAGTTACAGAGTCAACTACTAATTTATTTCAATATTATAAAAATGTATTCCAAAATGAAGTCTTAATTGTTATATAAATAATCAAAACAAAAGATTTATTATTAGAATAAAGAGAAAAAAAATAATAAAACATGAAAGAGATGTAGTGTATTAACATCATATTTTATGGAGCATGGATAAACATGCTCAATGTCAACACAATAATGAGTAAGTATATTGGTATCTCATCTCTCATCTCATCTATGATTGTCTCGTGTGCATGCTCTACTGGAAAGTAGGTCAGTTCTTATCTGGCCACTGACAAAGGCGCGTGCGTGCATTAGCGAGCCAATACTACATTGGCGACGGGAATAAATAAGAAAAAAAAAATAATATTAAAAGTGCAAATAAATTCTTAACGCGTAATGAATGTGGAATCGTTAACAAAAGAATTAATAAACAAAAAAGGAAAAAAAGTGCAAAGTGCAAATTAATACCTAATTACCTAACCGTAAAACTAACGGAAAAAAAAAACGTGAACAATTAAAAAAAAAAGAAGAGTATACCAAAATAAGAATTAATAAAAAGTGCAAGTTCAAATCAATACCATAGAGAATAATTAAAAAAAAAAAGTGAAAACGGGAATTATTGAAAAAAAATAAGAATTACAAAGAAGAAATAAAAAGTGTAAAGAGCAATTGTGAAGAAAAACTAAACGGTAAAAAGAAAAAAAATATCGAAAATTGACTGGTGAGTTTAAAAATGTAATAATAATTATTATAAATAACGGGGTTTGCGATAGATTAATTTAAATAGGATTTGTTTGGAAATTAATTCATGATTTTCTTTGTTAAGAGATCATTTGGAGTTTACTTTTTGGGTTCTGGGTACAGGATCTCTAAGCAATATCATTTTTTAAATTGGTTCCGTTATTTAACTGAAAAAATAATGTTTGATGCAAGTAGTTTTGCATTTCATTCAATTGAATTGGTATAGAAAGCTTTACATAAGTTTGTGAAACATGAAAGTTGTTCCATTCAATTGGAAAATTCAAAAAAAAAAAAAAACAAAAGTGTTATTTCATTAAATTGAAAAGGAAATCAAAGTATTTTGATAGTAGTTTTCTATTCAATTGGAAGAAAGAAAAAAAAAAGAGACTTCAAATGAAGAGTGAAAAGAAAAGGAAAGAAAATTAGACTTCAAATGAAGTAACATGTATTAAAGTCAGAAAAAAGATTTCCATTCAATTGGAAAAGAATAAAAGAATAAGAAAAGAGGTTTCCATTCAATTGGGAAAGTATAAAATAATTTGTCAAAAGCACAAAATTTTAAATTTTCAAAATCTTTTTAAATTTAGTGTTCTATTTTGATAGACTTTAATTTCGCACTTACATACGTATGTATTTTTCGTGAAAATAACGAATTGTATTTCTTGCTACAGAAATGGAAAAAAATCTACAATCGTTGGAGAGTTTCGTTGTTGAAGGGGAAACTTCTTCAGTGGCTCTCAGATGGGAGAAGTGGAAACGAGCTTTAAACATATACTTGGAAGCTGCTGGTATTGAATCTCATACAAAAAAGAGAGCGGTTTTTCTACATTATGGCGGATTGGGGATTCAAGAAATTTTGTATAGTTTACCGGGAGCAAATGTTGATGCCACCAACGAAAATAATGTATATGAAATAGCTATTAAGAAATTTGATGAATATTTTCTACCTAAACAAAGTAAAATTTTTGAGAGGCATATCTTTAGACTTATGAGACAAGAAGTTGATGAAAAATTTGAAAATTTTTTAATAAGACTAAGGAATCAGGCTGAGAAGTGTAGTTTTGATAAAATTGATGAACATTTAATTGACCAGATAGCAGAAAAGGGTAGGTCAGAGGAGTTGAGAAAGAAAATTTTAACGATGGGTGACGATATAACACTAGATATAATAATAAAAGAAGCTAATACACAGGAGATAGTAAAGCAGCAACTCGAAAATTACGGAGATAAGATTTCAGGTCAAGAAATTAATCTGATAAAAAATAAGCCAAGATTAAATAATTATCAACCAAAAGGTGAAAAGGAAAAATTTTGTAAACGGTGTGGTAGTAGGAAACACTCCTCACAAGATCTAAAGTGTCCAGCTCGAGATAAAAAATGCTTCGGTTGTGGGTTTGTGGGGCATTTTCGTCAACATTGCAAGACAAAATCTTCACAAAAGAGGAAATATTCTGGTCCAGAGCGTAGTTTAGACAACAGGAAAAAAATAAAAAAGGATAGGGAAGAGGTAGATTTTATTGAAAAAGAGGAGGTAGACTACGTTTTTCACATTGATAATGACACAACTATAGAATGTTATATTGGGGGGATAAAAGTCAACATGATAATTGACTCAGGTTGTAAACCAAATTTGTTAACGGAAGCTACGTGGAGTTATTTAAAGACTCACAAAATAAAGGTGTTTAATCAGATAAAAAATCCAAAAAAGACGTTCTTAGCTTACGGAAGTTCCACACCTTTGGATGTGATTGGGAGTTTCGATGCACATATAGTTATAGGAAATGAAATAGAAAAAGCAACATTCTATGTTATTGCAAGGGGAACAAACAATTTGTTAGGGATTAAAACCGCAAAAGCTCTCAAGGTTATCAAAATTGGAAGCTATGTTAACGAGGTGGAAAGTTCTCAATTTCCCAAGTTCAAAAATGTTCTGGTAGAGATACCAATAGATGAATCCATAAAACCAGTTTTCCAACCATACAGACGAATTCCTTTACCTTTAGAAGCTAAAGTTGAAAAAAAAACTAGAAGAACTTTTAGACAACGATATCATAGAGGAAGTAAAGAAACCCTCTAGATGGGTTTCTCCTATAGTACCCATTCTCAAAGAAAATGGAGAAGTCAGAATTTGTGTGGACATGAGACGGGCAAATGCTGCAATTTTACGCGAAAACCATCCCTTACCGACTATGGATCAGCTTTTGCCAAAGATTGCGAATGCTAAACTGTTCAGTAAACTTGATGTTAAGAACGCTTTTCACCAGATTGAAATCCATCCAGAATCAAGATTCATAACAACGTTTATAACTAACAAGGGTTTGTTCCAATATAAGAGGCTAATGTTTGGCATAACTTGTGCCCCTGAAATTTTCCAAAAAATAATGGAAAGACTTATTTTAGGTTGTGAAGGGGCAATAAACTTTATCGATGATATATTAGTATTTGGAAGTTCCAAATAGGAACATGACAAACGTCTGAAAATTGTTCTTCAAACCCTTGAAGAAAACGATGTACTTTTAAATAATGACAAATGTCTTATTGGAGTTTGTAAAATACAGTTTTTAGGGCACGAACTAAGTACTGAAGGGATTAAACCTTTAAACAAATATCTAGAAAGCATTAAACTGTTTAGAATACCAAATACAATCGAAGAACTCCAAAGCTTTCTAGGTCTTATAAATTTTATTGGAAAATGGATACCCCGTTTAGCTACTATAACAGAACCTTTGAAACAGCTCCTGAGAAAAAAACTATCGAAAAATAGTAAAATTAGTGAATATTGGACTCCTAAACAAAACAATGCTTTCATTGAGCTAAAAAACATTCTTGCTAATATTAAATCGCTAGGGTATTACAACGTAGAAGACAAAACGCAAGTTATTGCGGACGCAAGTCCAGTAGGACTAGGTGCAATTTTATTGCAAATCAACTCAAAAGGACCAAGAATTATTGCATATGGAAATAAAACACTCACAGAATGCGAACGTAGGTATAGTCAGACAGAAAAAGAAGCCTATGCTTTGGTCTGGGCAATAGAGCACTTTAAGAGCCCGTTCACACGATGCCGAATCGGTGGTTTTGCCGTATCGGCGATTTTGCCGTATAAGCCAGTGGCAATATAATTTAAATGAGTATATTCAGACGATACGGCATTTAACCGTATACGGTAAAATCACCGATTCGGTCGATTTTGTCATTCGGTTTTGTCACTGCAAATCGTTTTCAGTCGTACGGCAAAAAAACCGATTCGGTTTATAGTGGCAATGTATTTATATACAGTGCGTTCAGACGATTCGGTATTTTGACCGAAAGTGCGTCATTTTTCGTCTGGGCTACTGTGGAATAATGTATTGCTAGTATATAGTCGTTTTTGTGTTTTACACCGAGTACGGTGTAGGGTTGAGTACGGTGTACGGTTAAATTACCGTACCGTCTGAACACTCCAACCGAAAGACACCGAATCGAGAAAATATCCGATACGGCGAAAATACCGAATCGTGTGAACGGGCTCTAACATTTTTCTATTTGGAAAACAATTTGACTTAATAACAGACCATAAGCCATTAGAGATCATTTTTGGACCAAAGTCGAAACCTTGTGCTCGCATAGAAAGATGGGTTCTTCGGCTGCAATCCTACCGGTATAATGTAATTTACAAACCAGGAAAATCAAATATTGCAGACCCACTTTCACGTCTATGCGAATATTCAAACAAATTAGGGGCCGTTCATAAAATACGTCACGCTAAAATCAACTTTTTCTGACCCCCTTCCCCCCCATTGTCACGCTATGTCACGCTTTCTGTGACCCCCCTAGAAATATTTCGTCACAAAAACGAAGTCCCCCCCCCCCCCTGAATATGATAAATTTCAAATGATACTACACAAATTTTGAGAATTTAAATAAAAAATAAAAAGAATTTTAATAAAAAGTAGATAGATAGATAGATATAGATAGATAGATATATTTATTTGTTTATAAGCTTTGCTTTTACAAATTGATTGGCAATAATTAAAGGTACAATATTTACAATTTCAGTGATGAATTTACATTTTTTCAAATATATAGCAGTCATACATCAAAATATAAAATATTTCAAAGAAAAAAAAGAAATAGTTTTTACTTAATTTCAAAATATTATTGAGTAGGTACTTAATATGAAACCTGGGTTTTCTATTCATTTAATATAAAGGCTCTTAATTTGAGCGAGTTTACTACATATCTATAAATATCAATTGTAAAGTTTACATTTTCTGAAGCCATTATGCTATTTAAGTCGAACAATCCGTTAGCAAATAGATAGTGGTTTCTCAATGAATTAAAGATTGGGCATCTTAAGAGGAAGTGTTCAATTGTGTCATCTTCATTCGTGTTACATATCGTACAAATGTTCAATGAGTCAAAACAGTGCCTATCACCATGCAAAATGATCCTATGGGCATACCTGTTGGCACACCTTATTTGCGCCATGACTTTATGTACAAACGGTTTTAAAAATACATTCAAGTAGGGAGCCGGCTTATATTCTTGTTCCTGTATGCTTTGTAAGCAAGAAGCATAATAACAGCAGGAAGTTGAGTTATTTGCTTTCCTGAAATCTTCTTCTATCAAAAATCTCTTTTTTTCTTCAAGAATGTTTGTGTAAGATCTGCGTATCGCTTCTAAATTTTGCTGTTCCCAAAGACCGTTAAAATTCCTCAATAAAAGGTCTTTAAACTGTGTTGCCCAGTTTGGTCGATGGGTGGAAACATGGATTCGTATGATTTCGTTATAACATATTTTAATCAGGCGGTCATCTGTGACACTCAATAACTTTATCCAGAAGTTTAAGCTTCTTTTCGCTATTTCGTACGTTAATGGAATAGTTCCAGTTTCCACACGAAGTATATTGCTTTGCGTGTTGTTGGCTAGCCCAAGTAATTTCTTCAAAACAGTTGTTTGAACTACTTCAATTTTATCTCCTGCTGTCATACCCCATACTTCAACACAGTGTAGTGCAGTTGACTTGATAGTCGATTCGAATACTTTCATTCGTCCATCCCAGTTTTCCATGTTAGAGCTCCTAATAGTTTTAACCGCTGTCGCTGCTGCTATCCTTGCTTTTGTTTTGAATAAATTTATGGCTTCATTCCACGATCCAGTACGATTTAAGTTTACTCCCAGATACTCAAAATTATCCACAACTTCTATCCAGTCTTCTTTGTATGGGAACCTTTCTGGACAGGAAGAATTTTTCCTCCTGGCAAAGTTAATAATTTTTGATTTCTCTGCATTTAATGTCATATCCTTTGCTGCAAAATATTTATCCAGAGCTTGTAGAGACTTTTTCAGTTCTAGTTCAGATTTTGCAAACACAGCGATATCATCAGCATATGCTATCAGAATTATCTTCGTGAACTGCGTGATGTCCATTCCTGTGAGACCTTCACTCCTAAGAAATTCTTCAAGGTCATTTGTGTACAAGTTAAATAGCAGAGCACTCGATGGATCACCCTGAAGTACACCTTTCGTGATAAGTGACTTTTCAGTTAGACCAGTCGTGGTTTTGATAGCAATCCTGGTTTTTGAGTAGACGTTTTGAAAGGCACGGACTATTTTCCCACTCATTCCAATAGATCTTAAGTGCATCCATAATTTTTGATGATTGATACTATCGAATGCTCCTTTTAGGTCAACAAAGACAACAAAGAAATTACCTTTCGTTTTTGAAAGAGCAATATCGATAACTGTACGTATTATAAATAAATTATCAACACATCCCCGGCCTTTCCTAAAACCGTTTTGAAATTCAGGTATTAGCTTTGCATCATCTGCCCATTCCTGAACTCTGTTCGATAAAATTTGGGTGTAAACTTTCATTAGGGAATTTTCAATTGCAATAGGGCGATAGTTTTCTGGTAAATACTTATCACCTTTTTTAAATATCATCATTATATCGGCTCTAAGCAACTCTGAAATGTTTACTCCTTCGTTATCAAATATACTTTGAAAGAAACAACGCATATATTCAAGCCACAGGTTTGGAAGGTGCTTCAAGAATTCATTAGAGATTTTATCGGGACCCGAGGCCTTATTATTTTGTAGACCTAGTATAACGGATACTAATTCATCCAGATTTATGTCCCTGTCAAGGAATGCATCATAGGTATCACTGTAAGGAATATACTCAACTGGATTACCACCATACATTACTTGAAGATAATTATCCCAATCTTTTTTTGAAACAGGGTTTTGTGCAAAGTGGTTCGGTTGGATGCTTTTAATTGCTCTCCAAAAATCCCTGCTATTTTTAGTGTTTTGAAGTTGCCGAGTCAGGTTTTCGTTGTATTGCTTTTTGGCTGTCTTAATAATTGACGCGTACAGCTTTCTGCTAGATATATACTCAGATCTTTTTTCCACGTTATTAGGGTTTTTGTGATACAATCTCATTTTTTTTCTCATGCTTCGTTTTTGCAGTCTACATTCGGCACTAAACCATTTGTTCTTCTGAGGTATCGTTGCATTATTTTGTCTATACTGTTTTACCATACAGCATTCTAGTGCAGCATTTTTAATATTTTCAAATATTTGCTCATATTCTAATGTATCTCCTACGGCTTGTAATTCTTCGGCTTTGATCTGCATACTTGAGGTGTAGTTTTCAGCTGCTGTCGAGTTCCAAATTAATTTCCAGTCTGATACCACCTGTGGTGCATTGTTTAAATTTTCTGTGAAACAGCACAGAAAGTTTAAGATACAACACATGTGGTCCGATTGTATGAGAAGCTGAGATACCTCGAAGTCATCAATGACTGCTGCTCCTTCTAGATTTATCCACACTGTGTCCACAGTACTTCGGCCCTGGTGTGAGTCAAACGTAAAGTTACCGTACGTATCGCTTCTACTTCTCCCATTTAGAAGTAACAGTCCAGCGCTCTCAAATATCTCACCTAGCAATTTTCCTCTCCTACTTATTGTTGTATCTCTACTTTTTCTTGTATGAGATAGTTGAGAGTTTTCCAGTATGTCACTGTCTAATTGATTTGAAAGTCCGAAGCGCGCATTTAAGTCTCCTCCTATTATTAGTGTATGTGTGGGGTAAGTATTCTGTAGGTGTTCCAATTCATCTTGTATTAACTCGCAGCACGATTTATCATCCATTTCCTTAGATGGACACAGATAGGGAAAGAATATTATGTGCTTCGATCGACAAAAAACAACTTCTAATATAATCCACAGGTTTGTTTTGCTGATCTCTTGTAGAACATCATATTTAGCAGGATTTTTGACATAGATTTGTAGTCCACCCTTTCCTCTTCCTCTTGACTTATCTTTAGTTGCATTCGAATAAAACATTAATAAAAAGTATTAAATTGAAAAATATGAAAAAAGCGTCCGAATTAGTTCACTACTAAATGAAGAATGAAAGAATAATATAATAATAAATATATGAGAAACAGAATTTTCATTTGTTACTGAGTCGAGAGCGCAGGGTGCGAGGAAACGTTACTTTTTTAAGTATTGGAAAAACAAAGAAACCAATTGTGACGGATCGCAACGCCGCTAGAGCCAAGTCAAAAGACTAAACCCGCCACAGAGCCAGCGCTCATGTCGAAAAATAAACAAAAGTAAACATATCAAGTTACAATTTATTGTAGTAAAACTATGTATATACGTTTGAAATTCTATATATTTACTAAATACGAAATAAATGTCTTTCTATCGTGATGAAAATTTAAAAAGAAAAATAGGCAAAAGAAATACTAATTGAAAATGTTTTAATGAATGGCGAACGTCACGTTACCATAGACCCCCCGTCCCCCCTTGTCACACCTTGTCACACTCAGCAAGAGCCCTCCCCCCGCCTTGTTTGCGAACGTATTTTATGAACGGCCCCTTACCACCGGAAAGTGACAATTATATACGGCAAATAGTTGAAAGCTCAAGTCCAACAGCGATTTCAATTAAAGAAATAAAAGCACACTCAAAAACAGATCAGGAAATACAAAATGTAAAAAATGGTGTTTATAAAAATATCTGGGATGAGTCTGTTAAAATTTTTAAAGTTTTTGATATCGAATTGTGTTTCTATGAAGACATTTTACTGAGGGGAAATAGAATAGTGATTCCACAAAAACTTCGAAAAAGTGTTATGGATGCCGCACACGAGGGTCATCCTGGTATTGTGGCCATGAAAAGCCGTCTTAGGACTAAAGTATGGTGGCCGGGAATGGACAAAGAAGTAGAAAATTTTGTAAAAAATTGCAAAAGTTGTACTATGGTTGCCTTGCCTCATCCTCCAGTTCCATTAAAACGGCGTGATCTTCCAATCACTTCATGGATTGACATTGCTATTGACCTAATGGGACCTCTCCCAAATAATGAATACCTGTTCGTTGTAGTAGATTATTACAGCCGATACAAGGAAATCAAAATTTGCAAGAGCATAACTTCCTCTAACATTATTAAGATGTTGAGAGAGATTTTTAGCAGGCTCGGTTTTCCTATTTCGATAACATCAGATAATGGAAAACAATTCATAAGCGAAGAATTTAAGGCATTTTGTAAAGAATGCAATATTATTCTTTTCAACAGCATTCCATACTGGCCGCAACAAAATGGTGAAGTTGAAAGACAGAACCGGGATATATTGAAACGATTAAAAATTGGAAAAATTGAAGGTAAAGATGTAAGAGAATCATTATGGGAATATTTAATGATGTACAATAGTACACCACACTCAACAACCGGAAAAACACCGTCAGAACTATTTTTCAATAGACTAAATAGGGACAAAGTGCCTGGACTAGAATCTATAGACAAAAAAATTAACGATTCAGAGGTTAGAGATAGGGATAAAGAGAATAAAGAGAAAGGAAAATAGTATACAGATAGAAAAAGAAAAGCAGAAAGTTCTGATATTAATGTAGGTGATAAAGTGATTATAAAAAATTTCGTTAAACAAAATAAACTTACTCCAAACTTTAGTCCTACTCAACACACTGTAGAAAGTTGTAATGGAGGGGATGTAGTAGTAAGAAATGATCAAACAAATGAAAAGTTAAGAAGAAACATTGTTCACTTAAAGAAAGTAGAAGGGGAGTGGAAATCTATCCAAGATTAAAATGTAAACGAAGATTAATTAAGTGAAATGAATTTCAGTATAGATAGTTTATGCCATATTATAAGACTTGAGTTAGATTAAAGTTATGTTATAGTTACAGAGTCAACTACTAATTTATTTCAATATTATAAAAATGTATTCCAAAATGAAGTCTTAATTGTTATATAAATAATCAAAACAAAAGATTTATTATTAGAATAAAGAGAAAAAAAATAATAAAACATGAAAGAGATGTAGTGTATTAACATCATATTTTATGGAGCATGGATAAACATGCTCAATGTCAACACAATAATGAGTAAGTATATTGGTATCTCATCTCTCATCTCATCTATGATTGTCTCGTGTGCATGCTCTACTGGAAAGTAGGTCAGTTCTTATCTGACCACTGACAAAGGCGCGTGCGTGCATTGGCGAGCCAATACTACATTGGCGACGGGAATAAATAAGGAAAAAAAATAATATTAAAAGTGCAAATAAATTCTTAACGCGTAATGAATGTGGAATCGTTAACAAAAGAATTAATAAACAAAAAAGGAAAAAAAGTGCAAAGTGCAAATTAATACCTAATTACCTAACCGTAAAACTAACGGAAAAAAAAAAAAAACGTGAACAATTAAAAAAAAAAAGAAGAGTATACCAAAATAAGAATTAATAAAAAGTGCAAGTTCAAATCAATACCATAGAGAATAATTAAAAAAAAAAAGTGAAAACGGGAATTATTGAAAAAAAAAAATAAGAATTACAAAGAAGAAATAAAAAGTGTAAAGAGCAATTGTGAAGAAAAACTAAACGGTAAAAAGAAAAAAAATATCGAAAATTGACTGGTGAGTTTAAAAATGTAATAATAATTATTATAAATAACGGGGTTTGCGATAGATTAATTTAAATAGGATTTGTTTGGAAATGAATTCATGATTTTCTTTGTTAAGAGATCATTTGGAGTTTACTTTTTGGGTTCTGGGTACAGGATCTCTAAGCAATATCATTTTTTAAATTGGTTCCGTTATTTAACTGAAAAAATGATGTTTGATGCAAGTAGTTTTGCATTTCATTCAATTGAATTGGTATAGAAAGCTTTACATAAGTTTGTGAAACATGAAAGTTGTTCCATTCAATTGGAAAATTAAAAAAAAAAAAAACAAAAGTGTTATTTCATTAAATTGAAAAGGAAATCAAAGTATTTTGATAGTAGTTTTCTATTCAATTGGAAGAAAGAAAAAAAAAAGAGACTTCAAATGAAGAGTGAAAAGAAAAGGAAAGAAAATTAGACTTCAAATGAAGTAACATGTATTAAAGTCAGAAAAAAGATTTCCATTCAATTGGAAAAGAATAAAAGAATAAGAAAAGAGGTTTCCATTCAATTGGGAAAGTATAAAATAATTTGTCAAAAGCACAAAATTTTAAATTTTCAAAATCTTTTTAAATTTAGTGTTCTATTTTGATAGACTTTAATTTCGCACTTACATACGTATGTATTTTTCGTGAAAATAACGAATTGTATTTCTTGCTACAGAAATGGAAAAAAATCTACAATCGTTGGAGAGTTTCGTTGTTGAAGGGGAAACTTCTTCAGTGGCTCTCAGATGGGAGAAGTGGAAACGAGCTTTAAACATATACTTGGAAGCTGCTGGTATTGAATCTCATACAAAAAAGAGAGCGGTTTTTCTACATTATGGCGGATTGGGGATTCAAGAAATTTTTTATAGTTTACCGGGAGCAAATGTTGATGCCACCAACGAAAATAATGTATATGAAATAGCTATTAAGAAATTTGATGAATATTTTCTACCTAAACAAAGTAAAATTTTTGAGAGGCATATCTGTAGACTTATGAGACAAGAAGTTGATGAAAAATTTGAAAAATTTTTAATAAGACTAAGGAATCAGGCTGAGAAGTGTAGTTTTGATAAAATTGATGAACATTTAATTGACCAGATAGCAGAAAAGGGTAGGTCAGAGGAGTTGAGAAAGAAAATTTTAACGATGGGTGACGATATAACACTAGATATAATAATAAAAGAAGCTAATACACAGGAGATAGTAAAGCAGCAACTCGAAAATTACGGAGATAAGATTTCAGGTCAAGAAATTAATCTGATAAAAAATAAGCCAAGATTAAATAATTATCAACCAAAAGATGAAAAGGAAATTTTGTAAACGGTGTGGTAGTAGGAAACACTCCTCACAAGATCTAAAGTGTCCAGCTCGAGATAAAAAATGCTTCGGTTGTGGGTTTGTGGGGCATTTTCGTCAACATTGCAAGACAAAATCTTCACAAAAGAGGAAATATTCTGGTCCAGAGCGTAGTTTAGACAACAGGAAAAAAATAAAAAAGGATAGGGAAGAGGTAGATTTTATTGAAAAAGAGGAGGTAGACTACGTTTTTCACATTGATAATGACACAACTATAGAATGTTATATTGGGGGGATAAAAGTCAACATGATAATTGACTCAGGTTGTAAACCAAATTTGTTAACGGAAGCTACGTGGAGTTATTTAAAGACTCACAAAATAAAGGTGTTTAATCAGATAAAAAATCCAAAAAAGACGTTCTTAGCTTACGGAAGTTCCACACCTTTGGATGTGATTGGGAGTTTCGATGCACATATAGTTATAGGAAATGAAATAGAAAAAGCAACATTCTATGTTATTGCAAGGGGAACAAACAATTTGTTAGGGATTAAAACCGCAAAAGCTCTCAAGGTTATCAAAATTGGAAGCTATGTTAACGAGGTGAAAAGTTCTCAATTTCCCAAGTTCAAAAATGTTCTGGTAGAGATACCAATAGATGAATCCATAAAACCAGTTTTCCAACCATACAGACGAATTCCTTTACCTTTAGAAGCTAAAGTTGAAAAAAAACTAGAAGAACTTTTAGACAACGATATCATAGAGGAAGTAAAGAAACCCTCTAGATGGGTTTCTCCTATAGTACCCATTCTCAAAGAAAATGGAGAAGTCAGAATTTGTGTGGACATGAGACGGGCAAATGCTGCAATTTTACGCGAAAACCATCCCTTACCGACTATGGATCAGCTTTTGCCAAAGATTGCGAATGCTAAACTGTTCAGTAAACTTGATGTTAAGAACGCTTTTCACCAGATTGAAATCCATCCAGAATCAAGATTCATAACAACGTTTATAACTAACAAGGGTTTGTTCCAATATAAGAGGCTAATGTTTGGCATAACTTGTGCCCCTGAAATTTTCCAAAAAATAATGGAAAGACTTATTTTAGGTTGTGAAGGGGCAATAAACTTTATCGATGATATATTAGTATTTGGAAGTTCCAAACAGGAACATGACCATCGTCTAAAAATTGTTCTTCAAACCCTTGAAGAAAACGATGTACTTTTAAATAATGACAAATGTCTTATTGGAGTTTGTAAAATACAGTTTTTAGGGCACGAACTAAGTACTGAAGGGATTAAACCTTTAAACAAATATCTAGAAAGCATTAAACTGTTTAGAATACCAAATACAATCGAAGAACTCCAAAGCTTTCTAGGTCTTATAAATTTTATTGGAAAATGGATACCCCGTTTAGCTACTATAACAGAACCTTTGAAACAGCTCCTGAGAAAAAAACTATCGAAAAATAGTAAAACTAGTGAATATTGGACTCCTAAACAAAACAATGCTTTCATTGAGCTAAAAAACATTCTTGCTAATATTAAATCGCTAGGGTATTACAACGTAGAAGACAAAACGCAAGTTATTGCGGACGCAAGTCCAGTAGGACTAGGTGCAATTTTATTGCAAATCAACTCAAAAGGACCAAGAATTATTGCATATGGAAATAAAACACTCACAGAATGCGAACGTAGGTATAGTCAGACAGAAAAAGAAGCCTATGCTTTGGTCTGGGCAATAGAGCACTTTAAGAGCCCGTTCACACGATGCCGAATCGGTGGTTTTGCCGTATCGGCGATTTTGCCGTATAAGCCAGTGGCAATATAATTTAAATGAGTATATTCAGACAATACGGCATTTAACCGTATACGGTAAAATCACCGATTCGGTCGATTTTGTCATTCGGTTTTGTCACTGCAAATCGTTTTCAGTCGTACGGCAAAAAAACCGATTCGGTTTATAGTGGCAATGTATTTATATACAGTGCGTTCAGACGATTCGGTATTTTGACCGAAAGTGCGTCATTTTTCGTCTGGGCTACTGTGGAATAATGTATTGCTAGTATATAGTCGTTTTTGTGTTTTACACCGAGTACGGTGTAGGGTTGAGTACGGTGTACGGTTAAATTACCGTACCGTCTGAACACTCCAACCGAAAGACACCGAATCGAGAAAATATCCGATACGGCGAAAATACCGAATCGTGTGAACGGGCTCTAACATTTTTCTATTTGGAAAACAATTTGACTTAATAACAGACCATAAGCCATTAGAGATCATTTTTGGACCAAAGTCGAAACCTTGTGCTCGCATAGAAAGATGGGTTCTTCGGCTGCAATCCTATCGGTATAATGTAATTTACAAACCAGGAAAATCAAATATTGCAGACCCACTTTCACGTCTATGCGAATATTCAAACAAATTACCACCGGAAAGTGACAATTATATACGGCAAATAGTTGAAAGCTCAAGTCCAACAGCGATTTCAATTAAAGAAATAAAAGCACACTCAAAAACAGATCAGGAAATACAAAATGTAAAAAATGGTGTTTATAAAAATATCTGGGATGAGTCTGTTAAAATTTTTAAAGTTTTTGATATCGAATTGTGTTTCTATGAAGACATTTTACTGAGGGGAAATAGAATAGTGATTCCACAAAAACTTCGAAAAAGTGTTATGGATGCCGCACACGAGGGTCATCCTGGTATTGTGGCCATGAAAAGCCGTCTTAGGACTAAAGTATGGTGGCCGGGAATGGACAAAGAAGTAGAAAATTTTGTAAAAAATTGCAAAAGTTGTACTATGGTTGCCTTGCCTCATCCTCCAGTTCCATTAAAACGGCGTGATCTTCCAATCACTTCATGGATTGACATTGCTATTGACCTAATGGGACCTCTCCCAAATAATGAATACCTGTTCGTTGTAGTAGATTATTACAGCCGATACAAGGAAATCAAAATTTGCAAGAGCATAACTTCCTCTAACATTATTAAGATGTTGAGAGAGATTTTTAGCAGGCTCGGTTTTCCTATTTCGATAACATCAGATAATGGAAAACAATTCATAAGCGAAGAATTTAAGGCATTTTGTAAAGAATGCAATATTATTCTTTTCAACAGCATTCCATACTGGCCGCAACAAAATGGTGAAGTTGAAAGACAGAACCGGGATATATTGAAACGATTAAAAATTGGAAAAATTGAAGGTAAAGATGTAAGAGAATCATTATGGGAATATTTAATGATGTACAATAGTACACCACACTCAACAACCGGAAAAACACCGTCAGAACTATTTTTCAATAGACTAAATAGGGACAAAGTGCCTGGACTAGAATCTATAGACAAAAAAATTAACGATTCAGAGGTTAGAGATAGGGATAAAGAGAATAAAGAGAAAGGAAAATAGTATACAGATAGAAAAAGAAAAGCAGAAAGTTCTGATATTAATGTAGGTGATAAAGTGATTATAAAAAATTTCGTTAAACAAAATAAACTTACTCCAAACTTTAGTCCTACTCAACACACTGTAGAAAGTTGTAATGGAGGGGATGTAGTAGTAAGAAATGATCAAACAAATGAAAAGTTAAGAAGAAACATTGTTCACTTAAAGAAAGTAGAAGGGGAGTGGAAATCTATCCAAGATTAAAATGTAAACGAAGATTAATTAAGTGAAATGAATTTCAGTATAGATAGTTTATGCCATATTATAAGACTTGAAACAAGTTTGAGTTAGATTAAAGTTATGTTATAGTTACAGAGTCAACTACTAATTTATTTCAATATTATAAAAATGTATTCCAAAATGAAGTCTTAATTGTTATATAAATAATCAAAACAAAAGATTTATTATTAGAATAAAGAGAAAAAAAATAATAAAACATGAAAGAGATGTAGTGTATTAACATCATATTTTATGGAGCATGGATAAACATGCTCAATGTCAACACAATAATGAGTAAGTATATTGGTATCTCATCTCTCATCTCATCTATGATTGTCTCGTGTGCATGCTCTACTGGAAAGTAGGTCAGTTCTTATCTGACCACTGACAAAGGCGCGTGCGTGCATTGGCGATCCAATACTACATTGGCGACGGGAATAAATAAGGAAAAAAAATAATATTAAAAGTGCAAATAAATTCTTAACGCGTAATGAATGTGGAATCGTTAACAAAAGAATTAATAAACAAAAAAGGAAAAAAAGTGCAAAGTGCAAATTAATACCTAATTACCTAACCGTAAAACTAACGGAAAAAAAAAAAAAACGTGAACAATTAAAAAAAAAAAGAAGAGTATACCAAAATAAGAATTAATAAAAAGTGCAAGTTCAAATCAATACCATAGAGAATAATAAAAAAAAAAGTGAAAACGGGAATTATTGAAAAAAAAAATAAGAATTACAAAGAAGAAATAAAAAGTGTAAAGAGCAATTGTGAAGAAAAACTAAACGGTAAAAAGAAAAAAAATATCGAAAATTGACTGGTGAGTTTAAAAATGTAATAATAATTATTATAAATAACGGGGTTTGCGATAGATTAATTTAAATAGGATTTGTTTGGAAATGAATTCATGATTTTCTTTAAGAGATCATTTGGAGTTTACTTTTTGGGTTCTGGGTACAGGATCTCTAAGCAATATCATTTTTTAAATTGGTTCCGTTATTTAACTGGAAAAAATGATGTTTGATGCAAGTAGTTTTGCATTTCATTCAATTGAATTGGTATAGAAAGCTTTACATAAGTTTGTGAAACATGAAAGTTGTTCCATTCAATTGGAAAATTAAAAAAAAAAAAAAAAAAAAAGTGTTATTTCATTAAATTGAAAAGGAAATCAAAGTATTTTGATAGTAGTTTTCTATTCAATTGGAAGAAAGAAAAAAAAAAGAGACTTCAAATGAAGAGTGAAAAGAAAAGGAAAGAAAATTAGACTTCAAATGAAGTAACATGTATTAAAGTCAGAAAAAAGATTTCCATTCAATTGGAAAAGAATAAAAGAATAAGAAAAGAGGTTTCCATTCAATTGGGAAAGTATAAAATAATTTGTCAAAAGCACAAAATTTTAAATTTTCAAAATCTTTTTAAATTTAGTGTTCTATTTTGATAGACTTTAATTTCGCACTTACATACGTATGTATTTTTCGTGAAAATAACGAATTGTATTTCTTGCTACAGAAATGGAAAAAAATCTACAATCGTTGGAGAGTTTCGTTGTTGAAGGGGAAACTTCTTCAGTGGCTCTCAGATGGGAGAAGTGGAAACGAGCTTTAAACATATACTTGGAAGCTGCTGGTATTGAATCTCATACAAAAAAGAGAGCGGTTTTTCTACATTATGGCGGATTGGGGATTCAAGAAATTTTGTATAGTTTACCGGGAGCAAATGTTGATGCCACCAACGAAAATAATGTATATGAAATAGCTATTAAGAAATTTGATGAATATTTTCTACCTAAACAAAGTAAAATTTTTGAGAGGCATATCTTTAGACTTATGAGACAAGAAGTTGATGAAAAATTTGAAAAATTTTTAATAAGACTAAGGAATCAGGCTGAGAAGTGTAGTTTTGATAAAATTGATGAACATTTAATTGACCAGATAGCAGAAAAGGGTAGGTCAGAGGAGTTGAGAAAGAAAATTTTAACGATGGGTGACGATATAACACTAGATATAATAATAAAAGAAGCTAATACACAGGAGATAGTAAAGCAGCAACTCGAAAATTACGGAGATAAGATTTCAGGTCAAGAAATTAATCTGATAAAAAATAAGCCAAGATTAAATAATTATCAACCAAAAGATGAAAAGGAAAAATTTTGTAAACGGTGTGGTAGTAGGAAACACTCCTCACAAGATCTAAAGTGTCCAGCTCGAGATAAAAAATGCTTCGGTTGTGGGTTTGTGGGGCATTTTCGTCAACATTGCAAGACAAAATCTTCACAAAAGAGGAAATATTCTGGTCCAGAGCGTAGTTTAGACAACAGGAAAAAAATAAAAAAGGATAGGGAAGAGGTAGATTTTATTGAAAAAGAGGAGGTAGACTACGTTTTTCACATTGATAATGACACAACTATAGAATGTTATATTGGGGGGATAAAAGTCAACATGATAATTGACTCAGGTTGTAAACCAAATTTGTTAACGGAAGCTACGTGGAGTTATTTAAAGACTCACAAAATAAAGGTGTTTAATCAGATAAAAAATCCAAAAAAGACGTTCTTAGCTTACGGAAGTTCCACACCTTTGGATGTGATTGGGAGTTTCGATGCACATATAGTTATAGGAAATGAAATAGAAAAAGCAACATTCTATGTTATTGCAAGGGGAACAAACAATTTGTTAGGGATTAAAACCGCAAAAGCTCTCAAGGTTATAAAAATTGGAAGCTATGTTAACGAGGTGAAAAGTTCTCAATTTCCCAAGTTCAAAAATGTTCTGGTAGAGATACCAATAGATGAATCCATAAAACCAGTTTTCCAACCATACAGACGAATTCCTTTACCTTTAGAAGCTAAAGTTGAAAAAAAACTAGAAGAACTTTTAGACAACGATATCATAGAGGAAGTAAAGAAACCCTCTAGATGGGTTTCTCCTATAGTACCCATTCTCAAAGAAAATGGAGAAGTCAGAATTTGTGTGGACATGAGACGGGCAAATGCTGCAATTTTACGCGAAAACCATCCCTTACCGACTATGGATCAGCTTTTGCCAAAGATTGCGAATGCTAAACTGTTCAGTAAACTTGATGTTAAGAACGCTTTTCACCAGATTGAAATCCATCCAGAATCAAGATTCATAACAACGTTTATAACTAACAAGGGTTTGTTCCAATATAAGAGGCTAATGTTTGGCATAACTTGTGCCCCTGAAATTTTCCAAAAAATAATGGAAAGACTTATTTTAGGTTGTGAAGGGGCAATAAACTTTATCGATGATATATTAGTATTTGGAAGTTCCAAACAGGAACATGACCATCGTCTAAAAATTGTTCTTCAAACCCTTGAAGAAAACGATGTACTTTTAAATAATGACAAATGTCTTATTGGAGTTTGTAAAATACAGTTTTTAGGGCACGAACTAAGTACTGAAGGGATTAAACCTTTAAACAAATATCTAGAAAGCATTAAACTGTTTAGAATACCAAATACAATCGAAGAACTCCAAAGCTTTCTAGGTCTTATAAATTTTATTGGAAAATGGATACCCCGTTTAGCTACTATAACAGAACCTTTGAAACAGCTCCTGAGAAAAAAACTATCGAAAAATAGTAAAATTAGTGAATATTGGACTCCTAAACAAAACAATGCTTTCATTGAGCTAAAAAACATTCTTGCTAATATTAAATCGCTAGGGTATTACAACGTAGAAGACAAAACGCAAGTTATTGCGGACGCAAGTCCAGTAGGACTAGGTGCAATTTTATTGCAAATCAACTCAAAAGGACCAAGAATTATTGCATATGGAAATAAAACACTCACAGAATGCGAACGTAGGTATAGTCAGACAGAGAAAGAAGCCTATGCTTTGGTCTGGGCAATAGAGCACTTTAACATTTTTCTATTTGGAAAACAATTTGACTTAATAACAGACCATAAGCCATTAGAGATCATTTTTGGACCAAAGTCGAAACCTTGTGCTCGCATAGAAAGATGGGTTCTTCGGCTGCAATCCTATCGGTATAATGTAATTTACAGACCAGGAAAATCAAATATTGCAGACCCACTTTCACGTCTATGCGAATATTCAAACAAATTACCACCGGAAAGTGACAATTATATACGGCAAATAGTTGAAAGCTCAAGTCCAACAGCGATTTCAATTAAAGAAATAAAAGCACACTCAAAAACAGATCAGGAAATACAAAATGTAAAAAATGGTGTTTATAAAAATATCTGGGGTGAGTCTGTTAAAATTTTTAAAGTTTTTGATATCGAATTGTGTTTCTATGAAGACATTTTACTGAGGGGAAATAGAATAGTGATTCCACAAAAACTTCGAAAAAGTGTTATGGATGCCGCACACGAGGGTCATCCTGGTATTGTGGCCATGAAAAGCCGTCTTAGGACTAAAGTATGGTGGCCGGGAATGGACAAAGAAGTAGAAAATTTTGTAAAAAATTGCAAAAGTTGTACTATGGTTACCTTGCCTCATCCTCCAGTTCCATTAAAACGGCGTGATCTTCCAATCACTTCATGGATTGACATTGCTATTGACCTAATGGGACCTCTCCCAAATAATGAATACCTGTTCGTTGTAATAGATTATTACAGCCGATACAAGGAAATCAAAATTTGCAAGAGCATAACTTCCTCTAACATTATTAAGATGTTGAGAGAGATTTTTAGCAGGCTCGGTTTTCCTATTTCGATAACATCAGATAATGGAAAACAATTCATAAGCGAAGAATTTAAGGCATTTTGTAAAGAATGCAATATTATTCTTTTCAACAGCATTCCATACTGGCCGCAACAAAATGGTGAAGTTGAAAGACAGAACCGGGATATATTGAAAAGATTAAAAATTGGAAAAATTGAAGGTAAAGATGTAAGAGAATCATTATGGGAATATTTAATGATGTACAATAGTACACCACACTCAACAACCGGAAAACTAAGTTTATAGAAAAAATTGTGAGTAAAGTATCGGGTGATTTTTTTGAGGTTAGGATTTTCATGCATTAGTATTTGACAGATCACGCGGGATTTCAGACATGGTGTCAAAGAGAAAGATGCTCAGTATGCTTTGACATTTCATCATGAATAGACTTACTAACGAGCAACGCTTGCAAATCATTGAATTTTATTACCAAAATCAGTGTTCGGTTCGAAATGTGTTTATCGACAAATTTTGTTCAGCGATGAGGCTCATTTCTGGTTGAATGGCTACGTAAATAAGCAAAATTGCCGCATTTGGAGTGAAGAGCAACCAGAAGCCGTTCAAGAACTGCCCATGCATCCCGAAAAATGCACTGTTTGGTGTGGTTTGTAAGCTGGTGGAATCATTGGACCGTATTTTTTCAAAGATGCTGTTGGACGCAACGTTACGGTGAATGGCGATCGCTATCGTTCAATGCTAACAAACTTTTTGTTGCCAAAAATGGAAGAACTGAACTTGGTTGACATGTGGTTTCAACAAGATGGCGCTACATGCCACACAGCTCGCGATTCTATGGCCATTTTGAGGGAAAACTTCGGAGAACAATTCATCTCAAGGAATGGACCGGTAAGTTGGCCACCAAGATCATGCGATTTGACGCCTTTAGACTATTTTTTGTGGGGCTACGTCAAGTCTAAAGTCTACACAAATAAGCCAGCAACTATTCCAGCTTTGGAAGACAACATTTCCGAAGAAATTCGGGCTATTCCGGCCGAAATGCTCGAAAAAGTTACCCAAAATTGGACTTTCCGAATGGACCACCTAAGACGCAGCCGCGGTCAACATTTAAATGAAATTATCTTCAAAAAGTAAATGTCATGGACCAATCTAACGTTTCAAATAAAGAATCGATGAGATTTTGCAAATTTTATGCGTTTTTTTTAAAAAAAAGTTCTCAAGCTCTTAAAAAATCACCCATTAGTTGTATAATAAATTAAAAACAATATATTGCCAATGGAAGTTTAAATAAACTACTAGCTCGGTTAATCAAGCAATTATTATGCGTAAAATAATTCAATTTATTATTGATCTGGATTTATCAAACAGAAATTTACCGTTTTTGAATGCTATGGGGAAATATAAATTGATTTATTTTTGATTTAAGATTTAGATTTTAAGGCAAATTTACTCCTTTTTGCACTAATACTAATGCAGCTATAAAAAACTTTTAGCTGGAAATTTGACAGCTCTTGCTCCACCGCACTCGTTAATACGTACACGAAGTTGCACTAATACATTGAAAAAAAAAAATAGTTCCAATCCCGACACGAAAAAAAAACAATTTTTGACGGTAATTTGAATTTACCCAGGGAAAACTCCATATGAGATATGATTAATGAGCGCTGCGTAATTAAACCAGGAATTCAAAAAGTGGAATTAAAATAGTTAAGAACCAGTTGTAACGATCAGAAGAAAAAACTTGTATTAAGTTTTGTATTACTTTTCAATTCAATTTGATATATAAAGTTTTAAAGACATATCGGGCAATGATCTGGTATTACTTTCCAAAACCCTAAAAATGTTTTTTTTTTTGGAATATCAGAAACTCAAGTTTTTTCAAGATTTGAGCTTGTTGTCAATACTTTATTCAATTCAGCTGAAATGTATTAAATAGAATTTTCGGATTTCTTATGAAATTAATTTATTTTAGAATTTGAGACTAGATCCATTTTATTTTTGGCATCACAGCAATATATTTTGCGAATATTGATCAGTTTGATTTAAAAATGTAGAAGATAGACTAAAGCGGCACCTAACGGGTTTAGATTTTGCAATGATGTTTTTGGTGAATAAGTAGACTTGTGAATATTGATCACTTGGACCTAAAATTGTAGGCCACACTTAAATTATAATGTATTGCGAATTGTCATACCACCAAAGACGAAAGACGACGTATTATTATTAATAAACCTTATCTTTGTATATATAAATACAAAAAATATTAACAGTATGCAAAAATCCAGAAACTCTACTTCAACCACTGTCTTTTCCAATATTTCATTTTTATAAAATTACTAGCTTTCTACCCGCGGCTTCGCCCGCAGTGGAGAAATTAAATAAGTATGAGAGATAAAGGGTAAGGGTATAATAATAGAAATGAGTCAATATAATAACTAAATTTTATTGCTTGGCTGAGATCAACAATTTTTAAAAATTACTACAGACAAAGAAGTTTCAACACCTTAATATATGCTTATTGAAATGCAACAACAAATGTTAAAATATATTTCACCGTAACAAAAATAAATAATTTTGAATTCTAACAATTTAAAAAAATATAATACCAAGTATTAATTTAAGATATTTTTATAGACAATGTTATAAGTTTTTCCGTCGGGTGCAAATATGTGTAAATTCCGGGCATTAGATACACGTGAACAGGCTACATAAAGTTGACCATGAGAGAAGCATGGGTTTTCTAAATGCACTCCTGCTACCTGTAATGCTTGTCCTTGTGCCTTGTTTATAGTAACAGCAAAGCTAAGCTTGATGGGAAACTGAACCCTTTTAAATTGGAATGGAAGGTCAGTGGGAATAATTGGTATCCGAGGTATTATAACACTATTTCCCTTATCGACACCTGTTAAAATAGTAGCACCAAGTATGTTCTGTCCCAATTTTGTTATCCGAAGCCTTGTTCCATTACATAGCCGAGGAGCATCTAGATTTCGCATAAGCATTACTGGTACATTTAGTTTCAATTGAAGTTTATGTGACGGTACACCCGATAGTTCAAGTGAATTTAAAAACTCCACAGGATATGAAGTACTTAGTTCCGTATCCATAATTGTATCCATTGACAAATATTCCTTCATTTCTCCTTGAACCTCGTTTAAAATGTCAGTGTTGATCTTATTTACAATTTCATTTCTTGGTGCTAATATTGCTCTTGTACACAACCACTGATCACTACACAAATTTTGTTGCAATTCCGGAAAAACATTAGCAATGAGATCCACATGACGATATTTTGACAAACAATTTTGGCATTTTTTCAAATAAAAGCAGAGTAAGAATTAACATCAGCGAGTAAGATCTAAAATAATAAAGTAACAGCTAACCACAAAAATTACGGATAACCTCAAAAATGTGAATAGTATTATACTGCATGTAACGACAGAAGAAAATAACAATAAATATAGAAAAATTAGTAACAGTTGAAACTATATTCAATTGAATTAGATATTGAATTAGATATTGTCGTCACCGTCGGTAATACAGTGGGTTGGTATTACAGTATTCAGGGTTGAAACTTCATTACTATGATGCTAGATGGCGTTGAAGTAGCTAAATTTGACGATATTTTGACAAACAATTTTCTTATTTTTCGTAAATTTTTTTATTTTTTTTTAATAAAAAGTATCCTATGTTACTTCTAATACCTTCAAGAGTGTATGTGCAAAGTTTCATGATGATCGGTTAAGTAGTTTTTGCGTGAAAGCGTAACAAACAAACTTACATTCGCATTTATAATATTAGTATGATTTCGTAATCGTAATCAGTTTCAATATCATTTAGAGGTATTCCACAAACAAAAACAAGAATAATCAAATCCAGAAATATCTTAAAAATTTAAATCCAAAAGTAACTAAAAGTAATTAAATCCAAAAGTAACTTAAAGTAAATAAATCAAAAAGGAATTATATTGTAATAGTTTTAGATATTTGATTTATAATTGAGGTTGTTGAGAAATGGCCGATGAAAAAATGTGTCTTAAACGTACGTGCAAACATACAAATATACTTACACACACCAAAAAAACATTGATTTAGATTCCTGTTTCAGGTTTTATCAAAATCTCCCTATGACCTTGCAATATCTCAAAAAAAAAATTGTGAAATTGAGTGCTCTTCGTGTATTTTTTTTTCAAGTAATCACAAAGTAATCATTCAAAAGTAACGATTACTTTGGAAAAAGTAACTAAAGTAACGATTACCTAGAAGTAACTACTTTTCACACCACTACGATGACCTTCGAAGAAAATTCAAGGCCCTCAAGAATAATAAGGAAGTTTATGAATCTCAATTAGAAGAAGCTTTTAAACCAATTATTGCTCCTCTAAACGAACTGGTTAAGCAATCAACAGTCAACGTGGAAAGAAACAAGGAAAAAGAAGAAGAAGTAAGGGACAATGACTATTATGAAACTCCTGCAAAGAAAACAAAAACGATGAAATGCTTAAGCGATGAAATTTGAACAGTTCAACTGATAGTCATAGCCTAATAAATAGTACCCCTAAGAGACCAAAAGAGGAAAAAGCATTAGAAAAGATTAGGCGACGTCTATATCTTTTCGAAGAACAATTGTCAGAAGATGAAAAATTTGATAAAACACCTAAAATGTATATGGATCTGTTCATAAATAATTCAAATAGTATTGATAGGACATATGGAATACATTCCAAAAATGGAAAATTGTTTATTGGTAATAGGGAGTTCAGCATTCATGGATCAGATATAAAAATAAAAAATAAAAACTTTCAGGGGACGAAAGGTCTTTATGAACTGCTATTTAAGAAACGTCCACAGAGATCGTTTTACAATAATGAAGACTTGAAAAATTATGAAACGATTTTAAACGATACAAATGCACACAGGAAAAAATTCGATTCGCAAAAACAGGTAAAAGGCAATCGAGGTTACAAATACACACAAATTATACGACCATTGATAGAAAAGGCTTCATCTTCAACTTCGATTTCAAATACATTACCAATAGGTAAAGGATTAATGCAATTATCAAGCAAGAAAAAGGACTATATATTTTGGGATGATCCTAATGAACTCGTAGATCGATTGAGACTTCTAATTGGTTCACATCAAGCCGGTCATAATAATCACTCCAACGAAATTATTTCCATTATTGAAGAGCTTAAAGAGGCTAATATAATCAATTAGACACAATGCCTGTTGACAAATTCGGTCGTTTTTCGCATAGACCACCACCAAGAGGACCTCGTGGAGAGCGGGGAATAGCTGGACCACCTGCTGATGGTTTTCTTAAAACTGAAAATGGAGACTTTGATATAAACTGGAGACATTTAAAAAACATAAGCGAACCGCTAGACGATAGTGATGCTGCTACTAAAAAATATGTCGACATAAGAATTCAGCAAATTAAAACAATCCCTGAAAATGAAATAAGGGATTATTTCAAAACCAATAAAATTATTTCAAAAGAAGAAGAAGAAGAAATTGCAGAAGTTAAAGCACCACAGTGAAAAATGTTTTTTTATATTTTTATTATTATTATTGTTACTTTAAAATGAGAAAAAATAAAAGATTAAGATTAAGAAAAAACGATCTGAAGTATTCTCACTTAAACTGTCAAAATTAATAGCGCGAGTGAGAGAGGTGGTAAGAAGAATAGTTGGCTTGGGTCATCAGTTATGATTTTGAATTTGAAATTGGGAATGCGATGACTGATATGATGGTGATGATCACTTGAAGTGAGGTTAATTTTTTTTTCCTTTGAAATAAACAACGAAGAAAAATCTATAATCTTGAATTGGAAAATTGTGATAAGAAAAGTGTTAGTGAATACTAATAGCAGAGGTGACGATTAACACGACTAAGTCTGAGTCTGATCACTTCTTAACAGATATCAATATATGTAGTGAGGATCATTTTTTTCTTTTGAAATAAAACAACGAGGAAAAATCTGTTATCTTGAAATAGTAAAAAAATTGAGACAAGAGAAATGTAAGTAAATACTATTAACCGAGGTGACGAGTAAGAGGACCGAGCCTGAGTCGATTAGTTCTAGTTGTGATTACGCAAGAAGAACACGTTAGTAAAATTAAAATTATAAAATTTATAATAAAAAATACACTCAACCCAACCCTTCGAAAGTATTAAATAAATACAATTAAATAAAGTATTATGTCTTTCATTAATAAAATAAAGTCGGCGGTCAACATGCGTAAGGCTGAAAAACCTTTTTCAAGCCTTTCGAAGTTGATCCAGAAAAAAAATACCCCGTTCTTAATTCTAAAAGTATTAAAACTAAGTTCAGTGAGCAAATTATGCTAGAACTTGAGGGGTGTATGGTATTTTTACCAAAGAGGTGCAACACCCAGCTGGATAATGATGACGTTAAAGAGCTTAGTAATTGCGAGTTCGAGGTAGTGGAACCATATGGGGAATCGTCATTCCACATAGATTTTCACATAAAGGAGAAGAGCAACGATCTTGTAGGACAACTACAGCATCAACAACAGCAACAGCATAGGCAGCATCAACTTACGCAGCAGCAGCATCTCCAGCAGGAACCGCACGAACAAGAGGTAGATGACTTTATTTTAACGCAAAAGCATCTATTTTTTAATGAATTGTAAAAAAAAAACAAAAAAAAAAAAAAAAAAATATTTTGTATATTACATATATATGTATTATAATTATAATAAAAATAAAACAAAATAAATTAACCTAATCGTTAAAATTACTGACTGTTGTTTTTTTTTCTCTATTACCAAAAAAAAAAAAAAGATACAACGTTTCCAAATACTTGAAGAGGAAGAAACTAGAATCAAGCAATTTTCTCTCATGGGTCGCAAAATCAAATTCAAGCTCAATCCGGTTCCAGTCAACCAAGAACCAACTTCATGGGTAAAAGAAGGCATCAATGACATTTTTTCACATGCCCTTAAAAATGTTAGTCCTACAGACAAGATCGGGGTAACTTTTTCAGGGAAGAATTTCTACGTTGAACGTGGAAGTGGTTGGCTTAGCTTCCGAGAGTGTTCGAAGATTAGAGCAAGCGATGTCTGGGACATGATTTCGAAGATATTCCAGAGTAATTCATACGGAATGAATACAGAAGAATTTTGTTTGGCTGTGACCTCTGTCAAGCTACCTGCTGGGACAGGAAACAAAAAAAAAACAAATATGTTTAATACATATGAAGAGGAGTGCATTAGACGTCGCGGAATTGTCTTTATTAAAAATAAAGACAATTTGTGTTTACCATGGGCATTAGTTGTACCCGTGGCATGATGGTTAGTGCGTTGGACTGTCATGCGAGAGGTCTTGGGCTCAATCCCTGCCTGTGCCACCTTAATTAAAAAAAAAGAAGAGTTTTCACGGGTACTGCCTCTTGCGAGGAATTGACAAATTCTCCAAGAGTAATTCTTGTCATGAAAAAGTGCTTTCTCAAATTAGCCGTTCGGATTCGGCATATAAACTGTAGGTCCCCTCCATCCCTGCAATTACTCGCACACAGGAATGGTTGAGAGTTGTAAGTCACTAGGCCCTGGTTCTCTACGGACTGTTGCGCCACCCAATTTTATTTTTATTTACTAGAAAGCATCTATGACGAAAATAAGGCAGCAGTATGGAATGGGGCCGAAAAGTCGGAGTGTTTCGAATCGAAGATGGGAGTCAAGCAAGGTTGCAATTTAAGCCCAAATCTTTTTACCTTGTTCATAGAGGACCTGATTGATTTTCTTCCTGGTGGAATTGAAATTTCGAGGACACTCATCAAAGCCTTGCTTTTTGCAGATGACGTCATATTGTTTGCTTACTCGCCCGAAACCCTACAGTTGATGATTAACCGACTAAATGTGTATTGCCGGTTATGGAATCTGAAAGTTAATTTGAGCAAATCCAAGGTGATGATATTCCGGAATGGTTCTGGTAGAACAGCCAGGAATGAGAAATGGCACTATGACATAGAACCAATCGAGATTTTTAAAGCCTACAAATATCTAGGATTTACCATAACCAGCAATCTTAATATGGAAACACATCTTAAAGAAAAGCTGATTAAGTCTAAAAGTGCAATATCTGCAACATGGAAGAAATGCTTCTCAAACCAGTCAATATCACATAGTGTTAAATATAAGGTCTTTGTTGCAGTGGCGGAATCTATTATGATGTATGCAGCACAGGTATGGGGAGGGGAGACGTTTGAAACGGTCGAAAAACTTCAGAGGTTTTTCATTAAAAGATGCTTTCGTTTACCGAAAAACACCCCAAACTATATGATCTCAATTGAGACAGGATTACCACCGCTCTTCATCAAAACTATTAAATGTCATATTGATTATATCTATAATATAGATGAATAAAACAACTTTTTCAGTTGAATGCTATACTTCGAATAATTATTTATTTCGATCCTAGTGAATATTTATTCATTGTCGACTACCTAAAATATATTATTAAAGTACACAATACTACAATACTTTCTTCTTTTGAAGTTAAATATTTTTTTTTAATTTAAAATTTTAGATAAGTGAAAGTCTTGCTGATCGTCGAAGTTTTGGAATTTCTTGAATTTCTTCTACTGCACTTGCCTTTGACATTACCCTTAATCCAACATCTGTATTCAACTTCTTTAAATGTGAAACATTTCGTCGATAAGTTCTGCCTGAATTATTTGACATAACGCCAACTTCACCATCTCTCCTCGATAATACTTTATATGGTTCAGGTTCAAAGTTAGACTCTAATTTGTTAGTTTTTGTCATTCTTTTTACAAGAACTTCATCTCCTTTCTGTATACTACTTTCTCTTGCCCGTCTTCGGTTATCTGCATATACTTTTCCTTTCTCTTTGTTTTCTCTGTCTTTGTCAGCGGCCTCCTCATCAACTTCCATTGGCTGGTGAATACTTGGCAACTTATCTCTAATATTACGACCAAAAAGCATTTGTGATGGTGTTTTCTGTGTTGTTGAGTGTGGTGTTGAACGGTACATAAGTAAATATTCGTTCAAATCAGTTTTCCAGTTTCTATTAGTGCTTTGAATAATAACGAGCCTTTTTAGTATTGATCTATTTTGTCTCTCAACCTCACCGTTCTGTTGTGGCCAATATGGTGTCGTGCTAATCAAATGAATATTGTTAATATTACAATAGTCGCGAAATTCTTCACTTATAAATTGTCTTCCATTATCGGCAGTAATCGATAGAGGTAGTCCGAATCGTGCAAATATAATTTGTAGCCGTTTAACTATCTCCGTAGAATCAATCTTTTTCATTATTTCAATTTCTATGTACCGACTATAATAATCAACGATTACAAACAATTAGTGGTGATGTGATGGTAGCGGGCCCAAACAATCTATAGCAATGTGCTGCCAAGGTTCAGACGGCAACAGCTTTCTTTTCAATGGTTCTGGTGCTGATGGTGCAGATACTAACGTGCATCCTCGACATTGCTTGACTCTTGTCTCAACATCTGCGTCCATTTTTGGCCACCAAACTTTAGACCGTAATCTTTGCTTCATCAATGTAATTCCCGGATGACCTTCGTGTGCCAAATCAAGCGTTTGACTTCTCAAAGCTTTTGGTATAACGATGCGTGTTCCACGCAGCAAAATCTCACCTGCAAAACAGAATTCAGTTGAAAAAATTTTAAATTGCAATGCTTTTCCAGTCCAATTATTTTCGCGAAGTGCAATCTTAACTGCTTGAATTGTTTCATCTCGAACTGATTGTCGATGTTCCGTTTGTTCATCAAACGATTGTATGTCATTGTTCTCACATACTGCTAATCGCGATAACGGATCAGCTATGTTTGTTTTTCCTGGACGATAGATAACTTTATACTTATATGACATTAATCTTAAAACCCAACGTTCGATTCTTGCACATGGTCTTGATTTTATCCCAAAAATCACTTCAAGTGGCTTGTGATCAGTTACCAATTCAAATTCTCGCCCAAACAAATAAAAATGAAACCTTTCTGTGGCCCAAACTAGAGCCAATGCTTCTTTTTCCGTTTGTGCATATCGTTTCTCTACATCTGATAAACTCTTGCTGGCATAAGAAATGACTCTTGGGCCTAACTCATTAATCTGTATCAATACAGCTCCTAGCCCAGTTGGACTGGCATCTGCTATCAATTGTGTTCGATTTTTCACATCGTAGTATCCCAAAGACAGTTGATCTGACATGTACTCTCACGTTGAATGCCCACGTGCAAGTAAAAAAATATTATTAAAGTGCCAACTGTGTTTTTCTGTGGTAAAGTGTAATTTAATGTTTGTTTTATGTGTTTTATAGTTTTTTAAGTGAAATTGTGCCGTTATTCAGTGTTTTTGTACCATGACCACCGGTGGGTCATGTGGCACTTGACAATTATATTGATGTGTACAGTGCCACATGACCCACCGGTGGTCTTACTGTTTTTTTTTTTTGTTTGATAATTTTTTATTTGTTTTAGGATTTGAAGAATGGATACTAAAAGGTTTTATGGTTCTTCTTCTGCTAACGCAGCCTCAGATGAAGAAAGCGATGTGGACTTTGAAGGATCGGACTCAGATGATGAGTATATGCCAACTGATTCCAATGAACCTTCCAGTGACTCCAACGCAATGGTACCATCTGAAACTGATTCGGATGAAGATGAACAGGAGGAACAGGAGGTGTCTATTGCTGATATTTGGACACCTGTTCATGGAAGATCATTGAACAATTTTCATTTTGAGGAGACTTCAGAGTCTGTTGTAGATTTCAGTGATAGAAAAGAACCCTATGACTTTTTTCTCTTATGGTGACCCAAGAAGTTTATGAGCTGATTGTTCAAAACACAAATCAAAATGCTCAAAATACTTTGGCCAGCAGAACAATAACGCGCAATTCACGGCTGAAGAGATGGGTTGATACGGACGTCACTGAAGTAAAAAAGTTCCTGGGACTTGTCATTTACATGGGTATCGTCAAATATTCATGTATAAAGGATTATTGGAATAAGGATCCATTTTACAAAAATTCATTTGTCCCCCAAGTTATGTCCCGGAACCGCTTTCAACTCATTTTGAGATTTATTCACTTTTCCAACAATTCAACAGTCGGAAACAATCGTCTGGGTAAAGTCAGCGGCCTCCTGGATATATTGGAAAATAATTTTGTAAATTCTCGAACACCTGGTGAGGTACTAGCCGTGGATGAATCGATGATACCCTGGCGCGGAAGGCTTCAGTTCCGCCAATATAATCCTGGTAAGTCGCACAAATACGGGGTCAAAATCTACAAATTATGTGACCCTACTGGTTACACTTTTACAAGTTCCGTATATGCTGGAAAAAATAACGGTTTCAATCAAAGAGGTGTAGCATCGGAATCAACATCGCATAGTACCCAAATAGTTATAGATTTAGCAGAGTGCTATCTGGATAAAGGCAGAACTATAGCAACTGACAATTTTTATACTTCTGTCGCTTTAGCAAGAATTCTCCTTGCCCGTAAGACGCATTTGATTGGAACCCTGCGTAAAAATCGAAAAGGAAATCCGATGGACGTAACAATGGCGAAGCTAAAGAAAGGAGATATTATAGGACGGGAAAATACATCTGTAGTAGTAGCTAAATGGAGAGATAAGCGGGAAGTTCTGATGCTGAGCACAAAGCATGATCTTGAGGTGATACCTACCGGAAAAAGGAACCGAAATAATGAAATCATAAAAAAACTAAAAGTAATAGTCGAATACAACCACGCCAAACAAGGGATAGACATCTCTAACCAAATGGCATGCTATTTCTCTCCGTTGAGAAAAACAGTAAGATGGTACCACAAAATTGCGTTCGAATATTTGTTGTCAACATCTATAGTCAATGCCTTGGTAACTTACAAGGAAAAAACGAAAAATAACATACAAATCGTCGAATTTCGGAAATCAATTTGTGAAGCATTGTGTGACCAAAGAAGCACCAACGTACGCGTGGAACAACAACGTTCTTCTTCTCATGCCCTCGAAGAATTCAAAACAAGAGACCTAAGCAACCGCAAACTCAGAAAACGTTGTTCGAACTGCTACGAGGAGTTGTCAAAAACTATGAAATGGAATGAAGCAGGAAAAAAGGCCAAAAAAGTTTCAACTTTCTGCAATACCTGTGAAGGAAAACCAGCACTTTGTTTGGAATGCTTCTTTTTTTATTTTTTGCAAAAAAGTCCAAGAACTTCAGTTATTTATGAATTGTTTTTAATTTTTTTTTTTGAAATAAAAGTGCCAATAACATCCAAAATTTTCGAGATATCAAACTTTTTTTTTCTTATTGTAAAATAACTGACTTTTAACTAGGTGCCCAGAAAGAAAAAATAATGTTTTACTCTTGCACCACTGAAATAATGCTGGAACAAAAACATATAGAGCATGACCCACCGGTGGTACATGTGGCCTCATGGGAATAATTTTCATGACCCACCGGTGGGTCATGTGGCATTCAACGTGTTAAGTTTATCAAAAGAGTTCTTCTGTTCAGTTTTCCAAGTAAACTTTTGACCCTTTTTGGTTAATAATCGAAGTGGATCAGTAATTGTTGCAAGGTTTGGAATAAACTTGCCAACATAATTCACCAATCCTAAAAAACTCCTCACTTCTTCGACCCTGAAAACGCACTTTGCTTGATTAAGTGATATGCAATTTGTTTTAAGTGTTTCTAGAACAGCAGATAATCTAGAATCATGTTCCTGTTTATCCATACCATATACCAAAATGTCATCAATAAAGACAAAACAACCATTACATCCACTCAATATTTGCTCCATAGTTTTCTGAAAAATTTCGGGAGCACACACAATGCCAAACATTAATCGTTTATAACGAAATAAACCTCTTCGTGTTATAAAGGTAGTAATTTCTCTTGATTTTTCCGATATTTCAATCTGGTGAAAGGCGTTCTTAACATCAAGTTTAGAGAAAATTTGTCCTTTTCCAAGGTGTGGCAAGAAATCTTCTATTGTTGGAAGAGGGTAATGTTCTCGCTCAATGGCTTCGTTCGCTCGACGCATATCGATGCGAATGTCATCTCCCTTTGGTATAACGACCATTGGAGAAACCCACTTTGCTGGTCCGTTAACTTTTTCAATAACATCTTGAGCAAGAAGTTCCTCAATTTTAGTGTCAACTGCTTTCTCTAATGCTATCGGAATTCTTCGGTACGGTTGAACTACGGGTGTAGCATCTTTCTTTATTGGTATATCTACCAAAATACCTTTCATTTTTCCCATTTGTAGCATCTTTCCTTCATCTATATTATTAATTGTATGATCGATTTTCAGGATGCCTATTTTAGTGGCAGTTTCTCGTCCGATCAGAAGTTTACCTTCACCTTTTATGACATAAAAATCACTTCTGTGTTTACCTGATAGGTCAAGTTCAGCAGTAAATGCAATAATTAATGGCAATTCATATCCACCGTATGCTTTAAAAACTTTTCCAGTCTCTTTCCGTTGATTTGATACAATTATGTTTTTTGATTTCAATGTCTCCCACATGTGCTGACTCATTAAATTATATTTGGAACCAGAATCGATAATGGCATTCACAGGTACTCCTCCAATTCTGCATTGAACTTCACAATTATCATTCTTCGTGGTTACATTGAAAACGTATTCGTCCTTATCTGTTATTTGCTGTTATTTGTTAAGCTGGACTTAGTTGTAGTAATAATATAGAAGATAAGGGAGGTGAGTTTTAGTCAGTAAAAATCTGACACTACTATAAGCATCGGGCTTATAGTGTCTCTGAAGATTTCTCACCTTCCTGCGGAAAAAAAAAAAAAAAAAAAAAAATCTGTTATTTGCTTGACAGATTCTTCAATATGTTTTCTTTTGGAATCATCTAGTTGACAATCAGGTTTTATCATTGTATTCAATGAGGTATGTTTACCACCAAATTGATAACTTCGTTTTCGCGATCGACATTTCTTGGAAAAATGGTCTCGTCCACCACATTTATTGCAAATTTTTCCAAATGCTGGACATTTTTGATCATTCTTAATATGTCCGGAATATCCACATCGATGACATTCAATATGTTGTGGGGTATATGATTGATTTCGTTGTTTCGTTTTCCAGGAATTTATTTTTGAGCTGATTCTGTTAACTTCATCAATTTGGGGTTCTCGCTTATCAAAACATTTTTCTTGTTGAGCAACGGTTTCAAAAACTCTTGCAACTCGTAAAATCTCTTCGAAGAGTAGTTGACAGGCAATTTTGAATAATTTGATCTTTTACATTTTCTTCCAAATTTGATCCAAAGTCACATCTATCAGCCTGCATGCGTAACCGAATTGTAAACATGTCAATGTTTTCATCTGACTTTTGTTTCATTTGTCTTAATATGTGTCTTTCATAAGTGGTATTTGTTTTTGGTAGGAAAAATTTATTTAATTTATTGACTGTTCTCTCATATTGAGTCATATGTGGAATATATTTTTCGATATTCGCTAATGGTCCAAATTTTAAATTTTCTGAAAGGTCTGGTAGTGTAGCGATCAACATCTGTATTTTTGAGCCAGCATAATGTAAGAGTAAATCATGTTTCCAATTTTCATCGTGTATACGACTTGCTCGAATCATTGTTTCGAAAGATTGTAACCATTTTTGGCATTCTATTCCAACGTTTTTTTATGTAGAGAATAATCAAACTCCCGAACTTGAAGACTCAACGGTCGAATAGTATCTAAAACATAAATAAAATTATCTTAGAACTTTTCAAAAAAATAATTCACTTCGTTCTTTATCTCAATTATTCATTACAGCATTTAAGCTACCAGCATTTAAGCTACGTATATCAGCATTTAAGCTACCAGCATTTTAGCTTCGTATATCAGCATTTAAGCTACCAGCATTTAAGCTATACAATCACAATATTATTACATTGTTTGGCTAAACAAATATAATATTTTGTTTAATCAATCGTTTCAGCATTTAAGCTCTTTTTTTTTACATTATGTCTATATTTTTATGTGTGCATCTTGTACGTAATTTTAATCTACACTTTAAAAGCACACACATAGAAATATTATGTTCATTACATAAGTTAAATGTATGACCATATGATATAAATTTAACAGCATTCTTTTAAACAAAAGAAATTACCTTTTGTTTTTACTTTTGTGACCAATCATTCCTCTTTAAATTTTCCTTTCATCTTACCTAAAAAGTCATTTGCCATATTTTTACAAAGCATCTACGGGATCCTTTAAAACTTCTTACTGAGTTCTTATTTCACCAATTGATATGCAATCTTGAATATGGCTTCTTATTTATTTATGTATGTATTGTTTTTTTTTTTTATTCCTCGTCGCCAATATAATATAGATGAATAAAACAACTTTTTCAGTTGAATGCTATACTTCGAATAATTATTTATTTCGATCCTAGTGAATATTTATTCATTGTCGACTACCTAAAATATATTATTAAAGTACACAATACTACAATATCAAAAAAGTTTTTAATATGCCAGATGAAAGACTCCCAAAAATGCTGGCGTTGAAAACAATTGAGAAGAAAAATCTGTGGTATAAGAAGCTAGAAGAGCATGCTGCCTACTGTAGAACAGACTTTCGTGTTGTTGATGAAAATGGTAATTACTGCGATGACAACCTCCGGAATCTTATTGCAAATTTAGATGAAAAACTGAGAGCCGACGCTATTCATGAAGCTACATCCTCGGTGCATAGATCTACGTATAACCATCTAAATCACAATTTATGCGAACGTAACTACTTTCGAAACGAGAACAAACAGGAGCTCATATCGGCAATTTTCAAAATGAGAGGTGAAATGATAAGCCTTAATTATATACCACATCGGGAGGATCTGCCTATCTACTGCAGCCTTTGTAACTTAAGAGTAAGGGAAGATGTAATCCATTTCATAGGAAAATGTCCAATTTTATGTGAAATACGCAGAAATTTGCTCGGCAGCAATGAAAAGTCACCAGAAGAAATAGTTGCCCTCCTCAACTGTGAAGGAAACGTAAAACAATTATTTAATTATTTTCGATGTGCAATGTCTTACCGCAATCAAATTATAAACGAATCATTTTAAAACAGTAATTTATTTAATTTATATTCTAAATGCTAATTCAAAAAAAAAAAAAACTCCAATTAGATAAACATTGTTAATTTTCAAACAGAAGTCAATCGGCAGACGGCATAGCCAAGCCTTAACGATTTTACTAAATTATTTTTGTAAACAATGTACATATGTATGTATACAAACGAATGTTAATAAATCGAATTATCTATCTATCTATCTGTCTATCTATCTATCTATCTATCTATCTATCTATCTATCTATCTATCTATCTATCTATCTATCTATCTATCTATCTATCTATCTATTTATCTATCTATCTATCTATCTATCTATCTATCTATCTATCTACCATATAAAATCGTCAGAACTGGTTAAAAGGAATAAATATGAAACTAAATTATAGGGCCTATTATGGATCACAACTCAACTTAGTTGAGTTGTAATCAAGACAACTCAATTTGAAGATAACTGCAAAAAAAATTCGTATTATAGGAGACAACTTTGTTTTGTGTCAAAATCAGCTGTGTAAAGTAAAATACGTAGGTATTTCAAAGTTTTGAATTCAGTGCAAAATTTTATTAAAAAGACAAAATAATGCAAAATGGAGAGTTGTATTGATTTGTTTCTTGTAAATTCCGAAAAAGAAAATCCCCTCAAGGCTGCGCTGATGAGAAAAAATATTCGAGATCGCTCCAATCCGTTAGAACTTCCAAACAAAACGTATTATTTGTAAACAAATTCTTTGGTGAGAAGAGAAGTGTTGATTTGATGACTCCGTTTTGTTGCAGATTTATAAGTTATTTTAGACTTGACAAAGACACATTTTTTTATGTGCTAAACGAAATCAAAGATTATTTGAAACAACCATGCGTTCCTCCGCAGTCCCACCAATTCTCAAACTCTGGGGCCCTACTATGTAACTCGATTCTACTTTTGATTCTATTCGAAACTCATTTCCGATTCTACTTTCAAATCGTACTACGTATGAAAATAGAATCGAATGCCGGTTATACCAACTTGTTTTCAAAAAAAAAATCTACTTTCGAACGAGTATCGAGTTGTTTGACAGTTTTAAAAACGAAAAAAAAAAACAAAAAAACATCAAATTTTTGGACAAGAATAATTATAACGAATATGGTTGTGTTTACGCTTCATCATCTTTTCAGATGAAGCTCATTTTGATCTTGGCGGGTATGTAAACAAGCAAAATTGTCGCATATGGGGCACAGAAAACCCGTACGCATACATTGAATAGCCGATACACCGAAAACGAGTCACTGTTTGGTGCTGATTTTGGTCCAGAGGCATAATTGGGCCATTTTTCTTCGAAAATGAGCAAGGAGTGACTATCAATGGCGATCGTTATCGGGCCAAGTTGAACGAATTTTTGTTCACAAAAGGAGGAGGATATTGGCAAAATTTGGTTTCAGCAGGACGGCGCGCCGCGGCGCTACGTGCCACACTGCCGAAGATACACTCGATGTTTTTAAAGCATTTTCAAAAAAAAAAAAGTTATTTGGCGGACCCTTTATATATACGGTAGAATATTTGAATGCAATCTTAATGAAAAATATATACTTTTGTTTTAGTTTTTTTAAGAACTATCGCCTTTCTAAAGACGGATTTATGTTCTTACTTAACACCATACCATCCGACATGACTACTCGCAGAAGACAAAATGCTGTTCCGATTATCATTAAGTTATCAGCAGCAATGAAGTTTTTGGCAACAAGAGGTTATCAAAACCAAATCGGTGGTAACAAAAACGCTGGACGTGCACAGCAAACCATTTCAAAAATACTTGCCGAAGTTTTGACTTCAATCGAAAGAGTCATGTGCCCGCTGATGATGAATTTTTAAATGAATGAGGAAGAGGAACGAAAGTCCAAACGCTATTTTTGGCAAAAATCACGAATTCCCGGTGTAATTGGCTTGGTAAAATAATAAAACACAAAAAGTTGAACGAAAAACTTTCAAATTTAAATTGCATATTAATAATTTATAACATTTTACTTACGCTTTGACAAAAAAAACTTCGTTCGCAAACACATTTGATGTAGAGTGATTATTTTCGATTTTGCCTTGTTTTGAGTTCTACTTTCGAGTTACGTAGTTCCTCGTTTATTCGAAAGTTCATAAGATTATAGTTGGCACTACTAAAGGGTGTCCCAAAATTAACGCAAGATTTGAATTTGCCGCCATTTGTGCAGTGAAGTGTTGGCAACCCTGAAAAAAAAGCAATTTGACAGCTAACAGTATAGGGTTATTAAAAATGGAGCGTTACACGATAGAACAACGTGTCTTCATTATTAAAGAATATTTCAAAAATAGTGAAAGCTTGGCGGCTGATCTTTCGAGCAAAATCATCCTAAGCGTTAAAGCACATTTTCATCTTGATGGCTTTGTCAATCGCCAAAATTGCCGCATTTGGGGTTCGGAGAACCCACATGTGATTGTCGAAAAACAAATGCATCCACAACGCGTGACTGTATGGTGTAGATTTTGGGCTGGAGGCATAATTGGGCCATATTTTTTTGAAAATTATGCTGGTCAAGCAGTGACTGTTACTGGTGCTCGATATCGCGACATGATTACACAGTTCTTTCTGCCAAAATTGGATGATATTGATGTGTCCAATATGTGGTTTCAACAAGACGGTGCCACATGTCATACAGCCCGTGAAACAATTCAATTACTGCATGAGACATTTCCAGGTCGTGTACTCTCTCGTTTCGGTGATCAAAATTGGCCTCCTAGATCGTGTGATTTAACACCATAAGACTTCTTTTTATGGGGTTATTTGAAATCACAAGTCTATGTCAACAAGCCCACAACCACCCGTGCATTAAAGGAGGAGATTCAACGCTGCATCAACGAAATTCAGCCACATTTATGCAGAATGGTCATGGAAAATTTCAACAAAAGAGTGCGCATGTGCATGCAAAGCCGTGGAGGCCATTTGTCCGATGTGTTATTCCATACATAACCCTATCCTATGTACTTTACGAGTCAATAAAAATATAACTATCAAAAGACTAAAAACGGCGTTTTCTATTTAATTCAAATCTTGCGTTAATTTTGGGACACCCTTTAGTACTATTCGATTCTCGTTTGTTCGAAAGTAGTCAAATAGATACATAGTAGCAATTTTTCGAATTCTAGCAATTTCATTGTAGAATCGAGTTACATAGTAGGGCCCTTGCACTGCCCTACATTTCATGGCAGAGAGAAGTTACCAAAAGTGCAGTGGTAAAGATTTTGATTTAGGCCTTGCTCAACCAACAGTTTCGGTAGTAGAAGTGCTACACGTAGTAGAAGAACATATCTGACCAATTTGAATTTATCGAAGATTCATTTTTACTAGAAAACCAGATTTCCTGGAGTAAAAGGATGTATCGATGGAACTCATGTTCGAATAATATCACCAACAAAAAATCTTCAACATCTCTATATAAATAGAAAAGGTTACTACAGTCTGAATGTCATGATTGTAAGTGTATGTTTCTGCTGATGAACCTCAATCAACCTCACAAATTGGGCAGGTTTTGTGATTTTTGTCTAAAAAAATTATATTCTTACAAACGTTTATATTATTATTTGTAAAACTTAAATTTTTTTCTCCATTTTCTTAATAAAATTGCCTTTCCATTTGCTGTTGGTGCGTACCGATATTTTTTTGTACACACAAATGCACTACACAACCGGTAAATAGCAGTTGTTGAATTTTGATAACAATCACAACTGAGAGACAACTCAACTGGCTTACATAATACCCCCAAACACACTTAAAAAATCAACCATTTCTCAGTTGAATGCTGGACTTGTGACAGTCAACTAGTTGTGATCGGTAATACCGATTGCCGGATTACAACTCAACTTTGTTCTTAATTGTCTTACATAATAGGCCCCTATTTTAATAAATATGCAAAGCAGGTCCCAATCCCGATACTTATTCCATAATCTAAATTATTAATTTATTGTTATTTTTTTATATGACTTCTCATCTTAATCCGTATCCGTATCCGGATGAGAAAATGTTGTTGAGACCCTACACTATCTATTGAAAATAGTTTGCCAACAGAGGCAAACAGAGGAAGTAGTTAAAACCTTATGCGAACTAAAAAAAAATCACAGAAATAGAGTGTTTCTTCGTCAAAAATACCTTATCCGATTTTTTTTTAATAAAATAACATACGGTATTGTTTTTCTATTTATTTCAATCATGTTAGCAGACAAAAAATTCAAATTTCACAATATACTGATCATAAACTCAAAAAGTACTGAGCCGATTTTAATAATTCTTTTTTCATTAGAAAGCTACATTATCACTGAGTAACATAGGCTATATTTAGTACTAGATTACAATACAAATCTTTAAAAATTCCTATTAAATCCAACCGAAAAGGTGTAAAAAAATAGCCATAAAGTGTCTTTCATCGCATACGCTGCGAAGAGTATTAATGATAGTACGGTGACCATATTTTCCGAGAAAAAATAATGAACAGTACCGGAAAATGAAAGATTTTTTTTTATTTCATTGAGTAATAGTAAATAAATATAATATATAATAAATTAAATAATAAATATAGTATAATTAGGTATATTTATGAAATAAACAAAAAAGGAACTTTCATCGGTAATAAACAAAACAAACATTAAATAACACAGACCCTTTCAGTCTATAACTTATTTACACAAAAAAATAAACAAAACCTTAAACTCTTTTATATCATATTGGCTAGTCAAACAACTCTGACATCTAAATACAATATATTAATATTGTTAAAATAAGGACTTTTCGGAAGAATACATTTTTATAATTAATTTTGGCTTTCCTTTTAAATAGTTTTTAAATTCGATGCAATTTAATTCGTCGAAAGTCATTAATTGAAATATCGCTTCTCTTTTTCATAATATACATTAAACTCAACTCCACTTTGTCCCAGGAAGGAGTGTAATTCTTATTCTTCATTTATTTTTGGAGTGAAGGGTTTTTCAACAATGCAATAATTCCAACAGTCGGAGTGCACTCTCAATATTACTTATGGAAAATGCCATAACTAGTCACATTCACTGAAAGTTATTTTTACCATTGTCATGGTCAGTAAAACTCAATGGTAAAATTAATTTCCAGTGGCGAAAGTCATCCTGTGCGCAAGTGTAAGCGTATTAGTTTAACTTCCCGCCTGTACGTTAGGATGTATAATATGTTGTAATATGATCTGATTTTTGTAATTGTGAGATTAGGAAGTGTTCCGAAAAAGAAAGACAATGAATTATGATGTAAGGGTACGTTTTCATTAAACATTTAATAGTTTTCATGCGTAGGCTTTCCTCAAAGAAAAAAATCATAAAATAATGAGCAATTTCTAAAATAATGAACATTTTTATGTTTTCCGACACACAATAATTCATAATGAACATTTTCTTCAAATAATGAACTGTTCATTATAATAATGAACGGATGGTCACCGTAATGATAGGACAAACAAATATTTTCTAATTTAGTGATTCATGGTCGTTTTAATTAGCATGCTTATAACTTAAATATCTGTACCTATTTAGGGTAAAGTCAGGAGGATTTGACAGGTTAACAGTATTTTTTTAATATTTTGAGATGCAAGTATAATTTCAAATTTAAAAGTTTTGCATAAGTTTAACTGTTATTTAAGCAAGAAAGAACCATCATTAATTTGTCCTTATAAATATGTTTTCGAAAGTTACAACCTTTTATCTAATGCCTTTCGAAATGTCAATTCCTCCTTCCTTGAAGGAGGATTTGACAGCTTCGCAAGGAGGTTTTGTCAGTATTTATAAAAAATAAAACAACAAAATATTAGGTAGTAATAATACGAAGAATTTATTTTTTTTATTTAGGTAAGAAATTCAGTCTTAATTTCTGTTTTTTTTTAATCTACTTTGATTCAAATAAAAGTCTTATATCTAAAAAAGCTTAGCAGCAAAACAAATTAATTATTAAAAATAAAATACACTTCGTAAACATTTACATAATTAAAATAACGCAGTAACAAGGTGATGAAATAAATAAACAAAACACAAAAATTATTATAAAATTAATTGGAACGTAACGTATCAGCGAACATCAAATTGCTCAAATTTAACGTTAAAAAATATTTTTGGTCTTGATCTAGAGCTACTTGGAAGATCAATTGGCATCGGCAGTTTCGCTGAAATGTCAGCCCTCAAGGCCAAGCCTACATCCTCTACAACTGGTTCATAAAAAAAGTTTTGGAACATTTGGCGACGATAATATTTAACAGTGTAGGGCAAGGAACTTGTCCACACTTTTAATGATACCTACATAATAAAAAAAATGTTTGGTCCCGAATTTCACAAGAACATAATCGTTAATTTCAGGATTAAACCTGAAATTGAGTTTCAAGAGGTTACATTGGTTTGGTGTAGGCTCTTCTTCCTCGCTTGATACTTGAAACGTATCGGAATCATCTTGAAGACTCATTGCACCCTCCTCAGAAGATGATTCACTATCAAGAATTCGTTTTACAACTGGATTGGGCAGTTTGGACCTACTTTTAGTTTTTATTGCTTTCACGATTCTTTGTGCAGCTAATGCTTCCAATTTATCTTTTTCAGGTGTTTCTGTATAAATTTTGGACGTTCCAGCATTAGCACGGCTCTTCTTTTTAGACATTTTCGGATATGGGCGAACTTGTTCCGGTGTTATATGTATCGGATCACGAACCGTAGCCGAGGGGGAATTTTCAGGACTCCTATATATATCTTCAGTATTTAGAATTTCAGTTTCAGTCATGATCGAGCTGTTTCTATTTGGTGAGGTCTGTTGAACACTTAAATCGTTTGTAGTTTCTATTTCAGAAATTACTATTGGCTCTTGAGTATAAGCTTCATTATGTTCCTCTAAGTATTCATCGTCCGAAAATATAATGTCATTGTAAGGAAAGATACCAGTTGCCAGAAATCCCGATGTTATGTTGTCTGGGTTAAATGATCGCTGAAATGGTTGGCTTGTGAGATAAGCTACATCACCGATGTTGATAGATCTGCCCGGATTGTTTATTAAAAAGTTATTGAATGTCCTTTTGCACAGTGCTTTAAAACTTGAATAAATGGCTACATCTAACGGCTGTAGTTTATGCGATGTATGTGGGGGAAAAGATAGTATAATAATTCCATTTTCCCGACAAAATATGATTGATTCAAGACTGCAGTGAGAAGTATGATTGTCAAGCAATAACAGAATTGGATTTTCCTTGGAGCAGTTGCTGTATTGTTTTAAATGACCCAGAACGTCCGGAAATATTTCAGCTTTCATCCATCCACTGTCAGAAAGCAGACCAATTGATCCTGCTACAGAACCGGTCATAAAACTGGGGTTCATTCGTTTTCGAGGAAATACATAAACAGGTGGAACATGATTTCCTGTGGCATTGACAATACCAACCATTGTTACTAAACTGCCTCTTTCTGCGGATGCAACTTGGGAAACAGTTCTTTTTCCCTTTTCAGCAATTACCTACGAGTAAAAGTTATTGTTTTGACAAGTTTTTTATGGAAATAAAGATTAATATTCTTACCTTTGGGGCCTCAAGCACTGTGGTTACTCCGGTCTCATCCAAGTTGTAAATTTTATCCGGTCCAAACTTATACTTCTCATACAGCCGTTTGAGATTTTGAAAAAACTTTTCTACAGGTGCTTTTTTGAATCCATGAAGACGGGCCATGCTGGTGTTTTCGGGTTTTCGCAGACTTCGTGAACTGTTGCGGTTCATAAAACCAGCAAGCCAAGCCCTTCCAGCTTGCTCCTTTGTGTTCCAACTACTTGGCAGTAGCGTAGCGTGAGGGGGGCAGGGGGAGGGGCAAATGCCCCGGGCGGCACTTGTTTGAGGGGCGGCAAAAAATGGGCGGCCGCAAAAAAAAAAGGTTACCAAAACAAAAAACCCTGCACTTGTTTGAGGGGCGGCAAAAAAAAAAGGTAACCAAAACAAAAGAACCCTGAAATAATTTTCGGTAAACAGAATTTCGTATGGGGTGGCATCCAATCGACCTGTACCTATACCTACCACCACAAACTTAATTTAACCACAAATTTAACATAAGCATTAGACTGAAAATTGACGATGGTAAATCTTTTGCGAATTACGGTCCACCCATCACACATTCAGATAAACAACAAAATCTTAAATAACAATTGCTTCACGATTAGCGGTTGTTGCGACCGAACACATATCTTTTGGGACGGGTGGTGAGGTGTCGACTCGTCGCGGCGGAGCGGCGCGGCGGGTAAAGAAAAGTATCGAAATCAACCCTTCACGATCACGAACATTCACGCACCAACCCAAACTGTTCTGGTATCTGGCACTTAAACACCTGCAAAATGCAAGTTATTTTCATTTTCTTTCCCATAGTGGCGGCCGATAAACAGTAAACGCAACCGAAAATCAGCGACTGACACAACATGACAAGGGTGAAGATCTTATTTTAAAAGTCCGGTAATACATTGCAAAACAAAAACAAAAACATTGCTGCAAGTTTGTTTTTGTTCTTTTACTATCCTAGAAATAGAAGTTGAAGTTTATTTATTCTCAAACTCTTTTCTTTTGTGTCCGATGACTAACGAAAAAGGTTGTGAACTACGAATTTTAAATTTAAAGTGAAAAAATTTATAATTTTCATAAAAACAATAAACATTAATGTGCGTTGTGAAATGTGATAGTTTTCTTAAGTTGTTGAGTTCAAATAAAAGATATTTCTTTTTGTAGATCTTAACAACTTAAGAAATGATTAACAAAAAAAGATGTATAAGTGATGTGTTTTGTGTTTTTGTTTTTGTTTAATTACGATTCCCAAACATAAACAACATTTATTTCCCTACCCAAGCTCTCAAGTGACAAGTACCACCCAAAAAAGAAACGATTAACAATTAACGACAAACAATTAATAATAAACAATAAACAATATTTTAAAAAAAATTTTGCCAACCTAAAAGGAGTGAAGGAGTGAATCCCATATAAGTTCTGATTTTACCTACCCTCATTGGTTTCATTTCAAGTAAGTTTATTTATCTTTTTTTCGTTCTTATCATTTCATGATGCACATGATCCACAAATTTTCGTCATACACATATTATATAGTACTTAGCTAAATTTGTATTATTAAAATTGAGTGATAAGTAAGGGGCCGATTATAGCTATCATTGAATCGTATCATAGAAAATGTTTAAATAGATTTTTAAGCACGTTATCCTTTGGCCAGGAACGTAAATGATGTATCTACCAATCGATTGGAAATCACTCAAAGAATTTTTTTGACAGATCATTAAAGATATCTAATGATTTCACTTTGAAGATAATATCTGTTATTTGAATAGATTTTTCAAACATTTTTAAAACATATTTTTACATTAATTTTAATTGCATTAAATTTTTCGTTGTAAGTGATTGCTTGCTTTTTCTTACCACGGTTTAACTTGCATGTGCATGCAAATAATATTATCGTATGGCTATACACAACTGAAACAGAAATCATAGTCCTTATAATCAAAAAAACCAATTGAAATTATTTTCTTCCAGTTTTTGGAAATAAAAAGAATCAGAGAAAGTGAAGCTTCTTACCGAAGTAAAAAAAAAGCCAGGGAAGAAAATTTACAAAAAAATCGGGGGGCCATCTTTAAATACATTCAGCCTCCAATTTCCAAAACTGCAGCCTCTACGTCAGCTACTAATATTCATGCTGTTGCCGAACCAGAAACTCCAATATCAGACCCAGAACTGAGCTCCAAAATCAATACCTTGTTACCCGCGATTAGTATTCCACAACCGTCCACTTCAAGCCCTTCTACTGAAGTTATAAATATTTCGTCTCCTGAACAAATAAATACATCTAATTCTGAACATATCCAGTCTCAAACCCCAAACATTTCTTCTTCTGCTAACCTGGAAACACCAAATCTTGATTCTCTAAGAATTACTCATCCTGAGCAATTTTCAGAAATCTGTTTTGGCACTAAACACGAATCTACCCTTCGTATAGCACAGAATCTAACTCCGAATCAGATCATAGCTATACTTCTAAAGCATTGAAAGAGAATTTAACCCACTACAAGGATTTAGATGACATTGGAAGATGATCAGACCGTATTGCACCAAGAATTAGAACTCTTCTTGTTCAACGAGGACCAGAAGTTGTGCAGCATCTTCAAAGTAACTTTGCTGCTGTATCTACAGTTTCAGGTACATCTAGGCGGTTAACGAAAGATTGGTTTTACCGCACACTAACAAATGGCGAAAAAGTATTAAGGAGCTGGTTAGCTTATTCTTTTTTTTTTTTACACTTCAGAATTTTCAGAAAGTAGTAAGCTTATAGCAAGCGTCAAACTACGATCAGAGGCTCATCATAAGTGCATGTGTTAGTTGTTAGTAGGAAAATAATACAATTATAGCCTAACACACGCACAAAATACAAAACATAATAATTTATTAACATTTAACAGGAATTATTACAGTACAAAAAATAAAATAAAGACGTTTACGATAGTGGAGCACTGGTTCTAAACAATGATTTTAATCCCACCTTATTTAAATTTAAATCTATCGATGAACAGTTTAAGTTATATAAAATGCTCATTCGACTTAATGCTTTATTCTTCCCATAGTTAGTTCTATGGAAGTCAATATGTATAAAATCAAATGTACGCAGGTGATGAGTTCCGCTTCGGTAATTCAAATGTACACAAGATAGTAAATAAGGTGCATCAATTTCACCATTAATGAGTTGATGAAAAAATACTAAGTCATTATTAACACGCCTTTGATGGAGAGATTGCATTTGAAGAAGCTGAATACGATGTTCATAGGGAGGCAGATCATAAGGATCATCCCAAGGAAGACCCTTTAGGGCAAAGCGAATGAAATTATGTTGAATTGATTCAATACGTTTCTTATGAATTTCGTAATAGGGAGTCAAGATGAGGACGAACATGGCAATTATACAAAGAAAGAGTTACATAGGGATCATTGAACTCCTTTGCCCAGCGTTTTATAAAACCAAGCATAGAACTTGCTTTATTAACAATCAAATTAATGTGATATGTAAATTCTAAGTTGGAACAAAAATTAACACCTAAATCTTTAAATGTGGAGACGCGACAGAGTTTTTGCTGTGATATACAATAATCAAATACACTAACGATTCGTTTTTTAGTCTGGCATTTTAAAGGGTTGAGGGCAAGGCTATTTTTCTCACACCAAAATGTGAAACTATCAATGTCGGCTTGTAAAAGAATACGATCATTGATGGACTTTATTATTTTAAAAATCTTCATATCCTTCTAAAATGTCATTATTTTGTTATTGTTGCTGCTTATTTGAAGATAAGACCAGAGAGGGACAATCAATGTTCTGTTCAACCAATAGATTCAATAACTGGAAACAACTTAATCCCAAAGTACAGAACCATGAGTCAGGTCCAAAACATAACATAAATGTTTGCAAATGGAAAGAATTGGAAGTAAGACTTCAGAAAGATCAAACCATTGATCAAACTGAGGAAAAACTCTTGGCTAATAAATCAAAAAAATGGCAAGAAATTCTTGTTAGAATGGTTGACATCATTTAATTCCTACCAAAACAAACTTTAGCTTTTCGTGGCCATAGAGAAGACCCTACAAGCTCTAACAGAGGCAACTTCTTAGAGCTAGTACATCTCATCTCAAAGTCTCGATATAATGGATTACAGGGGTCAAGCTTACGACAATGCCGCTGTTATGGCCGGAAAAAACACAGGAGTCCAAAAAAGAATTCAAGACATAAACCCGAAAGCCCAGTTCGTTCCATGCTCAAATCACTCTTTAAATCTTGTTTGCCTGCACGCTGCTGCAACTGAGTCCGACTCAGTTACTTTTTTCGGAACATTGGAACGATGCTATGTGTTTTTTGCAATGTCAACTCATCGTTGGGACGTCCTGATTGCGACTACTGGTAAATCGTTGAAAAGGATTCAAGAAACAAGATGGAGTGCAAGAGCGGATTCTGTGGAGACCACATACTCTTACTATGAGGATATTTTAAATTCTATAGAAAAGCTTACTGAGACAGGCGAAAGCTTAAATACGAGAACAGATACAGGAACTTTGCTTATAGCATGCAATCCTTTTCTTTTCTCTGCTTTTTGGGCTTTTGGAAACCTGTTCTTCATGAAATAAAGGATTGTCAAATTTACTTACAAACCGAAGGTCTTGACCTTTATCAGTGTGCAGCTAAAATCAGTGCTCTACTGAATTTTCTTGAAGACACAAGAGAAAAATTAGTCAATGATGCTCTTGTTTACGCAAGGAATTTGTGTAAGAGCTTAGGCATTTCCTTGGATCCTCCCAGAAGGAAAAAAAGGAAGTACATCTTTGGTGATGGAAGCACAGATGTTGGTCTGTCTCATGACGAAGAGTTGAGAAGAAAATTGTTTTCTTCCTTAGATAAAATCATCGTCGAAATCAAGGAGAGATTTAACCAATTGCAAAGTTTGGCCAAAAAATTCGACTTTCTTTCAGCTTCCAAGCTACTGGCTGAAAATTTTGATGACGAATCGGAACTTGCATTCAATGAGCATGATGTATATGTATCTCCCGATGATTTCAAAATAGAACGTGGTGGATTAAGAGCCTTTGCATCTTCCTTGGAAAGACTTAACGATCTTGATTCTTTCAAACCGGCTTGAAATATTAAATTTCATAGTACAGTCGAAGTTAGAAACAAGTTTGCCAAACATTACCATTATGCTGCGTATTTTTTTAAAAATAGCAATAAGCAATGCCGGATGTGAGAGGAGTTTTTCAAAACTAAAACTAATAAAAAACTATTTCAGGTCAGCAATGAGTACTCTAAGTTTAAGTTACCTAGGAATTCTAGCCATAGAAATGCAAAAAACTGATGCGATTGACACCGAAAGAATAATAAAAGAATTTGTGTGTAAAAAACAAAGAAGACGGCAAGAGTACGATAACTTAGGCGACAAGATATAACGGAATTTTTTAGAACAGTTAAAAATAAGCATTTTTTACTATGGGAGGGGGGGTCTATCTCCCCCCGTTTAGGCAGGAGGGGCAATTTAAAAAAATTATTACTTAAAATGGAAAAAAATTCTTAAAAAATAACGGTGATACTTACAATTAAGTTGTATACATTTTTTTAAAGCCAAAATTCTGTTCTATTAGCCAGTTTTTAAATCAAGTCAAAACTATGCGTAGTTTTTGAAAAGTTTAATTTTAAACTCAAAATTTGAGTAAAAAAAGTTAAAAAAAGGTTTAAAGTGTAACTTTTTCAATACTTCAAGATTATCTACCATTGTTTTTATTTCAGAATTTATTGCTCTTATTTGTTTTTGATCAAAAACTGAAAACTAAATGATTTTATGTCTTTTAGTTTTTGAGAAAATTGAAAATAAAAATTTAATTTTAAACTCAAAATTTGAGTAAAAAAAGTTAAAAAAAGGTTTAAAGTGTAACTTTTTCAATACTTCAAGATTATCTACCATTGTTTTTATTTCAGAATTTATTGATCTTATTTGTTTTTGATCAAATACTGAAAACTAGATGATTTTAGCTCTTTTAGTTTTTGAGAAAATTGAAAATAAAAATTTAATTTTAAACTCAAAATTTGAGTAAAAAAAGTTAAAAAAAAGGTTTAAAGTGTAACTTTTTCAATACTTCAAGATTATCTACCATTGTTTTTATTTCAGAATTTATTGCTCTTATTTGTTTTTGATCAAAAACTGAAAACTAGATGATTTTATGTCTTTTAGTTTTTGAGAAAATTGAAAATAACCACAACTACTATTTTAATTTAATTCTTTTTTTTTTGCTTGAGTGGTCTTATTTTGATAGTAACAGTGCGAGTTTGGGTGTATGCAACAGTAATGTGTGTGCGAATTTGGGTGTATGCAACAGTGGGATCTGTAACCCCCCTGCTTGGGCACACTATAGGATTTGGGGTGGGTGCAAGTTGGAGTGTGTGCAAGGTGGGGAGGGTGCAAGGTGCGGTGGGTGCAAGATGGGGTGCATGCAAACTTTCTTTTGCATTTAAATAAGCTGGATTTAAGAAAAATTAACTTACTCTAGGTATATCTTAATCCATATTCGATTATTACTATCAAAATAAGACTACGTTAATACTTAAGCAAGGAAAAAGTAATTTAATTAAAATATTTTGTTTTGGTAATTTTCAATTTTCTCAGGAACTAGAAGACATCAAGTCATCTAGTTTTCAGTTTTTGATCAGAAACAAATAAGAGCAATGAATTCTAAAAAAAAAACTAGTAGATAATCTGAGAGCTTTGAAAAATTACACTTTAAACCTTTTTTTTAACTTTTTTTTGCACAAATTTTGACTTTAAAACAATTTTTTTCAAAAACTATGCATAGTTTTGACTTGATTTAAAAACAAGCTAATAGACAAAAGTGTTGGCTTTAAAAAAAGGTATAACACTTAATTGAGGGTATTACCGTTATTTTTTAATTATTTTTTTTCCATTTAATGTACATATTTTTTTAACTGCCCCTACTGCCTAAACGGGGGGAGATAGACCCCCCCTCCCATAGTAAAAAATGCTTGTTTTTAACTGTTCCATACAAATCCGTCATTAAACTTTGTCGCCTAAGTTATCGTACTCTCCCCAAGAAGACAAATAATTTAAACATTTTCTACGTTTTATAAATTATTAAATATGGGTAACGTACATAAGTCAATGTCAGTTGAGTTGCTTGCCACAATGTAATTAAAAAAATCAAATTTGCTTAATTTAAAAATCGAAACAAATGTTCATTAAAAATAAAAATATACGAAACTTTCCTTATTAAAATGAATACAAAAATTAAATTTTTGCTTTATATGTACTAGTAATAACCAAAATGAAGTGATTTAAAAAATTAAATATAATTTCTTAATCTTAATTTATTTTTTGAGCTTTATTTTATAGTGAGTATGCAATTTAAAACATTAACCAAATTTGAATGTTAGGTTTTTTTAAAATGTGGTTACTTTCAATATGGTTATAATCAATATACATCACCTACAAATAAATGGATACTCTGTAAGTATAGTTCATTATGGAAGAAATGGTAGTGTTCACCAACTTTGACAAAAAAAATTTGGGGCGACAAAATTTAATCTGCCCCGGGCGGCAAAAACCCACGCTACGCCACTGCTACTTGGGTATGGGATTTTGTTTATTTTAACATATTGTAAAACAAACTGTTTTGCTAGCTCATATGTTAAACCAAAATGAAGTTTAGAACATTTTTTAAAATAATCGCAAAGCTCCTTTTCTTGAACTGTTGTAAGAATTTGTTTGTTGGAATATTTCGTGCTGTTTTCTGTATTGATTGACTGTCCTTCACGTCTTTTCTTTAGTCGGAAAATTAAAGTGGTACAATTTATACCATATTTTTTAGCAGCACTGCTAATGGACTCATTTTTTTTTTCAATATTTTCAATTGCCTCTTGGATGTTGGCTTCGTTAACATTGCGAGATGGATGTTTTCTTTTATATATATTTGGCATTTTAACATTCTGATAAAGGATAAAAAAAGTTTATTGTAAACTCCTTTTTTGAACTGATAAAGGAGGATTTGACACTGTCAATTGCTCCTTCAAAATTGGTGTCAAAACCTCCTTTCAGTTGACTTTTGGAAAATAATTAAAAAAAAAAATAAAGAGTTGTTGCTCACCAATATTTATAGTATAATATGATTTAAAAACCAATCTACGTGTTGTATATTTCACTTTAAATAACTAAAACTACTTACTACCGAAACTGCAATTAGTTTAGTTATTTCAAATATTACATCAACTGGACTCAAAAACAATTATTTATTCTATTTCACACAACGATCAGATCACAGTTATAATTTTTTGGTAGCTCAAATCAATCGTAACTATCTTCGTTTTTTCATAACTAAAGTGCTGCCAATGTCTACACTTTTTTAGAAAAGCCCTGATGTCAATTCCTCCCACATGTCAAATCCTCCTGACTTTACCCTATGTCTACCCGTGCGAAGCCGGGACGGACGCTAGTTAACTATAAGAAACACTTTGTGTTTAAAAAAAAGTCTTACTTTCAGAAAAATAGGTTTTGTCCGCCTTTTCCCCACTGTCCAATGACGATATAATGCGCTGGCCAACAGTTTCTTTTAATAAATTGATTGTTTCGATCCGTGCGTCGCACGAACCCATTGGAACGATGTTGTTGCGAAATATAAAATTAGCTGTCCACTGAAAACGATTCCACCGTTGAACAAAGTACAAATTTTGAATCAATTGTTGTTTATGTACAACAAAATTATTTAAAAAAGTACAAAACATAAATAGATCCATGCTTTTTGGTCCGAAACCAGTCGGAGTGATTATGGGCTTTCTTTAAAGCTTCCTCCCAGGCAGCCTGTTTATTTAATTTGTTAACCTTTAGAAAAAAAATTAAACTAACTTAAATAATTTAAAAAAAAAAAATATTTACTTTATTATATTATAAATTGCAAAATAAAATGGGTTTTTTAGCGTTATTTACATACAAAACTACAAGGTTTTTTCAAATTTTATTTTGCCGATCATATTGGGAAGTTGTTTAAGGCCATGCTAAGTAAAAGTTGGTAAGAAAAAAATACAAAGATGGTTAAATGCTTTTGTTGGATGCTGCCGCCCACAAATCGCCCAGAACGCTACCCGATGTCTTCGTCAAATATTGTATGTAATGGATTTATATGTATATGTGTTATGAAGAATTTTAAAAACTGAAGGTGATATAAAGGTCACAAATAAAATGTATAATTACTTCTATTTGAAATTTAAAAGAGTGTGTTTCATTTTCTCCTTTGTTAATCTTCCATTTTATAAAAGTTAAAACTTACTTTGCAGTGTAACTAAAAACATTTTGGTTCTTCACGAGCCTTTAAAACCGAACCGCCTATGTTAAGTTTTTGAATATTTTCAATTCAATAAAAAGACACTGTGCCGACATTTTGTCGTTTTTTTAAAATTCTATTTAACGAATTAAAAACAGAAAATTTGAATTGGAATTGAAACATATATATTTAATGATCATCATCATCATCGTCATCGCCATAGCCATCATCATCGCCATCGCCAACGCCCGTCGCGTCGTCGTCATCGCCATCGCCATCACCATCGCCATCGCCATCGTTTTCATCATTCGAAGAGTTTCAGTGGTCCAGATAGCCATCCAGTATAAACCCTGAAAGTAATCGCAGTGAGTAAAATGTACTTACTTTTGAAATTTATATACATATATGTATACATATATATTTAAAAAAATAAAATAAAACAAAATGAATGCAGTGAAAATTTAAAAATATGTATGATCTCGAAAGATTATAAGAATTTTAAGAGGACGGTTTCTGCAACTCGTAGGACGAAAAACTATGTCTCTACGCGGCTTGAAATGCTAGGTAGCAATTGGCAAACTTGTTGAACAGCATCGAATCGCGGTTTGCATCGATGAAAACATAACTTCGACCGAAGAGTTCTTTAATCAAGCTGGTGATATTTACACAATTTACAAATCTTTGTTCTTAGATGAGCTAGTTAAGTTTGCAGCAGCAGAAGCAGCAGCAGCTAAAAGATTTGTCTGCTCCGACTTTGGTGCAAAAGTCGACCAATGAAAAGCGGCACGATGTTCTTTTATCAAAAATTCACCCACCGACATTCACGGGAGAATATCATAATTGTCGTTCTGTTCATGACCAGTTTGTTTAACTGGTTCATAACAACAGTTCACTGACGAAAATCGAAAAATTACATTATTTAAAGTCAAGTGCTGTTATTTTACTAGAACACATCAGTGTAGATGATACAAGTTATCTATATCTATATCTATATCGATATCTATATCTATATCTATATCTATATCTATATCTATATCTATATCTATATCTATATCTATATCTATATCTATATCTATATCTATATCTATATCTATATCTATATCTATATCTATATCTATATCTATATCTATATCTATATCTATATCTATATCTATATCTATATCTATATCTATATCTATATCTATATCTATATCTATATCTATATCTATATCTATATCTATATCTATATCTATATCTATATCTATATCTATATCTATATCTATATCTATATCTATATCTATATCTATATCTATATCTATATCTATATCTATATCTATATCTATATCTATATCTATATCTATATCTATATCTATATCTATATCTATATCTATATCTATATCTATATCTATATCTATATCTATATCTATATCTATATCTATATCTATATCTATATCTATATCTATATCTATATCTATATCTATATCTATATCTATATCTATATCTATATCTATATCTATATCTATATCTATATCTATATCTATATCTATATCTATATCTATATCTATATCTATATCTATATCTATATCTATATCTATATCTATATCTATATCTATATCTATATCTATATCTATATCTATATCTATATCTATATCTATATCTATATCTATATCTATATCTATATCTATATCTATATCTATATCTATATCTATATCTATATCTATATCTATATCTATATCTATATCTATATCTATATCTATATCTATATCTATATCTATATCTATATCTATATCTATATCTATATCTATATCTATATCTATATCTATATCTATATCTATATCTATATCTATATCTATATCTATATCTATATCTATATCTATATCTATATCTATATCTATATCTATATCTATATCTATATCTATATCTATATCTATATCTATATCTATATCTATATCTATATCTATATCTATATCTATATCTATATCTATATCTATATCTATATCTATATCTATATCTATATCTATATCTATATCTATATCTATATCTATATCTATATCTATATCTATATCTATATCTATATCTATATCTATATCTATATCTATATCTATATCTATATCTATATCTATATCTATATCTATATCTATATCTATATCTATATCTATATCTATATCTATATCTATATCTATATCTATATCTATATCTATATCTATATCTATATCTATATCTATATCTATATCTATATCTATATCTATATCTATATCTATATCTATATCTATATCTATATCTATATCTATATCTATATCTATATCTATATCTATATCTATATCTATATCTATATCTATATCTATATCTATATCTATATCTATATCTATATCTATATCTATATCTATATCTATATCTATATCTATATCTATATCTATATCTATATCTATATCTATATCTATATCTATATCTATATCTATATCTATATCTATATCTATATCTATATCTATATCTATATCTATATCTATATCTATATCTATATCTATATCTATATCTATATCTATATCTATATCTATATCTATATCTATATCTATATCTATATCTATATCTATATCTATATCTATATCTATATCTATATCTATATCTATATCTATATCTATATCTATATCTATATCTATATCTATATCTATATCTATATCTATATCTATATCTATATCTATATCTATATCTATATCTATATCTATATCTATATCTATATCTATATCTATATCTATATCTATATCTATATCTATATCTATATCTATATCTATATCTATATCTATATCTATATCTATATCTATATCTATATCTATATCTATATCTATATCTATATCTATATCTATATCTATATCTATATCTATATCTATATCTATATCTATATCTATATCTATATCTATATCTATATCTATATCTATATCTATATCTATATCTATATCTATATCTATATCTATATCTATATCTATATCTATATCTATATCTATATCTATATCTATATCTATATCTATATCTATATCTATATCTATATCTATATCTATATCTATATCTATATCTATATCTATATCTATATCTATATCTATATCTATATCTATATCTATATCTATATCTATATCTATATCTATATCTATATCTATATCTATATCTATATCTATATCTATATCTATATCTATATCTATATCTATATCTATATCTATATCTATATCTATATCTATATCTATATCTATATCTATATCTATATCTATATCTATATCTATATCTATATCTATATCTATATCTATATCTATATCTATATCTATATCTATATCTATATCTATATCTATATCTATATCTATATCTATATCTATATCTATATCTATATCTATATCTATATCTATATCTATATCTATATCTATATCTATATCTATATCTATATCTATATCTATATCTATATCTATATCTATATCTATATCTATATCTATATCTATATCTATATCTATATCTATATCTATATCTATATCTATATCTATATCTATATCTATATCTATATCTATATCTATATCTATATCTATATCTATATCTATATCTATATCTATATCTATATCTATATCTATATCTATATCTATATCTATATCTATATCTATATCTATATCTATATCTATATCTATATCTATATCTATATCTATATCTATATCTATATCTATATCTATATCTATATCTATATCTATATCTATATCTATATCTATATCTATATCTATATCTATATCTATATCTATATCTATATCTATATCTATATCTATATCTATATCTATATCTATATCTATATCTATATCTATATCTATATCTATATCTATATCTATATCTATATCTATATCTATATCTATATCTATATCTATATCTATATCTATATCTATATCTATATCTATATCTATATCTATATCTATATCTATATCTATATCTATATCTATATCTATATCTATATCTATATCTATATCTATATCTATATCTATATCTATATCTATATCTATATCTATATCTATATCTATATCTATATCTATATCTATATCTATATCTATATCTATATCTATATCTATATCTATATCTATATCTATATCTATATCTATATCTATATCTATATCTATATCTATATCTATATCTATATCTATATCTATATCTATATCTATATCTATATCTATATCTATATCTATATCTATATCTATATCTATATCTATATCTATATCTTTCAAAAAAGATTCGAGATTCTGAGTTGATTGGTTGTGTTTATAAGTGAGCTCTCAGTTTGAAGTAAATTAGTGGGTTTCTATATATAACAAATTATAATATAACAAATAACAATATTTAATTAAACTCCAAAGACTACATTAAAGCAGTGACTTTTTCATAACTTAAAGAAAGATAAGCCATTAAAACCTCCCAAAATTAATTTTTGTTTTATTCTCTTCCTCTTTTAATTCAAATTCTTCTCAATTCTACCCATATACATTGTGTAATTTATCCCTTTGTTATAATGGAATTATGTAGTGAGTGTTCTTCGGATCTCCCCCCACATGGAGACTTTGTTACATGTTTTGGATGTGATGGTAAGTTGCACTTTCAATGTACTACTGTATCAGAACGATCGTATAGAACAATGTCTAATACAAAAAAAAAAGAGTGGAGATGCTCTGCGTGCAGAAAAAAAATAGCCAACTCAAATGCACCAGGAAATACGATCTCTCCTGCAAAAACACCCTCACAACCAGCATCAAAACGAACTCGAAGTACTTCCACTCCAGAAGTAAACAAGCAGGACGTAGGAGGGAGTTGCAATGCCCAGATCTTACAAGAGATGAGGGCAATGAGGAAGGAAATGACTGAAATAAAAACAAGCTGTGATTTTGTTGCCAACAAGTATGAAGAAATCAATTGTAATATAACAAAAAATAATGATCTAATTAAAAAACTGTCTGATGAACTTAAAGAATTAAAAGAGAATAATTTAAAAAAAGATGAAATTATTCATGTTATGGAAACAAAAGTTAATATGCTTGAACAACAACTTCTTAAATCCAACGTTGAAATCAAAAATATAAATCCAACAACAAACGAAAACCTTATCAACGTAGTACAAGAATTGGGAGAGACAATAAACTGTTCTATTCACCCACACGACGTCACAGACATATACAGAACGAGAACAAAAAACCCTCAGAGATCAGCTATAATTGTCTCTTTTGCAAGTTACTCATGTAAACAAAATTTTATAAAATGTGCAAAAACTAATAGAAGAGAAAAACCCAATGGGAATGTTGTTTTTGTAAATAATCACCTCACTCCTACAAATAAGCATTTGCTTTGGCTAACCAAAAACAAAGCTAGAGAATGCAATTGGAAATATGTATGGGAAGCTGCAGGTAAAATACTAGCTCGTAAATGCGAGAGTGAAGAGGCTATTAATATATGCACTGTGAGTGATATTGAAAAAATACATTTGTAACATTAAAAATTACAAGAGAACTAGAAGAGCGAATGACAGTAAATAATATGATGAGTGAATATGATGATGAAGACGAAGTTGATTTTAGGGTATTGCATGGTATTATTGGTTTAAATATTATTGATTTAAAAAAAATTAATTTTTGTTGTATATGTATGAACATCCGGTCAATTCGAAAAAATTGGAATGTATTTATTACAGAAATTCAAAACTTTTTACAATACTTAAGTATTATAGTGTTGACAGAAATAAATATTTTTGAAGAAGAAAACTCCCTTTATCACATTGATGGTTTTAATATGGAATTTATGCATAGAAACGATTCGGGGTTAGGTGGAATTGCGATGTATATAAAAAAAAATGTCAGCTATGAAAGACTCTCCTCGAAAACTTTAAATTATGACAGCCTACATATAAAAATGGTAGATATAAAGGGAAGTAAAAATATTTATGCAATTTATAGATCACCATCGCTAAAAAAAAATGATTTTATAACTGAATTTGTTGAAAATACTCGCAACGAATTGGATCTGGTTGTACTTGGTGATATAAATATTGATACTCAAGATTTTAATAACACGATCACCAGTAAATTTCTTGATGTGATGTCTTCGAAGGGCCTAATGAATGTTATCAAAAAAAGTACTCGAATTAACATGTTAACTGGTACAGGTACTTTAATTGATCCCATATTTGTTTCATTTTCGAGAAACTACATAATATCAGCTGTTATAGAAACTGATATATCTGATCACTTTGCAACATTTTACGGGATTAAACACAATACAGAACAGTTTAACACATATTGCAAAGCACAATCAAAAATTAATCAAGAAAAAGTCAACCGACTTATTCAACAAACGAACTGGAATGCGCTATATGAAATCGAAAATGACGTAAATGAACTATACAACAATTTCCTTATAAAAATGGAAACTATATACGCTGATTCGTCTGAAAATTATAAAAACAAAAAACGTCAAATCAAGAGTTGGATAACCCCGGAAATAATTGAGCTGTGTAAAAGGAGAGATACAATGTATAGAAGATGGAAGAATAATCTACGAAATGAAAGTTACAAATCTGAATACAAAAAAATGAGAAACTATGTTAACAAACAAATACAAATGAAAAAATCTAACTTCTACAAAAATGAAATGCTGAACGCTAAACGTGATCCGAAAAAAACCTGGAGGATAATAAATGAAATATTGGGTAGGAATAAACCGTCTGTGGATGAAATTATACAACACAATCTTTGTAAAACGTCTAAAGTTTCTGACGTTATTGAAGAACTTGCTGAGTATTTCTCAACACAAGCAACGAAGATTGTACACGTATGCAATGTTAAAACATCAAGACAGCCTTGTCAACAACGTTCTCAATCAATATATGTAGAAGAAGCTGATGAAATCGAAATTTATAATATACTTCGAAATCTGAACCCTAATAAAAGTCCAGGTGCTGACGGAATAAGGGGATGTGACATTAAACTGAATGCAAATCTGCTAACACCATTGATTCAACAAATTGTGAACAGAAGTTTGACACAAGGGTGTGTACCGAAAATTTTGAAGACTTCAGTTATTCGTCCCATTTATAAAGGAGGAAAAAAAAGTGAAATTCTAAACTATAGGCCAATTTCAATCTTGCCAGCTGTGGAAAAATGTCTTGAAGAAGTTGTTGTAAGACGACTAAATAAGTTTATTGAAAAAAACTGCTTGCTGCAATCCAATCAATATGGTTTTCAAAAAGGAAAAAATACGGGAAGACTTCTTGGCGAATTCTGTAATACTATTAACACGAGTCTCAATAAAAACCATCACGTATTGGTTATGTTCGTGGACTTCAGCAAGGCGTTTGATACGTTAAGTCACAATAAACTTTTGGATGTCCTTTACAGAATTGGCATTAGGGGAACTTTATGGAAATGGATGGAGAGCTATCTCATAGGAAGAACATTTAGAGTTAAAGTTGGAAGTTCATGGAGTAAAGAAAGAAGCTGCACACATGGTGTACCACAAGGGTCAAAACTGGGTCCGGTCCTTTTTATACTTTTTACGGATGCACTCCTACGGATTTTTAAGAAAAGCACAGCTTTTGCATATGCAGACGATATAGCTATTGTTGTCAGACACATGTGTCTTGAATCCGCGATTTCTACGATGCAACAGGAGTTTGATGAAGTCACTCGATGGTGTCACGATTTTGGATTAGTCATCAACACAACCAAAACGAAAATTATGCACATTCGTGCACCAAACAAACAAAAAGAGACAGTTAACATTTTCTTTCAAAATCCTGAATGTCCTACTTCAAGAAAAAGTGATGCCATTGAATTAGTTCCATCAATCAAATACCTTGGAGTTACAATAGATGAACACTTTCTTTGGCACGAGCATATTACTATCGTAAGGCAAAGTATGAGGAGTGCTATGTTTGCTTTATTTCATCTGGAAAGATATTCAACAAAAGATGTTCAAAAACAGGTTTACTATTCACTTGTGGAATCTCGATTAAGATATGGAGTGTTAGCTTGGGGAAATGCCTCAAAAACGCATACAGATAAACTTGTTAATCTACAGAGGAGAATTGTAAACATGATTAATAAAAACCATCCACATTTGAAGTGCTTGAATGTGGAAAATATATTTAAGATGACAGCAGTTCTTGAATACTATGACGATTTAAGATTCCAGCGACCTATTTCACATAGTGTAAACACCAGAAGACGAGCGCAAGGTCTACTTGAAATACCGATGATATACAACAACTACGGAAAACGACAACTTAACTATACGATACCATCAATTATGAACCAACTTCCTACAAATCTTAAAAATATTCGTGACTTTAAAAAACGTAAAAAAAAATTGAAATTTTTCTATTTAAATTAAATTTTAAACACCATGCATTGATAAAAGTAAATTAAAAATTTGTAATGTATCTTTTTTCTTAAATTAAACCAATAATGAATTTAATGAATTTATATAATTTTTTTTTTTTCTTCTTCTTTCTTTAATTAATATAAAACTGTTTAATATTAAAATCCAATCAATTCAAATACTTTGTAACTTCAACCACCTACAGATAAGCAAAAGCTTCGTGGGTAACACAACTAATATTGTTAAACTTTTGAAATATGATCAAATAAAAATCTAAAAAAAAATCTAAAATCTATATCTATATCTATATCTATATCTATATCTATATCTATATCTATATCTATATCTATATCTATATCTATATCTATATCTATATCTATATCTATATCTATATCTATATCTATATCTATATCTATATCTATATCTATATCTATATCTATATCTATATCTATATCTATATCTATATCTATATCTATATCTATATCTATATCTATATCTATATCTATATCTATATCTATATCTATATCTATATCTATATCTATATCTATATCTATATCTATATCTATATCTATATCTATATCTATATCTATATCTATATCTATATCTATATCTATATCTATATCTATATCTATATCTATATCTATATCTATATCTATATCTATATCTATATCTATATCTATATCTATATCTATATCTATATCTATATCTATATCTATATCTATATCTATATCTATATCTATATCTATATCTATATCTATATCTATATCTATATCTATATCTATATCTATATCTATATCTATATCTATATCTATATCTATATCTATATCTATATCTATATCTATATCTATATCTATATCTATATCTATATCTATATCTATATCTATATCTATATCTATATCTATATCTATATCTATATCTATATCTATATCTATATCTATATCTATATCTATATCTATATCTATATCTATATCTATATCTATATCTATATCTATATCTATATCTATATCTATATCTATATCTATATCTATATCTATATCTATATCTATATCTATATCTATATCTATATCTATATCTATATCTATATCTATATCTATATCTATATCTATATCTATATCTATATCTATATCTATATCTATATCTATATCTATATCTATATCTATATCTATATCTATATCTATATCTATATCTATATCTATATCTATATCTATATCTATATCTATATCTATATCTATATCTATATCTATATCTATATCTATATCTATATCTATATCTATATCTATATCTATATCTATATCTATATCTATATCTATATCTATATCTATATCTATATCTATATCTATATCTATATCTATATCTATATCTATATCTATATCTATATCTATATCTATATCTATATCTATATCTATATCTATATCTATATCTATATCTATATCTATATCTATATCTATATCTATATCTATATCTATATCTATATCTATATCTATATCTATATCTATATCTATATCTATATCTATATCTATATCTATATCTATATCTATATCTATATCTATATCTATATCTATATCTATATCTATATCTATATCTATATCTATATCTATATCTATATCTATATCTATATCTATATCTATATCTATATCTATATCTATATCTATATCTATATCTATATCTATATCTATATCTATATCTATATCTATATCTATATCTATATCTATATCTATATCTATATCTATATCTATATCTATATCTATATCTATATCTATATCTATATCTATATCTATATCTATATCTATATCTATATCTATATCTATATCTATATCTATATCTATATCTATATCTATATCTATATCTATATCTATATCTATATCTATATCTATATCTATATCTATATCTATATCTATATCTATATCTATATCTATATCTATATCTATATCTATATCTATATCTATATCTATATCTATATCTATATCTATATCTATATCTATATCTATATCTATATCTATATCTATATCTATATCTATATCTATATCTATATCTATATCTATATCTATATCTATATCTATATCTATATCTATATCTATATCTATATCTATATCTATATCTATATCTATATCTATATCTATATCTATATCTATATCTATATCTATATCTATATCTATATCTATATCTATATCTATATCTATATCTATATCTATATCTATATCTATATCTATATCTATATCTATATCTATATCTATATCTATATCTATATCTATATCTATATCTATATCTATATCTATATCTATATCTATATCTATATCTATATCTATATCTATATCTATATCTATATCTATATCTATATCTATATCTATATCTATATCTATATCTATATCTATATCTATATCTATATCTATATCTATGATTCCAACTGATATGCCATTTGAATTCAAAAGATTACATTATCCTGTGCGTTTATCATTTGCGATGTCCATAAATAAGGCCCAAGGGCAAACACTTCAAGTTTGTGGTGTACATTTGGAGGAATCATGTTTTCACATCGCCAACTTTATGTTGCCTGTTCCAGAGTCGATACCCCTGTTTATTTATCCATGCACAAAATGGAAAAACAAAAAAATATTGTTTATCCAACTGTTTTAGACTAACCCATAAATAATAACCTGATAAATGTAATATAAACAATATATCATTTGGGTCATTTGGAATTTTAAATAGCTAGCAATTTAAAATATTTTTAACTTCCCATAGGAAGTTATTGTAATGGGTCCGATTTGACAAATTGAAAATTTTGACATTTCTCGACGTTTCAAGGTCCCTAGAGTCGAAATAAAAGATTTTTTTTTTTTTTTTTTTTTTTTTTTTACACTTCAGAATTTTCAGAAAGTAGTTAGCTTACAGCAAGCGTCACACTACGATCAGAGGCTCATCATTAGTGCATGTGTTAGTTGTTAGCAAGATAATAATACAATTAAAGCCTAACACACGCACAAAATACAAAACATAATTAACATGAAACATGAAATATTACAGAACAACAAAAAATATAATAAAGACGATTACGATAGTGGAGCACTGGTTCTAAACAATGATTTTAATCCCACCTTATTTAAATTTAAATCTATCGATGAACAGTTTAAGTTATATAAAATGCTCATTCGACTTAAGGCTTCATTCTTTCCATAGTTAGTTCTATGGAAGTCAATATGTATAAAGTCAAAAGTACGTAGGTGATGAGTTCCCCCTCGGTAATTTAAATGTATACAAGACAGCAAATAAGGTGCATCAATTTCACCATTAATAAGTTGATGAAAAAATATTAAACCATTATTAACACGCCTTTGATGGAGAGTTTGCAATTGAAGAAGCTGAATACGATGTTCATAGGGAGGCAGATTATAAGGATCTTCCCACGGAAGACCCTTTAAGGCGAAGCGAATGAAATTATGTTGAATTGATTCAATACGTTTCTTATGAATTTCGTAATAGGGAGTCCATACCTGCGAAGCATATTCAAGATGAGGACGAACATGACAATTGTACAAAGAAAGAGTAACATAGGGATCATTGAACTCCTTTGCCCAGCGTTTTATAAAACCAAGCATAGAACTTGCTTTATTAACAATAAAATTAATGTGATGTGTAAATTCTAAGTTTGAACAGAAATGAACACCTAAATCTTTAAATGTTGAGACGCGACAGAGTTTTTGCTGAGATATACAATAATCAAATACACTACCGATTCGTTTTTTAGTAAAAGTTATCGTCTGGCATTTTAAAGGGTTGAGTGAAAGGCTATTTTTCCCACACCAGAATGTGAAACTATCAATGTCGGCTTGTAAAAGGATGCGATCTTGGGTGGACTTTATTATCTTAAAAATTTTCATGTCATCAGCAAAAATAAGAACATCACTTGAGCGTAGACAAGACGATACGTCGTTTATAGACAGGATTAATAGAAAAGGGCCAAGATGGCTTCCCTGGGGAACACCAGATTGAGCAACAAAAGGTTCAGAATGACAATTTCTAAATTTTACCTCATAAGATCTGTTTTCAAGGTATGATTTGATCCAAGCTAAAAAAAATGGTGGAAAACCAAGAGCTTTAAGTTTAAATAAAATAATTCCGTGGCTAAGTTGGTCAAAAGCTTTGGAAAAGTCAGTGTATATACAGTCAACTTCATAACCTTGTTCTAAAGCGTTTGAACATATGTTTGAGAATGTGAGGAGATTAGTAACGGTTGATCTTTTTTTCACAAAACCATGTTGCTGTTCGCAAATGAGATTTTTACTAAAAAATGCTACACTTTCACAAACAACTTGTTCAAACAATTTAGGTATGCAAGAAAGCTTTGCAATGGGCCTGTAGTTTGTTATATCCGCCTTGTTACCCTTCTTGAAAATTGGTGTAAGAAAACACTTCTTCCATATACTGGGAAATTTGCCTGTTTTTAGAGAAAGTTTGAATAAGAACGTAAGAGGTTCAACTAAAGCATTACTACACTTTTTTAATATTATCGCGGGAATACCATCGGGACCGGCTGAGCAGTCATCATTCAACGCGGATAAAAGATCAAGTACCGTACTCTGTAGCACAGGGATGTGACTACAGCTAGTTTGCGAAAAAGAGTGAAGATTATGAAAATATACTTCATCAATTTCTTGAGGATTATTAACAAAAGATTCACGAAAATTTGTTGCGAAAGCGTTACAGATATCAACAGTTTTATTTAAAGAAAGATTCTTGTAAGTGAAGTTAACTGGAAAGCCATCTGATTTTTTCTTTAAATTTACAAGTTTCCAAAATTTTTTAGGATTCTCTTTCAAAGAGGTGCCCATATCAGTAACATAAAAAGCATATAAATAATTTGAAAGAGACTTAAATTCGTTAAAAAGTTCAACATAAAAAGAGAAATTGATTGGAGACAGAGTTTTGAGATAAGTTTTCCATGCCTTATTTCTTTTGTTACGCAGTAAACGCAATTCTTTCGTGTACCAAGGGTGGCTAAAGTTTGTATTTCTTGATTTCTTTAAAGGTGCATTTTTTTCTAAACAATTATTAAAGATCTTATAGAAATTTGAAACTGCTTCGTCAATATTAGAAAATGCTACATTATCAGCAATTCCAGACATGGTTAAATCTTCAGACAACAAATGGAAATTAGCTTTTCTGAAGTCAAAATTATATAAGCAATCAAAGGAATTACTGTGTTCAGTAAGGTGATTACTTAAGTCAAGAAAAATGTCCAAGGGGGGGTGATATTTATCAATATTAGTAATTCCTGATCTAGATTCTAGAACAAGAGTACTAATAGCGTCAGAAGAAAAGACTAAATCGAGAATTCGATTTTTTGAGTTTTTAATACAGCTAGTTTGCTGTAAGTCAGTAAAAAGGATTTTATCGAGAAAAGATAGTTCCAATTGTGAAGAAGATAGAGAGGCTTCAAGGCAAGATTCGTCTTCCGATGGAATCCAATCAATGTGTGGTAAATTAAAGTCACCTAGAAGTAAGATATTGGTGTCAGAGCAGGACAAACTGATAATAAAGTCTAATGCCAAGGAGAGTTCGCTATAAACAGACTCCAAACTCTTTGGAGGAATGTAGACGTTTAAAATGAAAATAGTCTTAGTCTGTACCATTATCTTTACACATACCAGTTCAATTGATAATACAAATGGAAAAGATACAGAAGAAGAGAAATATGTATTATTTACCGCTATGAGAACACCTCCACCTAAATCCTTTGCATTACCAACATGACGATCGTTTCTGTAAACTTCGAACTCTTGACTGAAAAGTTCTGTGTCGGAAAAGCTTGAATTAAGCCAAGTTTCTGTCAAAACGAATACGTCATGTGGAAATGATTGGGAGTTAAGGAAAATGTCAGCAGTCTTGCTACGAAGTCCCCTTACGTTTTGGTAGAAGAGCGCAAGCCTGTTAAGTTTTTTGACTTGGTTTTCAAAGAAACACCTTGTTTTTGACTCTGTGTAAATTCTTTGATTAAAGTCTCTGCGGGCCATATATTTGTGTTGCAAATAGAATCGAAGAACGTGGGATTCGTTATTAACTTAAAAGAAGAAACAAAACTATTTGGTTTGCTGATCTTAGTACACCTAATGGAAGAGCTGCAAGGTATGCTCTTGGTAGACACTAAGTGGGAAGTTATATCTTCTGGCGTTGTAACTGGGTCCAGACGAGATATAAAAATTATTTTTGGTTTCGAGACAGCTTTAATGATGGAGTTATTTATTACAGTTCCTGTAACGGAGTCGCTATTGGAAGCTACATTTGAGTCAACAATTTGAGGTATATGGGGGGTTACGGTGGGATCTGTAGGTATTTGGGTGATGTTGACATTTGTTCTTTTTGATGGAGGGGTTGAATTTCTAGCAAGTTCAGAGTTTTCTCGGCTTCTTTTCTTGGACTTTTTTTTTTGTTTGTCAGGTACACTTTCTGGGTTTATAACACCAGAACCTGATTGCACGAGAATATCTTTATCTGCAGAAGAGAAAGTAGTAGGAATAGGCTGTGTCAAATCAAAATCATTAGTAGAAGTAGCACTATCAACCATGATGTTGGTTACAGAGTATGCATTTAATTTGCAAACTGCAGTGTTGAAAGACTTCAGTAGCACTTCAAAATCTTTAGAAAGTTTTAAAATGTCAGCCTTAAAAGAAGACATTTTAAAAGCTAGTTGAGATACAGAGAGCTTACGGCAGTCATGACAGTACCAGTAAGAAAATTCCTACTCGATTTAGGAAGCGGACCTACCAAATCAACACAAATCATTTCCCACGGTGCCTTGATTCCTACCCTCTCAGTCATCAACCCAGCTGGCTTCTCATTCACCGGTTTTACCTGTTGGCAAACTTTACAGTTCCTAACATACTTGGTTATATCGGCCCTCATCTTTGGCCAGTAAAACTTTGCTCCTATTCTAGAAAAAGTTTTCCTAACTCCCATATGTCCCGCTAGAGGGCCATCATGGTATTCCCGTAAAATCCCTAACCTTTCGTTTTTCCCTAAGACTCTCTTCCATTCCTGATTGTTTTCATGTACTATCACATGATTTGCCTTCACCAGTTTGAACAACTGACCTTGTTTAACTCTCCAGGCCGGATACCTAAGCGGATTCGAATTGATTGCTAAGATCATTTTTCTCATCCAAGGGTCTACATCCTCGTCTGAGATACCACCCAACTGCGGCACTCCCCGAGAGAGCATATCTGGAACTACATGCTCCTTGCCCTTGCGATGAATGATCTCGAAATCAAATTGTTGGAGCCTAATTGCCCAACGAGCTAACCTACCCTGTGGATCTTTAAGATTGTTTAGCCATACCAATGAATAGTGATCGGTCACAACCGTAAACCGAACACCTTCGATATACGGCCGCAACTTCTCAATAGCCCACAATACAGCTAAACATTCTTTCTCCGTCGTAGAGTAATTCCTCTCGTTTCTATTTAAAGACCTACTAAGGTAACAGACAACCTTTTCTCCCTCATCAAAGTTCTGTGAAAGAACTGCACCAATACCGGAATCTGACGCGTCTGCTTGAACGACAAAAGGTCGTTTAAAATCTGGGCAAGTGAGTATAGGTGCTGTCACCAAACACTCTTTTGCCTTCCTAAAGCTATCCTCACATTCCTGAGTCCAAGTGAACTTCCTATTCTTTTTTAACAAATCCGATAACGGCCTAAGCAATTCAGCGAAATTTGGTACAAAACGACGGTACCATGAAACTGTCCCTATAAAACTCCTAACCTCTTTAACATTCTTCGGTGCTGGAATCCTAACCATACTTTCCACTTTCTCTGGATCTACGTGTAAACCATTTCGATCCACTATGTACCCTAAAAATTTAAGTGACGGCATGCAAAAGTTGCATTTTTCCCTACTAACCTTTAATCCGGCTTCACTTAACCTTTTCATCACCTCATTAAGAATTTCAAGATGTTTTTCAAAATTTTCTGTAATGATGATGATGTCGTCTAAATAGACGAAAACGTATGGTTCGAGGTCGGCACCCAAAACTGTGTCGATAAACCTCTGCCAAGTCGCAGGCGAATTGTGAAGACCGAAAGGCATTCTCCTAAACTGAAAAAGACCCCTACCAGGTACCGTGAAGGCAGTATATGGCTTTGATTCCTCTTCCATAGGAATCTGCCAATATGCTGATTTAATGTCTAGCGAAGACAAGAACCTAGCCCCTCGAAGCCTATCTAAAATTGAATTAATGTATGGAAGTGGATAAGCATCCCTATCTGTATTTTTATTCAGCTTCCTATAGTCCACACAGAACCTATAGGAGCCGTCTTTCTTTTTAACTAAAAGTATTGGAGATGACCACGCACTTGTCGAACTCTCAATAACTCCTGCTTCTAACATCTCGTTTAATTCCCTATCTATGTGTTCCTGCATTGCCGGAGAAACCGTATAATAACGTTGCTTAATCGGTTCCGACGACGTCCTAATCTTATGCTCAACCATAGTTGTGCACCCTAAACCTTCAGGCATTTTACTAAAAGATTGAGTTATCAGATCTTCTAGACTCTTAATTTCCCTATCACTTAACTCCGAACGTTCTGTTATAGAACAAATCGAAACCGGCTGTTCCGAAAAATTCCAAACGCGTGATCTCAAATCCGGGACGATACCCGAAAGTGCCCAAAAATCTGCACCAAGCATCACTGTGTGTGGAAGAGTTGGTATGACGATACAGTCAACTAAGATTGCCCTATCTTCAACAACTATTGGAAGAGAGACAGTCCCTAGCACTCCTACACCTTTTCCATCTGCTAAACGAACGCAGTTAACACTGTCTGTTTTCAAAGAAAGACCTAAGTTTTGGAGAATGTTCCAAGCATCCCTACCTATTATGGTTCTAGAAGCTCCTGAATCTAATAAACCTAAAAATCTAGTACCATATATGCTAATACTTAAAAATGGTCTCCTATCACTACCGTTTGCCTCCAAAGTAAAACCTAGATGAATTTGATCTGCCGGCTGGTTCCCAGCAGGCAATCTATTCAATTCCTGCGGACTTCCCGCCCTGCTGGCGCAAGAGCCCGTTGCCCGTTTCCCGAGCAGCGACGACAATTCTGTCTATTCACCCCTAACTGCCCACAACCAAAACAACGCCTAGGAGCGGAACACCTATTTGCAAAATGGCCTGATCCATTGCAATTATAGCATCTCAACGAAGAGTTTTGATTCACAGAACGGGCCTGATTTTTGGTTTGGTCATTCCCCACAACAAACGAAACCATTGGAGTTTCTACACCTACATATGCTAGATCCGGTTCTAGCAGATTCCTATTATCCCTAACACTAGGTGGTGGAAGATACGATTCCACATTTGCCCTAACCGCTTCTAAGTTCCTACCTAATGCGACCAAGTCGGACACACAACTTGGTTTAGCCAAAAAAGCTGAGTTTGGTAGAAAGGTGTCAAGTTCCTTTGAATCATTGACAACTTCCTACTTTCCGATATTGTTTCAGTTAACCTACCAAACAAATTTTGCATTGTCGCCACATAGACTCCGATGAATTCATCTTTACCTTGTGTACGACGCCTAATCTCATCTAATAACTGATCATCATAGTTCGGTGGCAAGAACTCCAACTTCATCTCTCGAATGAGTTCCGACCACGAACTAACTGATGACCTAACTGCCCTGAACCAAATTAAAGCTTTCCCTACGAAAAGCTCAACGGCTGCCTTGAAAAGTTGGGATTCCGAAACCCCCCTAGCAGAACGAATCTCTTCAACCCTTTCTAAAAACGCGTTCACCGAAGCACCACAGCGCTCCCCAGTGAATTTCACGTCCCATTTTTTTATGTTGAAAAACTTATCCGACATAACCTGATTTTCACTATCTCTAATTCTATCCCTATTCGAATCTGCCACTCCTAAGTTCTTCGAGGTACCGGCAGCCGTACTACTCGACATACTTTGCTGAGGTTCAGCTGAACGCTGCTTTTCAACCTCACTAACTCTACCACCCGATTTTCCTTTTTGCTTCCTATCATTATTTTCTTCCTCATCATCGACTTCATCTTCTTCCTCTTCCTCTTCCTCGTCTTCCTCATCCTCTTCTAACACAGCCATGGCCATTACCAACTTATTTTTAAGCACCTGTTTTCCCCTCTCCTGATTCTCATTCTCTGGAATGCTCCTATCCATCCTACGTAATCCCCATTCAACCTTTGTAATTATTTTTAAATACTCCTTTGAAGTTTCCGACTTCGGCGGAGTTTCTAGCAACTTCCCTATCTCTATTAATTTCTTCTCTACCGCCATCGAATCCTGTTCGTAAGTAAACGGATAAGCGGGAGGAATGAAAGAGTTCCTACGCTCTAACTTTAATGCTACCCTAAGCGCTTTGCGCATCTCCTCCACTGTCCCTACAGTTAAACCACGAAATTCTATTTCATAGGTTATCTCGTCCTGAGATAACCTATTAACCTGACTCACTTCCATTTCAGCTAAAGTACAAAAAAAACTAATCTATATTAAAATACTAAACGAAAAGAAAAAGAAAAAAAAATTGAACCAAGAAAACCGAATCTCCTTGCTAGCAAAAGTAAAAAAAAAATATTTACCAAAAAAAATTATAACTTAAAACGAAAATTAAATTGATTCCTATTATAATAGTAATAATCAAAATATTTCAAAGTATTAATAAAAGTACTATTTAAAAATAAGTTATTGCGCTGATACGACAGCACTGATTCAATCCAAAGCTACTAAAAGTTAATATCAATTGCGCTGACAGATTAATCAATGTGTCTGAAAGAGACAACACTATAATCACTCGCAATGAACAAAATGGTGGCCAAAATATTTTTCTCACCCAAATCAATTTTATATAATTATAAAAGAAATAATTGCAACACGAATGAATAAAAGTAAAATTCTTACTCCGTACTCTCCTTTGAACAAAAACAACCCCTTTGCCACCAATCCAAACACTTGACGATACCGCAGGTATTTCTGTGGGTATTCCTGTAGTATGTATATATGTACCTATGTATTTTTGTAGTTGCGATTTCTGATTGGATTTTACCTGAGGAAAAAGAAAATAACACAACGTAAATTTCTATTTAAATAGAGCAAAAGAACGACACTTTCCTAATTATAACACAATATACAAATAATTAAATATCGTGCACTTCAAGCACTTTTTTTGTTGACCACAGGCAAAGCGAGAGCCCCACGTTGTGGAGGCCAATTGTTGTAAAATTAACAAACACAAACCGAAATTCTTTATTATTATATTTTTATTATTTAGGCTGGCGGAACAACAATCCGCAAAATAAACAAAACATAATATGAAAAACGAAAACGATTTAAAATAATTCTCGATAGGTCGCCGGCGCGCACGAGCGGATACCTACTTATTAATGTAAACAATTTAAAATGTCAAATTCTAAAAAGGGTTGGTTTGTTAGTTTTACAACAGACAGCAAAAACAGTGCTGTCACCCAGTAGCTCAGTTTGGGGTGGGTTTGATAACAGGTAGATTTTATTAATCGAACTCGATTAATAAAATCGAAATGAATTATAAAATTAATAAAAGTAACTACTCAGGGGCGTAGCAACAAAATAATAAAAATGGGCGCCAGGAAGTATTATGGTACTTACCATCACCAATCAAGAAAAAAAATAATAAAGAAAGCGGAAACTTACTTCCCAATTAAATTAAAATTCAAAAGTAACTTTTCACTTAACAAAAGATATTTTATTTTATATCTGGGAAACCTTTATAAATATAGGTAGAAAACCCAGAATTTTTTCCAAAAAAATTATTGTACAATTTAAAAGTGAAATAAAGAACAAATAAGAAATAGAACAATTGTTGTGCACAAAGGACACAAAGAAAGGTCACCTTGGGAAAGTTCCCGAAGAACAAAGAATTTTATGGACGCAGGTCCCGCAATCTCGGGAGACAAAAGAAACGACCGAAAGTCTAACAGGTTAAATGTTGGCGCTTTATAGCCAACCACAAATCACAAAAGAAATACGCACAAAACTCACTCAAAAGAAATAAAAAAAATACTTAGCTCTTTAGTTAGCAAAATCGATCCTGCCTCTTCCTTTCTAACACGCCTTCCTCACAACTTTTGTTTGTTTTTTTTTTCTTTCCAATTTTTACTTTAGTTATCCTCACACAAAACTAGCACGATCTTTTTCTTTTTTTTTCTCAAAAATTCTTCACCAATTTTTACTTTTCTTCGACCTCACTCTCTTAGCTTCTCTCAAAAAAGTGCCATATTCATGGCGAACTTCCCTCATCCAAGAGGCCACGACAAACATGCTATCCTACTCTGACCTTTTATTATGATATGGTTTTCTCTTTCGGTCTAACTGCGACACCCGGCTTTTTCGCTGGGGTGCATGCCGATTTCAAAAACCAGTCAAACCTTTGTGGTCTCTTTCACATTGGTGATTTGAACACCAACCTTGGCTTAATGGACGAGTTCAGTTCTTATCCGTCAAATCCAATTGGTCTAAAAAAGTAAACGAAAAATTTTTGAGTGTTCGCGAGTAAAATCCCCAGCCCAAACCGGCCCAGTTTAATAACTTGAGGAAAGCGTTCTTGTTCTTAGGAACCTTGGAATTTCTCAACCAAGATTGAGGCAGGGTCCGATACTTTTAAATCTAGACTCTAAACCCTTAGACTTCCGTGCAGACAATTTTAAGGGAAGGGATACGCATCGCAAGGTGACTTTTCTTAGTGTTCCGACACTTTAGGGTGGGCATTAAGCCATATTAATTTTAGGTTGGTGTGCAAATTAGAGAAAGAATGCACACTCTCGTTTTCTCCTTGTGTGGACCACCTGTCACACACTCAATCTGGCCGTCTTCGTGACTCATCCGTCACACAATTGTGTATTTTGTGACCACCCGTCACAAATTTCAAAAGTTAATGAAAATGTGGACCTCCTGTCACACAACTCCGCATTACCACTGAAACCTATTTTGTTTGCTTTTCCAAAATACAATAAGAGCAGGGCACTGACTGATGGAAAGCAGGATTCAACTGAACTCTTAAAATATTTTGGAGCCGCAACTACGAAAGGAAGGTTAAAAAAAAGGAAAAAGGATATGAGATAGGCTAGTGAAACTTGTTGTGGTAAATTTTACCGCAACAATGTCATTAAATCTTTGACGGCTGCTTTTTGTTGTGGGTACTACTGCGAAGAATGTCACATTCCATATAATACAAGAAAGGATCACAGGTGCCAAAAATCATGTCCGCAATGTCAAAAGACTCCACCATGCCCAAGAACAATGAATGAAATTACATGCGATGAATGTAATCGAAATTTTAGAGGGAATTCTTGCTTCGATCATCACAAGGCCAGCAATTCAACAGGGAAAAACACTGTTTGTAATATGTTAAAAAGGTGTTTGTTATGCCTTAAATCATATAATGGAGCACGACAACACTTTTGCATGGAATACTTTTGCAAACAGTGTAAAACACATGTTGAAAAAGATCATCTGTGTTATATGAAGCCTGATGCAAAAACTCCTCACCTTAACTCTGTCCTCTATATTTTCTATGATCTGGAAAGTCGTCAGGAAAAAATTGTACAAGAGGAAATCTTGAATGCCGAAGAAAATGTTCATATATCGGAAGTTAGACTACATGAACCTAATTTATGTGTTTTCCAGCAAAAGTGCGATATTTGTATTGATAACATGAGGCTTCAATTCTGCCAAACGTGCAAATATACTTTAAATGTAATCAGAGAAAAAGAGAAGGAAGAACACGTGATTTCAAGATTCCTAAAACATATATTTAGTGTTCGGAATTCTTTCAAAAAAGTGGTTGTTTTAGCCCATAACGGACAATCATACGACCACCAATTCATTTTGAACTACATTTTAAAGGAAACACATTTGACTCCCAACTTGATTATGCGAGGCAGTAAGATAATCATTATGGAAATAGGAAATGTCAGGTTCATCGACTCGCTCAACTATTTTCCGATGGCACTTTCGAAACTTCCAAAAACATTTCAACTTTCATCCGGTTTGAAAAAAGGTTTCTTTCCACATCTGTTCAACATCAAAGAAAACTCCAACTACATCGGTAAGCTACCTCAAATAGAATACTACAGTCCAGATACAATGAAATCTGAAGATCGAGAAATATTCTATAATTGGTATAAAGAACACCAAAACGATGTTTTTAAATTTCAACAAGAAATGCTAGAATACTGCATAAACGATGTAAGGATTCTGACTGAAGCATGTCTGAAATTTAGACACTTTTTTCTTACTCAAACCAATGTCGAGCCGTTCCTAGAAGCAGCAACGATAGCATCCACCTGTAATATTGTATTTCGGCGGAATTTTCTTCAGCCAAATACAATCGGATTAATCCCAAAAAATGGATACAGGTACATACATATAAATATATTCACTATCAATTTTTTTTTCTTTTTTTATCTAATTTATCAGCTAATCAAAATGTATAACAATAATTACAGATGGGTGGAAAATCAATCAAAGGAAGCCATCAGATGGGTTATTTTAGAGGAAGACAACCGCCAAATAACAATAAAGCATGCTGCTAAAGGGCGAGAGGCGGTAATAAAACAACAATTGATTGTGTCTCTCTTTGAAACTAACGTAAACAATTATATTTTCAGATTGTAAATGGAGTTAAAGTCGATGGATTCTGCGAAGAAACAAGGCAGGTCTTTGAATTTCATGGATGCTTTTATCATGGACACCCTGTTTGCCTAAGGAACAAACGTGATACTCCTCTTACCAATGATCACTTCGATACGTTAAACAACAGGTACGATAGGACTGTGGCAAAGTCTTCCCGTTTGAGGTCATTTGGTTACGAGGTTATTGAGATCTGGAGCTGTGAATTCGAAAACTACCTCAAGTCTCTGAGTGAAGAAGAACTATCCAGATTGAGAAATCACCCCTTACTGCTTAACGCACCTTTGAATCCGAGAGATTCATTTTATGGTGGACGAACGGGAAACATAGTTTCCTACTACAAATGTAAGGAAGGTGAAAAAATAAGGTATATAGATGTTTGCTCACTTTATCCATGGGTTTGTAAATATGGAAAATTTCCTGTTGGTCATCCAAAGATTCACTCAAGCATAGATGAAGCGTGTTCAAACATGAAACTTGATATGGTCTCATTAAGTGTAAGATTCTTCCACCACAAAAAAATTTATTTCATCCAGTTTTACCCATGAAACAAAACGATAAGCTCATGTTTTCGTTATGTAAGACCTGTAGTCAAAATAGGAATGATGAAGCAAAATGCACACATTCCGATGAAGAAAGAGCATTATTCGGAACATGGGTAATAGATGAAGTCGTCAAAGCTATTGACCTGGGCTATAAACTTGTTTCAGTGTTTGAAATTTGGGAATATGATGTGGTACAATACGATTCAGACACAAATACAGATGGTCTTTTCACTGCAATGATGAATACGTTTTTAAAAATAAAGCAAGAAGCTTCGGACTGGCCAAACCATTGCAGAACAAAAGAAGATCAGAACAAATACATAAATGACTTCTTTGAAAAAGAAAGAATCAAACTGGATCCTACAGAAATTACCAACAATCCAGGAAAAAGATCTTTGGCTAAACTGATTCTTAATTCTTTTTGGGGTAAATTTGGCCAGAGGGAAAACCAACAGCAAACAATAATCATTAACCAATCTTCTGATTTGTTCGATCTGATGTCCCATCCGTCAATACAGGTTCAACAAATTTTACCTGTTAACGAGAAAAATATTGTGATAACGTTTACGGTTAAAGAGGAGGCATCCGAGATCTTATCAACAGTTAATGTTTGCGTTGCAGCATATACCACGGCTCAGGCTCGCCTCAAGTTGTATAGTTATTTGGAACAACTGAAAGAAAGAGTTCTATACTATGACACTGATTCAGTGATCTATGTATCCCGACAAGGAGAATTCGAACCTCCTGTTGGAGACTTTATTGGTGACATGACTGACGAGTTACAATGCTATGGACATGGAAGCTTTATAACTGAATTTGTAAGTGGTGGGCCCAAAAACTATTCTTACAAAGTATTCAGCACAAACGATAAAACTGAACACATTGTTTGTAAAGTTAAGGGTATAAATCTAAATTATAAATCATCACAGAAAATAAATTTTGATTCCATAAAAGAGGCTGTACTTAAGGCATCAACATCATCTTTCAATGAAAGAGACTTCATCACCTTAAGATCAAGTAACATACGACGAACAAAGGAGCATGAAGTGATCACAATAGATGAAATTAAGACTTACAAACCAACATCGGAAAAGAGACGGTTCTTGGGAGATCACAGTTCCCTTCCATACGGATTCCAGAGGGCAAAAATGTAAACTTAAATTACATTAAATTAAATTAAATTAAATTAAATTAAATTAAATTAAATTAAATTAAATTAAATTAAATTAAATTAAATTAAATTAAGTTTTTAATTCTATTATGTATGTACGGTAGTGATACCAAAATAACGTTATTTTTTCAAATAAAGGCCTCCTTCAAAAGTTACAACGCTCCAAAGTTTTTCATTATTTTTTTTACATTACCCCTACAATCCCATATTCAAATTTCATATCCCCCCGAGCGACGACCCAACTGAAACGACGACGACGATGACGTCAAAGAAACCATCCAACGTCGGCATATTAACATACACATTGTCTTCAATCCAATTGAGACACATTTTCATACCACTCCATAAATATCTAAGTACTGAACATAGCTTAAGGCATACATCTAGAACTAGATTCTCAACTATGAATTATACCAAACATTTATTTTGATTCCATCAACGTGTGCCATCATCATCATATGAAACACTCACACACTTTTTTTCCTAATACCATATCTATTAATAGAACCCTAACAAAATCACCCTTACTCCAAGTGCCAAGTGATCATCACAAATCCACTCCCATCACAACTCACCTAGAATCGGATGATGCGCCATCATTCTATGAAACACACACACACACTGCTTTTCCTTATACCATATCTATTAATAGAATCCCTAACAACTGATCATCACAAAACCACCACCATCCACTGCCATCCCAACTCAGCAAGATCCTCACTACCATACACACTACTCAGATTTACACTGTTGGGATTATAAGAAAAATTCCCACGTTTTACCGTCCTAATTCCTACTGTCAATGACTAGTCTATGCTTCTTCGTACCATCTTCGTTAAAACCCTTTTTGTCTACAACCCATACAGGAGAGTTGTATGCGCTTCTACTAGATTGTATTATTTTATTTTCGAGTAAGTTCTCGATTTCTTTATTAACGAAATTTGCCACTGATTGTGGTTACCTTTGGTCCAAATAGCTGTGTCAATAGTAGTATCTATGATACATTGCACACGAGTGTTGTTTGGAAGGTAATTTGGGTTCTCGGTGAAGACACCCTGATATTTTTTTAAGATTAAAGTTAGTTTTGTTTTTGTATAAAATATGCGCCCCGACCTACCATCCGTTCTTTTTATATTATGGTAAGTCGTGACTTATTCTAAAAAATAATCGCTCTCATTTAAGTTATTGAGGCGTGGAACTTTATTTGAAGCAATCTGATCGCTTATTGTTCGCTCTCTCTTGAACGGGTTGTTATTGTAAGTGTCATTAGACCATTGTGGTCTATTATTACTAAAGTTATGAGACGTAGCTTGTCTCGCGGGCACTTAATTCCCACTCGATGTGTCCATCCTTTTGGCGGAATGGTCTGGTTGTCGGCTGGTCGGACAATGGATTCGGTCCATTTTGTCGACACTGATGTCGATCGTTACTGTGACCTATGTTTCTAATACTTGTCTGATTAGACTCTATTTCCAGCAGCATTGGGTAAATCCCCAGGGTTAAGAGAGCACTATATTACTTGTGGGCTGGTTAAGCCCAGTAACAAACACTCGAAGCGCGTTTTGTCTTGTCCTTTCGGTAAGATATTCTGTTTCGGCAGTTCTAGGACCATAACTCATTATCGTCTTGTTCGTTATAAGCGTCAGTACCTTCGTTACATCGTCGTAAAATTCCAGCAAGGTTTTCCTTTCTTGTCTCATATGGCTTAATTCCGTTTCAAGCATATGGACAGGCCTTTTGTCACTAAATGTTAAATCTAACCGACCTAAAATAGCGTCTATATTTAATGGTGTTCCGTGACTGGTGAGAACATCGTTCGCTTTCCCTATTATTTTATTTCTTGTTCACTACAGAAAAATATCTTGCCCCTCCCTTACAGGGTTCATATACCTTCATAGCATTTATTAGCGTTGTTCGCGAAGAAACATAATTTTCCCCATCGAATTGTGGTAGCCTACTACTGTTGGGTCGATCGTTATGTCCTTGTAGGTTCAACGCCGAAAGTTGTTTGGTTAGTCTATTAACCTCTTCTACTAGTTTCCGGTTGGCGTCAGCCACCAACCTATTCACTACTGTCGAAAGTTCTTCTGGTGTCATTGCCATTCTGTTTCTTTCCTTTACAAATCAATTTTCCCTGAATATTCACTATGTTGTAATTAAAAGTAATGGTTTAATACTTCTATGACCACAAAGATTTATTTCAATTTAATAGTATAATTTATAATTCAGAAAAAGCAAAGAGGTAAGCTGGGGTTTTAGGTTAGAAAAGGAAGTGACGAAATATAATTACATGACAGTAAAATGAATGACAATCTAAGAAGGCAAACACTGCTGCCAACAAATTATTTAAAGGTGTTATTACATCACTCCCTCAGACTTTATTTGGAAAAAAGACTGGTTTTTTCCTTATCCTTCCCGTACGTCTGAGTGTAGGCGTAGCTGTAGATTCAGTCATCTGCGCGGTTGTTTTCTGCTGTTCAATTTGATGTCCTGGTATCTGACTGCCCGATGCCATGGGGCTGGACCAACTTCTTACTTCGTTGTCTAATCGAACATCGCTGTATGAAGAGCTGTCGGGTGACGATAATGGATCTGTACGCAAATGCAAATCGATGTCGAGATCGTCAGTGTTAACTTCGTCTCCGTTTTCTGTATTTTTTCGTGCTCGCAGTTGATTTTGGTGACGTTTGACATTGCCTCTAGATGTTTGTACTATGAACATCATCCGACCGACCACCTTGGTTATCAGTCCAGCGATCCAACGATTACCTCTGATATAAGATCTTGCGTACACTTTTTGGCCGATTTCAAATTTAGTACACTGATGCTGACTAAGGTGGTTTTCTGGAAACATGGCCGAAAATATGGTGCGAGGTTGGCGGCCGTGCAAGAGTTCCGATGGTGATTTTTTTGATGATTGGATTGGTGTCGCTCGAAATGTGATGAGATATTTGTATAAAGCCTTCTCTCGGTCATTCTCCTCCTGCATTATTTTTTTGAAAGATTCCTTGAATGTCCGGACAGCGCGTTCAGCTAAACCGTTTGAAGCTGGGTGAAATGGTGCTGTTCTGACATGTGCAATGGAATTTAGCTTGCAGAACATTTTGAATTTGGCTGATGAGAACTGCGGGCCATTGTCGCTAACGATTGTGTTTGGCAGTCCCTCGATTGCAAACATTTTTTGTAATGCATAAATTGTAGATTCTGCTGTTGTCGATGACAGCTCAAAAATAAATGGAAAACTGGAAAAAGAATCTATAACAATTAGCCACATTCGAGAGAAAAAAGGACCTGCGAAATCGATGTGGATTCTTTCCCACGGTCCAGCTGCCGCAGGCCAGGGTGAATATTGTTGTTTCGGTTGATTTGCATGTAGACCACAGTTTGAACAAGCTTCTGAACAATTTTTAATCGCTTGATCAATGTTCGGGAACCATATATACCTGCGCGCTAGTTGTTTCATACGGGTTTGGCCCCAATGACCCTCGTGAAGCATTTTGAGAACCTGGTCTTCGAGCGATTTCGGTATAACGACGCGAGTATGCTCTGTTTGCAGAAGCAATACTCCACTCTGCAGAGAAAGAGCAAACTTTCGATGAAAATATGGAGTTAAATTTACCTGTGATTTAGATAGCTTCTGTGGCCACCCGTTTTGAATGTAATGTATAACGCGACCGAGAGTTTCGTCTGTTTTAGTGTGTGCTGCGATGATTTCAGCGCTTATTGGAAAATCTGAGATAACTGACTCATAAATCTGATCAACTGTAAACATTTTTTTCTCTCTGTTATCAAATTCAATGTCATCTCCTATGGGTAGGCGTGATAAGACGTCAGCATTTGCATGATTCTTTGTGTTGCGGTAGTGAATCGTATAACTATAGGCCTGGAGAATAATTGCCCAACGTTGAAGCCGATGAAGAGTCATAACCGGTAGTTTTTTTGATGGGTGGAAAAGAGTGACAAGTGCTTGATGATCGGTGAGCAAAATGAACTGCCTGCCATAGAGGTACTGATGGTATCTCGTAACGCCGAAGATAATTGATAAGGCTTCTCTTTCAATTTGAGAGTATTTTGCCTGATGCTCATTCAAGGTTTTCGATGCAAAAGAAATTGGCATTTCTGTGCCGTCTGCATAGCGGTGTGAAAGAACAGCTCCTATTCCCGTTTTTGACGCATCAGTTGCTAACACGAGAGGAACATTTTCGTCGAAGTGAATTAACTGAACCGCATTGATGATATCGTTCTTCAATAAATTAAAAGCTGTACTTTGTTCTGTGCCCCACACGAATTTCTTGTCGTGTCGTCTAAGTTGATTCAAGGCTGAGGCCTTTGACGAAAAATTTTGAATAAACTTGTTATAATAATTTATTTTGCCAATAAATGATTCTAATTCCGTTATGTTTTTTGGTTCTGGCATTAACTTTATTGCTTCTATTCTTTTTTCAGTTGGTCTAATACGTTTCGCATCGATTTCGTGGCCCACATACTCTAATTTGTCTTGCGCAAGATGACACTTTTCTTGTCTACATTTGAGGTTATGTGCGGAGAGCCTGTTTAAGAGTGTTTCAACATTATTTCGGTGTTCTTCATTATTCTTACCAGTGACAATGACATCATCGAGGTATACTGCGCATCCAGGTATACCAGCTACTACACCTTCCATGATTCTTTGAAAGATGCCAGGTGCACTCGCAATTCCGAATGGCAATCGTTCAAATTGGAAAAGGCCAAAAGGAGTGTTTATAACCATTAGCTTTTTTGAAGACTCTGTGAGTTCTATCTGAAGATAAGCGTCACTTAGATCAATTTAAGTGAATAACTGGCCACCACTTAGTTTATGAAACAACTCCTCTATTCGTGGAATCGGATATCGATCGATTTCAATTTGTGGATTTACAGTGACTTTAAAATCAGCACAAATTCTTATCTTGCCATTCTGTTTTTGTACTACCACAATTGGGGCGGCCCATTCACTCGAGTTCACTGGCTTGAGGATATTCTGGGATACTAATCGGTTAATTTCGGTGCGGACGTCTTCATAAAGTGCGAATGGTAGATTGTATGGTTTATAAAACTTTGGTTGAGCATTTGGTTTTAATACTATGTTAGCCTTATACGTGGAACAGAGTCCTAGTTCGGATGAGAATGTGGACAGAAATTTAATTTTAAGAGCTTCGAGATCTGCCTTAAGAGATTTTTGGTCTACTTTGAAACATTGAGGGGTTGAAGAACTGCACTCGTTCATGTTCTTTGGCATTTGTATGCCGAATTCCAGTTTTTGAAACCAATCCATGCCTAGGATGTTGGTTGCACTGGGACTGTCAACGACTGTTAAACTCAAACTTTCATGATGTGACGCTAAGGCTACGTCGACTAATATTGTCCCTTTCAATGGTAAGATGTTGCCACCGTATGTTTTTAAAATTTTTGTTGTGGGTAAACACAAGGGATTGTTCAGTTGCTTCAATCCTTCAAGACCAATAAGTGAACACGACGCACCTGTATCTATTTGGAACTTAAGAATTTTCTCATTGACGCTTACATCTACAAATAGTTTATCTGAATGTATAGGGCTATGATTGACTTCGATTTGTGACACAAGTGAATCAAATAGATCAACAGTACTCACGGTTTCAAAGGGTTTAATCTGATTTATAGTTTCATGATTTTTGCTCTGCCACTTTGGGACCTCTGGTTTCCGATTGTTTGACTGGGATGATCGATTATGATGAGATGAATCTGGGACTTTTGATGACATGCATACGGCTGCAATGTGTCCGACTCTTTTACATTTCTTACAGATCGATTTGTTTTTATAGTGGAAGCACTCCGATCGTTGATGAGAGATGTCGCATCCCGGGCACGACTTATTACTTTGTCTAACTACACTCTTACTCCCAGTACAATCGTTACCTACCCGCTTACCTCTTGATCGTTGATGTGTTGATCGGTGCACAGCATTCACCTCTGCTTCACTTTTCTGCTCACCCTTAAGCTCACTGCATGTTTTCATAGTTTCCTCGTAGAGTTGTGCAATTTGAATAACCTCTTCCAGTGTTGGATTTTCTTTTTGTAGAGCAGTTGACCGAACCTTATCATGTGGAGTATATAGGATAATCATATCCCTAATCTTCGAGTCTACGTATGATTCTCCACATCCTGCTTTTTCACAGACAAACATGCATTCTTTGGCTGTTCCACGCAATTCTGCAACCCAATCCGAATAAGTTTGGTTAGGTTGCATGAACGTCCTATAGAATTTGAATCTAGATGCAAGCATGTGAGGCTTTTTTCAAAATGATAGTGAGTTTTTCAATTAATTGACCGAACGATACTTGCACAACCTTTTCCCCATAAAATTTTTGAAGTAAGTCCAGAGAGCTGCCGCCAATCCAGCTAAGCAAACAAGCTCGCTTTGTGTCGTCTTCAATTACGTTGTTTGCAATAAAGTGTTGTTCTAGCTGAAGAAGATACGTGGCCCACGTTTCTTTAGATTTGTCGAAGGATTTGAAAGAAGAAATAAATGATTGTTTCACGGGTTTTTGCTCTTGAGGAATTCTTGGTTGGAATCCTGAAGCCTCTTGAGTATAATTTCGAGAGTTGTAGCGTCCATACTCGTGGGGTTCGTTCTTTTCCTCGTCGCCAATGTTGTAATTAAAAGTAATGGTTTAATACTTCTATGATCACAAAGATTTATTTCAATTTAATAGTATAATTTATAATTCAGAAAAAGCAAAGAGGTAAGCTGGGGTTTTAGGTTAGAAAAGGAAGTGACGAAATATAATTACATGACAGTAAAATGAATGACAATCTAAGAAGGCAAACACTGCTGCCAACAAATTATTTAAAGGTGTTATTACATCACACTATTTCTTTTTTTCTTATCAGTTTTTGATGGAAATATTTTTACACTTTTATTATTATTGTTTTTTTTTAACTTCAACCACTTCTTATTTATACAATATAATTTTTAATGATGCGAATGAATTTTAAAACTTTTTGAAATAATAAAAAATATTCTTACTTTCGTACTATTATGTTGATATTTCGGCCACTGATGCACCTACTTCTCTGATCAGATGGGTAATGTGAATTTCCCTTCTTTGTTTCAGGTGTTTTAAGTCAGCAAACTTCTTTGAGTCTTTCCCCCGTTGCTCAGGTTTTAGGTCTGAGTTTTGTATCTCGTGGCTGAAGGATACTTCGTCGGTGTGTTGCTTTCTGTTTTCTCCTTCTCGAATGCCTTTTAAATTGTTCTTGTTTGTATGATTTTTCACCCACTGAATTTAATTCAATTTTGATTTAACAAACACTTTTTTAACAATTTAACATGTCCCTGCTCGTGCGCCGATTAATTTTCCAACCAGGTAATTTTAATAAAAAAAATATATTTTATTCAAAATTCAACTTATTACCAGTTTTACATTGATCTTTATGGTTGCGGGGTTGGAATCGGACTGCTCGTTGTGATCGTCGTACTCTCGTCGAAGGTTCGGATAGCGGTAGCTATCAGCGGCATCGTCGGTCATAAACTAATTATTTCGTTATCTGTTGCAGATGATGTTGGCTTGGGTCATAAATTATGCAATTTACGATGATCCCGATCTTAGTTCGGGGTTGGTGTCATTTTTCATCCTGCACTTGTTGACCCATGTGTTCACCATGTGTTAACTTAACATACATATGAATGTACTTTATTTTAAGATTTAGAGTAAGATCGAATTCTATTTTAATTGTAATGAAATAAAAATAGAATTCACAATAATTAGTGTTTATATGTTTTTATTTAATAGACTTCCATAAAGGTGGATATTCTTCCGGTGCATTTGATGTAACAATGTTGTAGGGACATCATTTATGTAGAAAGTAAAAATATTTTTGAAAACTAGAATTTCAAGGAGGTATTTAGTTACCATACTCATTCTTTTTGACCCACTTCAAAAGGGGAAGCTATCAATTCGACCACCATTTACTTTTGTATATATGTTCAACAATTTTTCGAGAATGCTCACACCCACTTTGAACCAATCATCTTTATATACATACCTCCAAATAATGCTTTATTTTAGAACAAATATGGTTACCATAAAAAAGGTTATAGTGAGCCAACTTTAAACGACATAATATCATTTTAAACATATTAAAGGGGAACAATTGGGTCATATTTAAGCAAAACCTAAAAATTAAAATTTAATTGAAGATAATAATGCAAAAGGTAAATTGGTATATATTTTAAGTTAAAAATAAAAGCAGAAAAACAAAGCAATTCTCAAGTGTATATGTTTTGTTTATAAATATTAGATCCACCATGGCATCATAAGAACGTGCTTTTGTTCTCTGAGGACTTTTTAAATATAATACCTACAAATAAATGCATTACCTATAATTTAAGACTTACAAATTTTTCTGCAATATAAGTTTGTCTTCAAAAATTTAAATGCCAATTTGTTACACTATCGCGGCGGGGTATTATATTATTTATTATTAATTATTTAACACAAATTATCAAAACAAACTAAACCGACGTGTCGGCTGCGAGTTAACATATCCACATTGTATTTAAAATGCCACCCAAAAGTGAGCATTCATCACATCATATCTTTCTACAGAAAGTATCTATCGATACATCCAGCACACGGATACCCATCCGTCAAGCCACCGTCGTCGCCAATGGAAGATACATACATATATCAATTTCATGCACTTCATGCACTTTATGCACCCACGCAATATTATTATAGATAAGATCCAATAATGCAATTATTTTAAGATGAATATTTGTAAGACAATATTTCTAAGTTAGTTTTTAACCATCACCCAACATGAACACATGAGTTCAATAAAAAACCGTTTGAGAATAAATAAAAGAATTGTTTTATTAAATTAAAAGTTCTTTTTAAAAACATCTCCCGGTAACCTAACTTATTAATTGGCTCCCAACGTGGGGCATAGTTAATAAAAACTCAACTCAGTTATTAACTAACTCGGCACGGTAATTGTGCGTAAATCAAAAATCTATAAAAAAAACGTGCGCATTTTTATATAAAAAAAAATATATAATCATCTAAATCTTTTAAGAAACGAGTGAAGTAAATTTGGATAAGTGCACGTAAATTACAAAGAATAATACACATACATTCACACTGATGATGTAAAAACTTTAATACAAATATTTTAAGAAGAAAACATAAAAATTAAAACAATTGAATCAATAAAAATAATCAAAAGAAAAATATTAACTGTAGCAGAAAAAAAAAAAAGAAAAAAAAGAAGTGTTAAATGTATTAAAAGAAATAAAACGAAAAACAACAACAAAATAAATTAGAAAAGAAAATTATTAACTGTAGCAGAAAAAAAGGGGTGAAAATAACTATTTTTCAAAGAAAAAAAGACAATAACGAAAACATCAAGGGGTGAAAACATACGATCAACAAGCAGTGTATAAACAGGCAGACTATCAACAAATACCAACAGAAGCAGTATATAAACAAGCAGAAGATTATTAACAAGCAAAATACCTACGGAAGCAGTCAAATTTTATTTCAAGAGCAAGACAAACTTAATTAATATTTGTTAAATTATATTCAAAATCAAATTTTTTTTTAATTTGAAAAAAATTATTAAAAATTATTAAGTGAAAAATAAAAATAATTTGTGAATAAAAATAATAAGTACTGTGAAAAAATAACAAAAAAAAATTAAAAACCTGGAAGAAATAATTTTAAAATTCAGCAAAATGGCGTCACATAATGAAGAATTGATCTCTCGAATTGTAGTCGAAGCTACGACTTCTTTGCGGGATGAAATCGAAAGTTTGAGAAATCAACTTTCTGTCTTAACGACAAATTCCAATGTGACGTAACATAAACCGGAAACGATAAACGATAACATAAACTGTTTCGAGTCACTCGACGTTATCAAATCCTTGCCTGAATTCGCAGGTGACGAAAATTCGTATGTTAGTTGGCGAGAAGCTGCTAACAATTCAATGACTCTTTACACGAGAGGTAATAGGAGATATTTCGCAGCATTGACAATTTTGCGAAATAAAATTGTTAAAAATGCTAATGACAGTCTAACGAATCATGGAACTGTTTTAAATTTTGATGCAATTTTGAGTCGTCTCGATTTTGCCTATGCGGACAAACGTCCAATATACATGATCGAACAGGAGTTAAGTGTCCTTGGACAGGGATCTTCATCTCTGATACAATATTATAATATAGTCAACAAAAAGTTGACACTATTGATAAATAAAACAATTATTACCCATAATCAAGAAAGCTTAACAAAAGAGCTAAATGAAGCTCATAGGAGAAATGCTCTTAGGATTACGGGCCTGAACGGTTCCTTAAGTAGTATATTATTTTCACTAAACCCTAGTGACCTCCCAAGTGCTTTAGCTAAGGCCCAAGAACTAAAATCCTATAATCAAAGGGCTCAATTTGCACTTCATTTCAATAGAAATACTTCTGCAAATCACTCTAACAATAATTACTCAAATAATAGTAATAATAATAATATAAATAGTAACAATTTAAGATTTCCAAAAAGATCGGTTTGGGAACCTAATAAAAATAATAATCGCTCTGAAAACTATCAACCCCAGCCAATGGTGCTAGGTAGTGATAATACTAGAATGCCAAACCAAAGGCAAAATTATAATAACTATTGGAAACCTCATAATTCTAATTTTAATAACAATCAAAATAGAAATAACCCGTTTAAAACAAATAATAATAGAAACACATACGTGGATAAGAGGCCACATAGTGCACAAAACAGTGCTCAACCACCCATTAAAAATCAGAGAGCAAACAATATCAATGAAGAGGCTTTTTTAGACAGTCGCCGCCGTGTCAATTGCCCTTCATTTACAGAAACCTATCAGGTAGGCAACTAAAAATTTTAATTGACACGGAAGCAACAAGTTGCTATTGTAGACCCAATGTTCTACAAGAAAGAAAAAAATTATCGATAAATAAAAGAATCCGTACCGTCAATGGGGATTCAATAATAACACATTATTATATCTACACTAATATTATAAAGACGAAAGATTTGTATTTTTGTATGTAACGAATAAACGCAAAAAGTACTGAACCGATTTTAATAATTCTTTTTTCATTAGAAAACTACATTATCACTGAGTAACATAGGCTATATCTACTTCTACACTAATATTATGAAGAGGAAAGATTTGTATTTTTGTTTGCAACGAATAAACTCAAAAACTTCTGGACCGATTTTAATAATTCTTTTTTCATTAGAAAGCTACATTATCACTGAGTAACATACATAGGCTATATTTAGTACTAGATTACTATATAAATCTTTAGAAATTCCTATTAAAACCAACCGAAGGTTTAAAAAAATTAGCCAAAAATGATATGACAAAAAAATGTTTTATAATTTAGTGATTCATGGTCGTTTTAATTAGCATGCTTATGTATAACTTAAATGTCTGTACCTATTTATGTCTACCCGTGCGAAGCCGGGGCGTGCCGCTAGTTATACAAAACAATTCTTTTGTTTTGATTTTTGCTTCACATCAACTGTACGAAAATTTTGATCAATTGTGTTAGAGTCCTTCCCCTTCAAATTCCAAACCAGTACATTTTTATACCAGCTTTAAAGTTTCCATCTTCGTTTGTAAATAATAATTTTATTGTAATAAGGGGTAACGGTATTTGAAAAACAGTCATAAAGGTCGTCATGTTTTTTTTACAAATGGCACATACATACATATCTATGTAAAAAAGCATGGTGGTGCCCATGTCTGATGTTCTCCTATCGTTCCCCTTTAATATTTTACAACAATATAACACAAAACTCTCCACAGCAACGGGTGGCCGGTTTAGCTAGTATTAATTATAAAGTAGAAGAACACAGTACAAATATTGAGCAGGAGTTATTGCTTTATTAACTTCCCATAGGAAGTTATTGTAATGGGTCCGATTTGTCAAATTGAAAATTTTGACATTTCTCGACGTTTCAAGGTCCCTAGAGTCGAAATAAAAGATTTTTAGAAAGATGTCTGTGCGTGCGTGTGTACGTACGTCCGTACGTCCGTACGTCCGTACGTTCGCGACGTTTTTTTCGTCGTCCATAGCTCAAGAACCAGAAGAGATATCGACTTCAAATAAATTTTGTTATACAGATAATAAGGCAGAAAGATGCAGAAAGGGCTCTCAAGAAAATTGCGTGGGTGGTTTTTTTACCATAGCAGTTTAAAAAAGGTGAAAATTTTGGTTAACCCTAAATATCTCATGAACCAATGACGCTAGAGACTTGAATTAAATTTTATGTTATATATTGTAACGTGATACAAAACAATTATATTTTTGGAAAAAAATTCAATTAACGGTTTTTTTTATAAATCAAAAAAAACTGAAAAAAAAAATTTGTCACTTCGAAAATTTTACGACTAAAATATGATTTCATCTCCAAAACAATTTTGTGCAACGAAGAATAATGTTTTTGACATCTGACAAAATTTTGAGAAAAATCGAATTGACAGTTTTTTTACAAAAAATAATAACCTAAAAAAAAATTAAAAAAAAAAGGTGGTAAAAATTGAGTTTTGACTCAAATATCTTTACAAGACTTTGAGATATTGGCTTTAAACTACTTTTATCTTTCAAAAAATATTGTTTTCAACATTCAGTCAAATTTTGAAAAAAATAGAATTGACAGTTTTTTTACAAAAAATTAAAAACCGAAAAAAAAATTTAACAAAAGTTGGTAAAAATTGATTTTCGACTTGAATATCTTTTCAAAAATTTGAGATTATGGCTTCTAACTAATTTTAACTTATAAGAAATATTGTTTTCAACATTAGGACAAATTTTGAGAAAAATCGAATTGACAGTTTTTTTACAAAAAATAAAAACCTAAACAAACAAATTAATAAAAGTTGGTAAAAATTGATTTTCGGCTCAAATAGCTTTTCAAAAATTAAAAATATTGGCTTCAAACTTATTTTATTTCACAGAAAATATTGTTTTTTATATTCAGTAATTTTTTTATAAAAATCCAACAGTCCGTTTTTTCATAAAAAAAATAAAATCTACAAAAAATAGAACGCAAATTTGGTAAGAATTGTTACATTTAGACAAACTTTTAAGCAAGACAAATCGATAGACGGGATGGGAAGTTATCAGTGTGGGTCGCATCCCAGCCTCTTTTTTTTTGATTATGTATAAATATGACGCAAGTCGGTTTTCGCAGATGCTTAGGATAGTGATAATGTTTGTTTCAAACTTAGGGCCATTGAGCAAGTAACCTTCATACCTATATCTGATAAGGCCTATAATTTTATTATTAACTTCACACCAGAAGTTATTGTAATCGGTTCGACTTGTCGAATTGAAAATTGTGACATTTCTCGACGTTTCTGTCTGTGTGTGCGTGTGGAATATATTCAATACAATTCTTTTGTTTTGATTTTTGCTTCACATCAACTGTTTGAAAATTTTGATAAATTGTGTTCAAAGTCCCTCCCCTTCAAATCCCAAACCAATATATTTTTATACCAGCCTTAAAGTTTCCATCTTCGTTTGTAAATAATAATTTTATTGTAATAAGGGGTAATGGTATCAGTCATGAAGCTCGCCATTTTTTTTTACCAAATGGCACTTATGTACATATTCCTGATGCTCTCCTATCGTTCCCCTTTAATAGTTTAAAACAATATAACAAAAAACGTTCCACTGCAACGCGTGGCCGGGTTAGCTAGTAGTTTATATTTTTGATAGAGATGTTGTATTCTTACTTACTTACTTACTTACTTAAGGTGGCGCTACAGTCCGGGGCGGACCTGGGCCTCAACCAACATGCGTCTCCAGCCAGCTCGGTCCCTAGCAAGCTGTCTCCAGTTTCGCACGCCAAGTTGGTTGAGGTCCTCACCCACCTGAGTGCGCCACCTGCGTCGCGGTCTTCCTCTACTGCGCCGTCCCTCGGGATTAGATTCGAAGACCTTCCGGGCTGGAGCGTTGATGTCCATTCGCTCTACATGACCCAGCCATCTAAGCCGTTGGACTTTTATTCTGCTAACTAGGTCAGTGTCGCTGTACAGCCCGTACAGTTCGTCGTTATATCTTCTCCTCCATTCTCCATCTATACGTACGGGACCAAAAATCACCCGAAGAATTTTTCTCTCGAAGCATCCTAAGACGTTCTCATCTTTCTTTGACAGGGTCCAGGCCTCAGCGCCATAAATGAGAACCGGGATGATGAGTGTCTTATAGATGGTGATTTTAGATGCTCGAGAGAG